>OY757945.1:52138380-52308380 GCA_963585895.1 Sepioteuthis lessoniana | reverse complement strand
TCTGGCAGACTGAGAATATGCGGGTGTTTGGGAAAAACTGAGAACATCAAGTCAGAAGAAACGAAAGATATTTCCTAAAAATAAAGAAAAAAAAAGAAAGGCACCAACCATGGTGCAGAATCAGAAAGCTCGTCCTAAACATTGTTGATTAATTAATTCCAAATCCTCTTTATACATATATAATAAAATGTATATGATTTGTAAACACATTTTGTAGATAACATTTTTAAACGACCCTAAGCACAATAATTCTACACAGTTAAATGGTTTCAAGTATTCCTATGTAACAGTAACAATTTGGCATCAGTCATTTGTTTGCACACATTCAAATAGATATACATGATATGTAAGAGATGTATTTCATTTTTAAATGAGTAAAAACTAATTTGTTTGCTGACCCTCTCTCGCCACCCATCTCTATCGTCCATCGCTACCAGAAGTTCTTCTATATCCTGTATCGGTACAGAACAGTTATATATACGAGGATCATTAAATAAGTTTCCAGACTTTTTTCAAATGAGCACTTTTATTGATAGTACACACATGAAACTTTAGTCCCCTTCGAAGTATATCTCCTCCGGCTGCAATGCTCTTGTTGTACCGTTCCAACAACTTCTGGAAGGCCCTATGGAAGTCCTCTTGTGTGAGTGTGTCAATGACCTTCGTCACAGCCTCTTTCATCTCCTCAATTGTCTCATAACGACAGCTGAGGGAATAACCAAAAGTCACAGGGAGCAAGTTCTGAACTATAGGGAGGCTGAGGAACTGTGTTGATGCCCATCTTGGTCAAATAGTCAGTGACAAGAATGGAGGTGTGGACTGGTATATTGTCCTGGTGGAAATGCCACTGACCAGATTTGAACAGTGCTGGCCTCTTCCGACAGAATCTCATCCTGAACTGCCTTAAAACCTCAACATAGTAACCCTAACCCCTTGTCCGATCAACTCTGGTGTATTGACTACCTTACTCCTCCCACACCTCTCATCATCCCTCAGAGACTTCCTGCCTTCCTTGAATCTCTTAAGCCACTCAAAAGCTGATGCTCGATTCATGCAAGATGGTCGAAAAGCAGTCTGAAGCATTCCATACGTTTCTGTGGCATTTTTTCCACGTTTGAAACACAATTTTATTGCATATCGTTCTTCTAAAGTTTCCTCACATTCAGATTGCATTTTTGAAATTCACCAGCTGTGATAATCAGTCTTTAGTAGGGAGTATTCCAATTGCTGCTGTAGCTGTTGATTTGAAGCTGAAATCATAAGACTTGGTCAGTCATCTTATAAGACGTATAGCAATAACATACTGAATTTTCAAGAGTCTACAACAATTTTAAATGCCTGTACAAAAAAGTCTGGGAACTTATTGAAGACACCACGTAGGTTCTAGTTGGTCCTCCTGCCTTTGCTCGTCTATGTGAAAGGATCCACTGGAGTATGTCGCTTATGAGTTCGTCCTTACTTCTCCAGCTGTGTACCATATGTCTGGTTCGTCAAACTTGGATAGTTTTCGTGGTGGGTAGTAGGTGGCTGTATAGCTGCTGTTTTGTGGGGTGATTTTAAGCCAAGAGGAATAACATCCCTTGTATGTCTATATTTACCTTTTTGTGTTTTGGGGGAGGGGGTTGTGCATTGTCGTATCGAATAATAACAGTTATTTATTTGAACACAGTTACATGGTTTCAAGTAACTAATAAAAATAATCCTTATAAACAATTAGAGCTTCAAGTAACTATTCTTAAAACAAATAATTTGCACACAGTTAAATGGTTGCAAGTAACTAATAATAATAATAATCCTTAGTAAACAATTAGAGCTTCAAGTAACTATTCTTAATATAAATAATTTGCACACAGTTAAATGGTTTCAAGTAACTAATAATAATAATCCTTAGTAAACAATTAGAGCTTCATGTAACTATTCTTAATACAAATAATTTGCACACAGTTAAATGGTTTCAAGTAACTAATAATAATAATCCTTAGTAAACAATTAGAGCTTCAAGTAACTATTCCTAATACAAATAATTTGCACACAGTTATATGGTTTCAAGTATTTCTTTCAAGTAATTTAAACATTTATTTGACTCATAGATTAGTCCCTAACAGGTACTACAAATAATTCAGAGTGGACCTGGGAGTAATGGAAAGGTACCCCACACTACCCCGATCTCTGTCAAATAGGTGCGTGTTCAATTTAAGGTAAAACCAAACATTTCGACGACCCTCTTCAACATTTCTTCACTAGTCAGAGATGGATAATCTTCATATGTTTCCTTCTTTGATTTCATCACCGTCCTGAAAAAGTTAATCTACACAAGGATAAAAAATGGTGGGGGGGGGTGAAAATCGGTATTTGTAATACAGAAATAGCTAATGAGATGGATGAGGACTGACAGAGGATGTGTGTGCGTGAGCGAGTGAGAAAGAGACAGAGAGAGTATGTGTGTGTGGGAGTGAGTATGCATGTATATGTATATGTGTATCCGTGTATATGAGTGGGTATCTGTGTGTGCATGTGTGTATAAATGCGTATGTGTGTAAGTGTGTGTGTGTGTGAGTTGTTAAGGAAAGATAATGTTTTGTGAAAGGAGAGAGAGAGACAAAAGATTACGTCCGTGAGACAGAAAAATAATTGTGTGAGTTTAAGTCACTAAAAGAGAAGGTGGGGTTAGTGAAGGAAAAGAAAGAAAGAAAGAAAGAAAGAAAGAAAGAAAGAAAGAAAGAAAGAAGGTAATAAACAGACTGGAAATAAGAAGAAAAAAAGAAAGAAGCTGAGAGGCAGGTGACAAGCTGACAGTGACAAAGAAAGAAAGAAAGAAAGAAAGAAAGAAAGAAAGAAAGAAAGAAAGAAAGTGATAAGCAGACAGAAAGAAAGAAAGAAAGAAAGAAAGAAAGAAAGAAAGAGTGAAGCAAGTGATAAGCTGGAAGAAAGAAAAAAAGAAAGAAAGAAAGAAAGAAAGAAAGAAAGAAAGAAAGGAAGGAAGGAAGAAAGAAAGACAGAAAGAAAGTGATAACCAGACAGTAAATAAGAAAGAAAGAAAGAAAGAAAGAAAGAAAGAAAGAGTAAAGCAAGTGATAAGCTGAAAGAAAGAAAGAAAGAAAGAAAGAAAGAAAGAAAGAAAGAAAGAAAGAAAGAAAGAAAGTGATAAGCAGACAGTAAATAAGAAAGAAAGAAAGAAAGAAAGAAAGAAAGAAAGAAAGAAAGAAAGAAAGAAAGAGTAAAGCAAGAGATAAGCAGACAGAAAGAAAGAAAGAAAGAAAGAAAGAAAGAAAGAAAGAAAGAAAGAAAGAAAGAAAGCAAGTGATAAGCAGACAGAAAGAAAGAAAGAAAGAAAGAAAGAAAGAAAGAAAGAATTTGACTTGTTACGAAGGAATATTTTGGTGTCAGCGTTCGATGGCGAACGATGCGAAAAATGCGGCAGAAATAACAGAATTGTGTGTCGATTGAGGATCGCTCTAACTTCTCACTGATGCGTCTATGAAGGCTGACTCAAGGCTGAGAGAAATGCAGGTATTTTACAAGGTGGGTAGGGGCGCTTTAGGAAGAGAATCAAGGCAGTGGTGGGATGTAAGTAAAAGTATGTGCGTGTGTGTATGCGTGTGTGTGTATACGTGCGTGTGTGTGTGTGTGTGTGTGTGTGTGTGTGTGTGTGTGTGTGTGTGTGTGTGTGTGTGTGTGTGACGAATGACGTGGCCGCGTGACAGGTCGATGGATTCTACCAGTTGGAATGTCGGAGTATTCAACATTCCAATATTCTTACATTCCATCAATCCGATTATGTCACGATCAAAATTTCAAAAGAAGGAAGGAACGAAGGAAGGAAGTAAGGAAGAAAAGGCGCTGAGAATACTAAGAAATAAATGGGGAGATGGGAAAAATGTTAAAAAAGAGAAGTAGATAGATAGATAGATAGATAGATAGATAAGGAGTGTATTTAACCGGAAATGTTGATATAAAGTAACAATAATAAGATGGAGACAAACTAGCCATGAAATATTAGGAATAATGAACAGTGTATCTCGCCTGGGCGGGGTTGAGATAAAAATTTTAAAAAAGCAACAATAATAAGATGGAGACAAACTAGCCACAAAATATTAGGAATAATAAACAGTGTATCTCGCTTGGGGGGGTTGAGATAAAAAAGCAACAATAATAAGATGGAAACAAACTAGTAATAAAATAATAGGTATTTAATATAAGTAATACTATTTTACAAGTATTTCAATTAATATAAACTAATCATTTTTTTTTCACACAACTAAATGGTTTTAAGTATTGCGATCTGAAACTATCAAAAATTGTTGGTTGGTTGGTTTTTATGGCATAAGAATCCTTGTGGGTTATTTATTACAAAATTCTCTAATATATATATATATATATATATATATATATATATATATATATATATATATATATACGAAGTGCATACAATAATTTTCCAGGCTTTTTTCGTATGGTCATTTAAAATTGTCGTAGACTCTTGAAAATTCAGTATCTTATTACTATACATCTTATGAGATGAATGACCGATTTTTATGATTTCACGTTCAAATGAACAGCTACAGCAGCAATTGGAATACACCCTACTAAAGCCTCATTGTCACAGCTGGTGAATTTCAAAAATGCAATCTGACACTTTAGAAGAACAATATGCACGAAAATTCTGTTTTAAACTTACAAAAAATGATACAGAAACGTATGGAATGCTTCAGACTGCTTTTCAAACATCTTGCATGAATTGAGCATCAGTTTTTGAGTGGCATAAGAGATTCAAGGAAGGCAGGGAGTCTGTGAGGGATGATGAGAGGTGTGGGGGGAGTAAGGAGAGATTCTGTCGGAAGAGGCCAGTACTCTTCAAATCGGCTCAGTGGCATTTCCAGCAGGACAATGCACCAGTCCACAACTCCATCCTTTTCACAGACTATTTGACCAAGATGGGCATCAAGACACTTCCTCACCCTCCCAATAGTCCAGACCTTGCTCCCTGTGACTTTTGCTTATTCTCTAAGCTCAGAGGCTGTCGTAATGAGATAATTGAGGAGATGAAAGAGGCTTTGACGAAGGTCATTGACATGTGCACACAATAGGACTTCTACAGGGCCTTCCAGAAGTTGTTGGAACGGTAGAACAAGTGCATTGCAGCCAGAGGAGATTACTTCGAAGGGGACTAGAGTTTCATGTGTGTACTATCAATAAAAGTACCCATACGAAAAAAGTCTGGAAACTTATCATATGCACCTCGTATATATATATATATATATATAAGTCGGCCAACAGAGGGCTCCTTTTTCAATTGCTACAACACCGAGATGTACGGAAGGACGCTCCACTTAACCTTGATCCGTACCATATGATGCTGCGTGTTAAGCAAGGAGGCATCAAGTAACATTTTTTGAGTGTTTGGGGTATGACTCGACCTGGGATTGAACCCCGGTTTCCTGGAACATTGGCGAGTATATATATATATATATATGTGTGTGTGTGTGTGTGTGTGAGAGAGAGAGAGAGAGAGAGAGAGAGAGAGAGAGAGAGAGAGAGAGATTTATGAGCGAATAGTTTTTAGTTGACATTATTTTTAAACGAGTTAGAACTTATTTGTTTGCACATAGTTATATAATTTCATGTATTCCTATTTAACACAATCAATTCTACTCAGTATTAATCAGTTGTTTGCACAAAGTGAAATGGTTATGTAAGGTAATTTTATTTAATGGCATATCAACCCTTAATGGTTATTTTATATCAAATCCTCTTCATACAAATATATTATATATGATTTTTAAGTGAACCGTTTGTAGGAAACTTTTTATTCTTGAACGAATGTGAGTTCATTTGATCGCACACAGTTAAATGGTTTCAAGTATTGAGAGTTGAGTCCCTTTTCTTGGCTATTACTCCCAGGTCCACTCTGACCCGGAGTGGTAGTAGTTGTTAAGGTTCAATCTATAGGTCAAATAGAACTAGAATCCTGGTATGATACAAAACTACATCCGATGGCAATGAAGGGGTGACTCCACACTCTCCAGTTCTGGAGAGTGTAAAGTCCCCCTTTCATTGCCATTACTCCTAGGCCCACTCTGATCTAGAGTGGTAGTACCTTTTAGGATCCTATCGATGGGTCTAATAGAACTATTTTATCATTTACTATATTTGATAACATTTAACTCTGTGCAAACAAATGATTAATATCAAATAGAATTATTAGTGTTAATTAGATACAATAATTAATAACATTTAACTGTGTGCAAACAAATGATTAATTCTAAGTAGAATTTGGGGTGTCAGATAACAATACGTGAAACCATTTAACTATGAACAAATAAAGGATTTATATTGAATAGAATTATCAGTGTTAGATTTGAATACTTGAAATAATTCAACTGTGTGCAAATAAAGAAAGGATTTATATTAGAATTATTAGCGTTCGATAGGAATACTTAAAACTATTTAAACTGTGTGCAAACAAATGATTAATTACAAATAGAATTATTAGTAATCGGTAATGGAGAGTATCTGTGGCTTAGCGAATAACGACCTGGACTGTCGAATCGTAGTTAAGCGAGTTCGATCTCCAGTCGCGCTGTTACGCTTACTTACCAACTCCTACCTTTTGGAAAGGTATGGACTCCTTTATTGTTACATCAGCTACGAGTTAAATGGTACGACTACTGTTCTTCTACAAAGACGGGTTTGGCATTAAATAATCCACGAAGGTGGGTATGTCATTAAACCAAGAAACCAAACTAAATCTATCATCTTGAAACCATTTATATGTGTGCAAACAAATGAACTTTAACACGTCTAAAGAAAATGGTACCTACAAACTATTCGCTAACAAATTACATATTACCGTATCCCCAGTAGGGAACACGTACCTTCAAGACATATTAGATCAAGTGGTCGCACATTTTCACCGTGACTAGTTAATTTGGCCCCGTGTATGTGTGATATGGACCGGTGGCCCAGTGGTAGAGTTTCAGCTTCTACGTTCCGTGTTTGTTAGTTCGATCTCCCGTGGTAGAGATCACGGTATGCACTGCTGGTGAGACCCAATGAGGTCGAAACAGCTGTTCCGTATGTAGGTGTTTGCCGAATATTCTAGTTATGGTAATTCAATTAATACAAATTATATATACATAGTAAGTAAAGTTGGTGGCCTTAGTCGAGGGTGACCCAAAGGCTCCCTTTTCAATAGTTACTACACCGAGAGGTAGGGGGCGCTACTCTTTTCCCTGGATTGCTTCATTTTACCCTTGATCCTTATCTTATAATACTGAGTGTTAAGCAAGGCGGTATCGAGTACCATTTTTTTAGTTTTTGGTATGACTCAACCTGGGATTGAACTCCGGTCTCCCGGACCATTGGCGAACACTCTACTGATATATGAAAGCAAAATCCGACAATATAAAGAAAAATTTGATAACAAGGTAATCCAAACAAAAGGAGAGATTTATTGAGAAATAAAGTCAGTTTTAATCGCATAGAAATGAGAAACCACTTTTATGTTAAAATATCATTTTGAAGACATATTGCAAAATTATACAAGGATGAATGAAAATTTCGCAACCTAAGTTACAAATCTGGAAATATAGTGCGTCTAATACACAAGTAATTAGGGTAAATACAAAACCACACAAGTGTCAAGTCAGTTTTAATAACGAAGGAATGAGAAACCTCTTTCATGTTAAAGATATCTTGCATTCGGACGAGTGAAAGTTTTGCTATATTTTAATAACGTGTTTCACAAATCTGGAAATATCGTGCGTCTTATATACAAGTAATTATGGTAAACGCTAGACTGCACAAATGTCACGTCAGGTTTGGTCGTATTGGAATGAGAAACCACTTTTCTGTTGAAGAGGCTCACGTTGAAGATATATTGCTCGATTTTGTGAAAAATTTTGCAATACTTTCGTAACGTGAGTACAAATCTGGAAGACAAGGGCGTCTTATACACAAGTAATTACGATAAACGATAAACAATTCAAGTTTCAGGTCAGTTTTTATCCCATAGGAATGAGAAACCTCTTTGCTGTTGAAGAGGTTCACTTTGAAGACATATTGCAAAATTATACGAGGATGAAAAAGTGAAGTTGACGACCATAGCCGAGGGTGACCCGAACGCTCCCTTTTCAATAGCTACTACACTGCTTGGCCAATGGACCGGTATTCACCGGGCCATTGGTCTAATGAGTAGAGTGTCCACCAATGGCCAGGGAGACCGGGGTTCAATTCCAGGTCGAGTCATACCAAAGACTTTTAAAATGGTACTTGATGCCGCCTTGCTTAACACTCAGCATTATAAGCTATGGATCAAGGGTAAAGTGGAACAATCCAGGAAATGAGTAGCACCCTCCCCTACACCTTGATGTAGTAGCTATTGAAAAAGTCGCCCGCCGGTCACCCTCAATTAAGGTCGTCAACTTAACTTAAACTCAATACAAGGATGAAGGAAAATTTTGCAATATTTTGGTAATATGAGTCACAAATCTGGATGCTTCTACGGAGCTCATGATGAATTACTCTGGACTGTGAGATGCTGAATTCGCCTGATACTCTCCAAATGCTACACGCCGGATTTACCTTTTCATCTTGGAGCACAGCTTCGGAATCCACGGTTTTCGTCTTACCTGGCCTTTTCTAATCGTTGAGATTCTTACAACCCGAGCTAAATCTTTTCAATCATCTGGTTACTGTACTGTGTGATCAAGTGCGCCTTCATCTTTCATACAACAAATATTTTTTTGATAGCTTCCGTGACGTCATGACCCAGTTTGAACTCGTAACACGTTAGTTCCGGGATTAGACTATGCTGAGCGTTCATTTTAGCGGCTTTCTTATCATACAGGGACTGAAGCGATGTACAACGTGTCAGCGCACCAGCTACCACGACACTACCAACCACAATAGCTTGAACTGCTTCGGTCAAACTAGATTTTGCTACCAAAATATGGCAAAAGTTTTGACACACTAGTTTCTACCAGAAATTACATTGAAAATAGCCTTAAACCTCTCTGTTTTTCCAATCACTTCATATACCCCGGGTGTTTAAAAAAAATTCCATATCATTAAAGATAAGTATTTATCCAACCCCTCCCCATGAAAGGGTGTGACACAAGTCCCATTCTTAATGATAAAAATCATCAAGCTTCGTCTCAGAAATTTAGACAACAAACATCTGAAGAAGACCGGAGGACATATCGGCCGAAACGTTGTGAAAATAACGATGAAGATGTGAAAATAAAGATGAAGACAATAGTCCGAAAACCCATAATGATAAAATCATCAAGCTTCGTCTCAGAAATTTAGACAACAGACACCTGAAGAAGACCGGAGAACATATCGGCCGAAACGTTGTGAAAATAACGATGAAGATGTGAAAATAAAGATGAAGACAATAGTCCGAAAACCCATAATGATAAAAATCATCAAGCTTCGTCTCAGAAATTTAGACAACAAACACCTGAAGAAGACCAGAGGACATATCGGCCGAAACGTTGTGAAAATAACGATGAAGATGTGAAAATAAAGATGAAGACAATAGTCCGAAAACCCATAATGATAAAAATCATCAAGCTTCGTCTCAGAAATTTAGACAACAAACACCTGAAGAAGACCAGAGGACATATCGGCTGAAACGTTGTGAAAATAACGATGAAGATGTGAAAATAAAGATGAAGACAATAGTCCGAAAACCCATAATGATAAAAATCATCAAGCTTCGTCTCAGAAATTTAGACAACAGACACCTGAAGAAGACCGGAGAACATATCGGCCGAAACGTTGTGAAAATAACAATGAAGATGTGAAAATAAAGATGAAGACAATAGTCCGAAAACCCATAATGATAAAAATCATCAAGCTTCGTCTCAGAAATTTAGACAACAGACACCTGAAGAAGACCGGAGAACATATCGGCCGAAACGTTGTGAAAATAACAATGAAGATGTGAAAATAAAGATGAAGACAATAGTCCGAAAACCCATAATGATAAAAATCATCAAGCTTCGTCTCAGAAATTTAGACAACAAACACCTGAAGAAGACCGGAGGACATATCGGCCGAAACGTTGTGAAAATAACGATGAAGATGTGAAAATAAAGATGAAGACAATAGTCCGAAAACCCATAATGATAAAAATCATCAAGCTTCGTCTCAGAAATTTAGACAACAAACACCTGAAGAAGACCGGAGGACATATCGGCTGAAACGTTGTGAAAATAACGATGAAGATGTGAAAATAAAGATGAAGACAATAGTCCGAAAACCCATAATGATAAAAATCATCAAGCTTCGTCTCAGAAATTTAGACAACTGAAAATTCTTTATTGGGAATCCTTTTTTAATCTGAGTACTAATTTTATTGCGGACTTTTTTTCCTCATCTTGGTATTTCTTGTTGTTTACTGGGGATACGGTTATAAGATTCAGCATTCCTATCCGAGGTCGCGGTTAATCACCTGAAGACGGCCAGAGGTCAAATTTGGCCGAAACGTAGTGAGAAAAACAACAAGAACTACCAAGATGAGGACAAAAGTCTGCCATAAAATTAATACTCAGAAAATTCTTTGTTTAATGTTTAAACGCCGTTTTTTGGGGGGGGGGATGATATTTCTATATCAGAAAGGAAAACTGTTTTCAAATAGTCCAGGAAAGCATTTCCTCTTAACAAAATAGATGTAAACTAAGTAAAGTAGGCGACCATAGTCAAGAGTGACTCAAAGGCTCCCTTTTGGATAGCTATTACACCGAGGTGTAGGGAAGGGTGCTACTCCTTACCCTGGATTGCTCCACTTTACCCTTGATCCTTACCTTATAATGCTGAGTGTTAAGCTAGAAGGGATCAAGTACCATTTTTGAGTCTTTGGTATGACTTGATCTAGAGATTGAACCCAGGTCTACCGGCCCGGCGAACACTCTAACCATTATACCACAGTAGTAAACCTTAAAATAAAATTGAAATTTGAAAGGTTTATTCGTCTCTTCCTTCCTCCCTCTCGTTATTCACTTGCTGTCTTCTACAGACAAAGAAAATGCCAACGAATTAAATGGAGTAAGAAGAAGAAAACAATGGAGTCAGATACGTTAAACCCCAAACCAACAACAGTAACAACAACAACGTCATTTACGAAACCAAACCTAATAAAACAAAATATTTCTACACCCCATAGACTTTATCGTCTGCTTCTAACCTTTCCTTGCCCATGGATTAGTTACCCAGTCACCTGGAGCTGTAGAATATACTGACTGTTTCTCTGCAGAGGGTAAGACCCCGCCCCAATGAGTCTCCTGGATATAACTCTAAACAAGCTGATGGTGAGGTTCCTATAATACCGGGGCTTTGGGGAATGCGGAGTACTCCTTCGTTGCCATTGCTTCCAGGTCCACTCTGGCCCCGGAGTGGTAGCACTTGATAGGGTCCAATCTATGGGTCAGATAGAACTAAACTGTGAACTTATGCTAAACTGAATTGTTTGAAATAGAACTGTTTTTGACATTGAAACTGCGTACTTATGCTAAACTGGACTGTTTGGAATAGAACTGTTTTTAAATAGAACTAAACTGTGTACTTATGCTAAACTAAATTGTTTGAAATAGAACTGTTTTTGTATGCTATACTGAATTGTTTGAAATAGAACTGTTTATATGTATAAAAACAGATTTGGCATTTATAAGAATGGTTGACATGTCATCAAACCAAACCAAGCCAAAACCAAATCTAACCTTTCTTTCTTTTTATTTTACATATTATGTTTTATTTTCTTTCTTTGTTGCTATCACTTTTGACCTGCCCCTCTACTTTCTTTCTTTTTTTCAACAAACTAATAACTCTTTTTCTTTCTTTTTCTTTCTTTCTTTCTTTCTTTCTTTTTTTCTTTCTTTATCACTGTCATTTTATCGCCTGTCTCTCTTCTTTCTTTCTTTTTTCTTTCTTTCTTTGTCACTTTATCACCTGTCTCTTTTCTTTCTTTCTTTCTTTCTTTCTTTGTCACTGCCTCTTCCACTAAGAGATTGTCTGTCATTTTGTTCCCTGTCGAATCCTCCCATAATCTCGCGAGACTAAAAAGGGATCAGGATGATTGCGTGTGAGTTAAGATTTGGCTCTTCAGATTAAAACGGCGGTTTCCGTCAAGAATATATTTACGGTATAGTTTTTTTTGGGGGGAGGGGGTTGTTTTTTGTGGGTTTGTTTGTTGTCTTTTTTGCTTTTTTTTTTTTAGAAAACAGAAGTTAGTCTGTATAATCTCGTATGGAATTTCGTGTTAACGGGAATCAATTTTATTGATACAATATAGTTCCCATCACAGTTCACTTATATATATATATATATATATATATATATATATATATATATATATATATATATGAGGAGTTTCAAATAATTCTAACAGGGTGCTCGATGTACGGCTAATAATATAAGAGAAAATATAGAAAAAATTACATACAGAGCAAATATATATACGATATCATAGAAAATTCAACAGATACTATGGCATTATAAATTTATTTCGACAATTTGCAAGTAGCAAGTAGCCTCATAAATTGGGTATATAATTATTAAGTTCCTGTTCATGTTCATATTGCCAACTGATGAGGCAATTCACAAATAGCGAATTGTCGAAATAAATTTACAATGGCATAATATCTGTTGAGTTATGTATATGTATATATATATATAGTATTATTCGATCTTGTAAAACTGGAGTTGGGAGCAATTCCATCAGGACAAAAAACATTCAACGATGAACATTTAAATTTTCCTGGTAAAGAGCTCAATGTAACTGACATTACAGAGCAATAATTTCTTTAAGAAAAAAAAAACAAAACCGGTCACATTAGGATTATAAATTTATTTCCATCCTGTTAAGGGTTTTTGATATAAATCAAAAACACCAGAAAAACTAACAGGACTTCTTCAGATCTTATGGATAAAATAATTCAGAATAGACACAGGAAAGAAGGGTGGGAGGGGATAGAAGAGGGGGGAAGAGTTTTCTCCTCATTTAGCCCACTTCCGGTTTTTTTATTTTATTGCCCGTTGGAATTATAATGAATTAATTTTTTTTTAATTTCTAATTACTTTTCGACTTAAAACTCCAGATTTAATACTAATTTAGATAAGATAACTTTATTTAATAACTTTACGTAAGGATACGGTAATACTTATATTAAATTAAATTCAAAATTTAAAATTAAAATTAAATTCATTTTAATTTCAATTTTATTTTCGAGCCAATTAATTCAGTTACCCTTTTTTTTGAAGAGTACGTATACATAATATGGTTTCCTCTCATTTTTTTTTAAATTTTTTTTTTATTCATTTACCTTAAATCTCAATTTAATCCTATATATTTTTATTTAAATATAATCTATGATAATTTGTCTATAGTTTGAATTTAGTCCTATGTCTACATCTAGCTATTCCATCACATCTCTTATTTAACACTTTTTCAGGGTCTGGGTATATCATTATTTGTATTTTTTCCTCTAGGCATAGATTACATCTACTATCAAAACATTTTGGAGTATTTGACTTTTTCAATATGGATAATATTGAAAAATCCATATTGAAACAAACAAAGTACATGCGTAAAATTAAAAATTTAAAATGGTGGAAATTTTTGGTTGCTTGGTTGGTTGGATTTATTTATGGCCTATCAACCTTTTTGGGTCATTTAACGCTTAATTTAATTAAGACATTTTGATAAAGGCTTCAAACAATTCAATTTAGTATAAGCACACACAGTTAAATGTCAAAACAGTTCTATTTCAAACAATTCAGTTTAACCGAAGTCATTTGTTTGCACTTGGTTTTAATGTCAAAACAGTTCTATTTCAAAAAATTCAGTTTAGCATAAATCATTTGTTTACTCTCAGTTTAAATGTCAAACAGTTCTATTTCAAACAATTCAGTTTAGCATGAGTACACGGTTTTTGTTTACATACAGTTAAATGGAAAAACAGTTAATTTCGAATAATTCAGTTTAGTATAAGTACACAGTTTAGTTCTATTTGACCCATAGATTGGACCCTTATCAAGTGCTACCACTCCAGGCCAAAGTGGACCTGAGAGCGAAGAAGAGGTGCTCCGAATTCCCCAAAGCTCCAGCATTACAGGTGCCTCTCCATCAGTTATATCTAGGACACTCGTTGTGGGGTCTTACCCCTCAGCTGAGATGCAGTCGGTGTATTTTACAGCAACCCACTAGCCGACTGGGCAACCGTCTCATTTTGTATATATAGTTATTTACAAAATTTAACACAGATATTAGCCGAGATATGGCACAAGAACAGAAATATAGAGTAATCGAACTTACTAACAATGGTCTGCTAATCTTTCTGGTTAAACATTACATCTAACCCTGCCCTAACTCTGCCTTTCTTCAACCCAGACGGTTGTAGAGGAAGTAGAATACACAGATTGAATCTCTTCACAGGGGTAAGACCTCCTCCCCAGCGAGTATCCTGATATGATACTAAACGATTTGATGGTGAGGCTTCAGTAATGCTGGAGCTTTGGGAAATGCGGAGTACTCCTTCATTACCATCGCTCCAAAATCCACTCTGGTAGCACCTGGTAGGGTCCTATCTAGGGGTCAAACTGTTTAATATTTAAACTGCCTGTTAACAAATGACTTGTGATAAATTGAATCGTTAAAAATAGAACTGCTTGATCAGTTAACTGTGTGTAAACAAATGACTGATGTTTAATTGAATTGTTAGTGATACCTTGCAATACTTGGAACCATTTAACTGTAGGCAAATGAATGAGTAATGTTGAATAGAATTATTAGCGTTTAATAGTAATACTTTAAACCACTTCACAGTGTGTAAACAAATGATCAATACTGAAAGGAATTAGCAATATTAGCAATAACTGAAACCACTTAACTGTGTAGAAACAATAGCAATACTAGTGTGCAAACAAATTAGTTTTTACTCACTTAAAAATGAAATTAGCGACAAACTAATCTCTTACCTATCATGTCTATCTATTTGAATGTGTGCAAACAAATGACTGATGCCAAATTGTTACTGTTACATAGCAATACTTGAAACCATTTAACTGTGTAGAAACAATAGTAATACTAGTGTGCAAACAAATTAGTTCTCAGTCACTTAAAAATGAAATTAGCGACACATACTAATCTCTTACCTATCATGTATATCTATTTAAATGTGTGCAAACAAATGACTGATGCTAAATTGTTACTGTTACATAGCAATACTTGAAACCATTTAACTTTGAGCAAACAAAATAGAATTATTTGGTATTGATAAAAATATTTGAAACCATTAAACAGTGCTCAAAAAAGATGAGCTTGGGCTTGTTGAAAAATGTTATCTATGTCCAGATACTTACCCTTCTTTTCTCTTTCTTTCAATTTTACTCTGTGGTCATCTGGGACAGCAAAATCCACAATTTTACAAGTTCTTTTTTTTTCTTTTTTTTTTTTTTTAATTATTACTAGGTCTGGTTGTCTGGCTGAGATTCGGGGATCCCTTTGTATGTCAAAATCCCAGAATAGTTTGTGAGTCCCATTTTCCAGGACAGAAGCTGGGTTGTGCATATACCATTTGTTCGTATGGTCAAATTTATTATTATCATTATTTACTCCTCTAGAGTTTTTCACATCAGTATTAGCTGATGGTTTATTATTATTATTATTATTATTATTATTATTATTATTATTATTATTATTACTTACTCATGAGAGTTTATCACATCAGCTAACGCTGATGGTCTTTCACTGGAGTTTGAGTGACAGCAAGTCTCCAGGACTCTTCTCGGTATTCTGGCCGTTCTCAGTAATGTAGTAGTTTGGATGGTCTTCACTCGTCCGCCAACTTCCAAGTCCTCCAGTCCCTTTAAAAATCCTTTAGTTACCGTTCCAAACGCACCAATTACAATTGGTATAATTGTAACCTTCATGATCCATAGTTTTTTTTCAATTCCCTAGCAAAGTCGAGGTACTTATCCTTCTTTTCACATTCTTTCAGTTTTATTGTGGTCAGCCGGGACAGCAAAGTCAACAATTTTGCAAGTTCTCTTTTTTTGTTGTTGATTATTATTAGGTCTGGTCCTCTGGCCGAGATTTGGTGATCCATGTGTATGTTAAAGTCCCATTGGAGTTTATGTGTGTTATTTTCTAGGACAGGTGCTGGGTTGTACATATACCATTTGTTCTTATGGTCAAATTTAAATTTCTTGCACATCTCCCAGTAGATCACCTTGCTGACCCAGTCGTGATTTGTACCATATTTAACTGTTCTCATTAAATTGTATCCATATATATGAGATAGTGTTCAAACGTGCAAGTGGAAGAAGCTTTGTTTAAGAATAAATAAATAAATAAATAAATAAAAGTCGAGTTTTTCATTTCTTGGTGAATTGAATTGAAAGTTGTTAAAAATGTCCTTTGAAATAAACAGATTGACCGATTTTATTAAGTTACCGGAACTTGATACCTCCTTGTTTAACACTCAGCATTACAAGGTACGTATCAAGGGTAAAGTGGAGCAATCCAGGGAAAGAAATAGCGCCCTTCCTTACACCTCGGTGTAGTAGCTATTGAAAAGGGAGTCTTGGGTCGCCCTCGACTACAGTCGCCAACTTTACTTTTTACTTTCCTCTTATATATCTTTGTGTCTATGCTTATGTCTAAGAGAAATAATTTCAAACGATTTCCAGATAAGATTCAGCCAATCAAATTAAACGAGATTCGGTAATTCAATGCGATTATAATGATTGATGCTGATTTCGATCTGATGTGCCGGAGAGTCTTCCAAAATTTCCCAACTCAGTTTGGGATCTTTATGGCTTATTTGACCCAAGTAATGTTTTAATTATGTCCGCTCACTTTCATTACATGACTCGTTATGGACACTGGCAATATGGAGATCCGAACCATCCATATTGGATTAATGGATGATAATTCCAATTGCCTCAATATATCAGGTCGTTGTGATCTTGTTCAACAATCTGATACTTAATCATTTTGTGTCAATTGAAATCCAGGGAGTAAGGTATCTACTGAATTCTTATGAGCTCTGTAACATGCTTATCAGACGTAATGACTAATTGTTATGTCCACCGAAAAGGACATAAAATAAATAAGACAAACACGTACTTAGAGAGAAGAATATAAGTTATACATTACAGTAAACAAGTAATGCAGTGTCGCCCGTGTAACTTTTGCTACTTACTCACTGAGAAGTCCTGGCGGCAACACCCCACAAGACACCAACTGTACGGCCACCTGCCCCCTATCACGAAAACTATTCAAGTTAGACGAACCAGACATGCAGGACACTGCTGGGGAAGCAGGGACGAACTCATAAGAGATGTACTCTTATGGACCCCCACACATGGCCGCGCAAACGCAGGACGACCAGCACGAACATACATTCAGCAGCTATGTCGGGATACGGGATGTCGTCCCGAAGACCTGCCTAGGGCGATGAACGATAGGGAGGAGTGGCGAGAGAGGGTCAGGGCTACCAGCGCGACATGATGATGATGATATTACAGTTAAATGACATATGTCTATTTGAAGAGTACATTGTGTCTCGAAAATAGGGATGATACCTCCAAACTAATGGGGGGGTGTCCTCGTGGTGTAATGGTTAAAGCGATGGACTGCGGAATCGTAGTACGCGAGTTCGTACTCCAGTCGCGCTATTACGTTCACTTTCGGGCAGATACCCTTGGGAAAGGTATGAACCCCCTTATCCTCCCAGCTATGGGTTGAATAGTACCACTACTGTTCTTCTAGGAGAGTGGCTCTGGCATTAAATAACCTAAAAAGAGTTGATATGCCATTAAACAAAGAAACCAAACCAAACCAAACCAAATTACGTCATGATTTGATTAAAAGGGAAGCTAAAATCAGCTGTCTGATGATTTAACAAAAGTTGTGTAAAACTTGAAATAACAGCAAGTAATTCTGAAAGCAAAAGATTTTAATTCGATTTTGATGTTTTGAGATATAAATGGATCACCAACTGCCGAACAGATCAGACCAAGTGGTAATTAAAAAAAAAATTTTAAGAGAACTTGCCATGTAGTGGATTTTCCCATTCCGGTGGAACTCTGAGAGAAACTAAAAGAAAGAAAAAGATAGACAACTACTTAGACCTTGACAGAGAACTGAAAAAGCTGTGGAACATGAAAGAGACAATGATGATAATCAGGGTTGGTGCACTAGGAACGGTACCCAAAGGCTTTAAAAGGGGACAGGAAGAACTGGAAAACAGAGGACGAATCGAGACCATTCAGACTACAGTGTGGTTAAAATCGGCCAGAATACTCAGTCGGCTGGGGAGGAGGCTGCTTCTCTGCAGAGGGGCACGACTCCCCCAGCAAGTAGCCCAGTCGGCTGGGGCTGTAGAATACAGCGACTGAACCTTTGTAGAGGGGTACGACTCTCCCAACGAGTGTCCTGGGTATTACTCTAATCAATCTGATGATAAGGTTCCAGTAATGCTGGAGCTTTGGAGAATACGGAGTACCCTTTCATTGTCATCGCTCCCAGGTCCACTCTGACCCGGAGTGGTAGCACCTGATAGGGTCCTATCTATGGATCAAACAGAACTAACTGTGTACTTATGCTAAACTAAATTGTTTGAAATAGAATTGATTTTGTATTTTAAACTGAATTGTTTGAAATTGAACTGTTTATATGTATAAAAACGGATTTGGCATTAAATAACCTACAATGATTGACGTGCCATAAAACCAAACCAAACCAAGCCAAATCAGAAGTGTCCCAGAGACCTGAGACTTGCTATTACTCAGACTCCGGTGAATAACAACACGCTGACGCAGATGTGAAAGAATTGCTAGGAGTAGAATTGTTATTATATAACCGCCTAATAAAGAAAGAATAAGAACATTTGGAGAATAGAACGCTACAATTACTGGACAATATTAGAAGCGAATATTATCAAGGAAATGGAAACGAAAGAAAAAACAATATACGTACGAGGATCATTAAATATGTTTTCTTCTTTTTATCATTACGAGAATCATTAAATAAGTGTCCAGACTTTTTTCGTATGGGCACTTTTATTGATAGTACACACATGAAACTCTAGTTCCCTTCGAAGTAATCTCCTCTGGCTGCAATGCACTTGTTCTACCGTTCCAACAACTTCTGCAAGGCCCCATGGAAGTTCTCTTGTGTGAGCGTGTCAATGACCTTCGTCACAGCCTCTTTCATCTCCTCAATTGTCTCATTACGACAGCCTCTGAGCTTAGGGAATAGCTAAAAGTCACAGGGAGCAAGGTCTGGACAATAGGGAGGGTGAGGAACTGTCTTGATGCCCATCTTGGTCAAATAGTCTGTGACAAGGATGGAGTTGTGGAATGGTGTATTATCCTGGTGAAAATGCCACTGGCCCGATTTGAAGAGAGCTGGCCTCTTCCCTAGGAATCTCTTCCTGAACTCCTTTAAAACCTCAACATAGTAACTCTAACCCTTTGGCCAATCAACTCTGGCATATTGACTTCCTTACTCCTCCCATACCTCTCATCATCCCTCACAGACTCATTCCATACGTTTCTGTGGCATTTTCCAAGTTTAAAACAGAATTTTATTGCATATCGTTCTTCTAAAGTGTCAGATTGCATTTTTGAAATTCACCAGCGGTACAATCAGGTTTTAGAAGGGTGTATTCCAATTCCTGCAGTAGCTTTTTTTTAACCTGAAATCATAAAAATTGGTCAGTCATCTCATAAGATGTATAGCAATAACATAGTGAATGTTCAAGAGTCTACAATTGTAAATGCCCAGTGGAAAAAAGTCTGGAAACTTATCGTATGCACCTCGTATTTTTCTCCATCTATCTCTTACAAAAAACTGGGTGCCCCTTTCGAGAATAAAATGAGAGAGATATATTTTTATAAAGACGTGTGTTTCGTTCGTTCATTGAAGTTCGTTCATTATCTTTAATTATGTTCTTGGTTGGATCTATGATAAGTATACAACACTACTCTACTGAGTTCATATTTATTCGGTGCTCCATACTTCTAGTCTTGTGCCAGACTAAGCTTGGTAAATAACTAGAGAGACTGTTTGAGGTTCGCTGGTGAAGGCTGCTCAATGCCGATATCATCTAATTTGTCGTCATACACCTGCTCGAGGCAGGAGCATTTATGGCCCGAGGCCAAAAAGTGAGAAAATCTACATCGGGATCCTTTCCCCATTACCACCCACATCTCAAGTCACGTTCTGTTCTAAACGACTCAAAACAGAGGGAAAAAATGAATTGGGGGGGGAAGAGTTAAAAGAAATCAAATTATCCTTCGTCATCGTGGCCGCCATTCCCACCATTATCGAGCGGCGACATTGTCACGTGAGAATAAAATCGTCTAAACTGAATTCATACCACGTTTTTAGTCGCCGAGTAGAGTTGAAGGAGATATTTGAATATAAGAAGAGGTGAGAAGATACGAACGAGAGAACAAAGAATGGAGAGAAAAGAGGAAAGACAGAAGAGTGTGTGAGAGTGAAAGAGTGAAAGAAATAGATAAAAATGAATTTATGAGAAGAAGAAGAAGAAGAAGAAGAAGAAGAAGAAGAAGAAGAAGAAGAAGAAGAAGAAGAAGAAGAAATTTTTAAAAATAAGAAAAAGTAAAAGAAAGAATCATCAAAGAAAGAAAGAAAGAAAGAAAGAGGTTTAAGTAGAAAGAAAGAAAGAAAGAAAGAAAGAAAGTTTTAAGAAAGAAAGAAAGAAAGAAAGAAAGAAAGAAAGAAAGAAAAGTTTAAGTAGAAAGAAAGAAAGGATTAAGTAGAAAGAAAGAAAGAAAGAAAGAAAGAAAGGTTTAAGTAGAAAGAAAGAAAGAAAGAAAGAAAGAAAGGTTTAAGTAGAAGGAAAGGTTTAAGTAGAAAGAAAGAAAGAAAGAAAGAAGACTATAATTTAATAAAGAAAATGACAAAAAACATTAAAAAGAAAGAAATTTGTTATTAAGACAGTTTGAAATCAAGTTGTAAATAATAATAATAATAATAATAATAATAATAAGAAGAAGAAGAAGAAGAAGAAGAAGAAGAAGTGTATATTGTCGGTAAAGAGAAGAATATGGTTTAAAGAAAAGAAAACTACAAAAGCAAAAACCATAAAAGATGAGAACAAGTAAGAAGTCCTAAAATGTCTGGATTATAAAAAAAAAAGTAAATGGCGGGAAAATGTTCTCGGCGGAAAAAAATGAGAACGCTGGAGGATTTTAAAAAAGTAAAAAAAAAATAAAAGAAAGAAAAAAGAAAAAATCAGGGAAAAGATAGAAAAAAAGGATCAAATAAATAAATAGATAAAGAAGAAAGATGTCCCTAAAGAAAGACTCAGAAAAAATACCGAGGCAGAATTAAGAAAAGATGAATGCGACTGTGTGTGCGTGGAGAGAGAGAGAGGGGGGAGAGAGAGAGAGAATAGGTCTTTTATAAAATCTAAGACGTTCCCCTGGGAATACTGTTCCTTCCAAGCGCAGCTATGCAAAAATGAATAGAGAACAAGTCCACTTATCAGAGAAGAATCAAAGAGTAAAAGGAAGAGGATGTTCAAAACAGAGCTGTACAGCCCCTACCCATTCCCCGGATTTTTGTCGGTCGACTTTAGAAGGAAAAAGGAAGAAGTAAAAATGAAAGTGAAAGTGAAAGTAGAAAGTTGAAGTTGAGGTGGTGGAAAACCTTAATGGGGAGAAGCAAGAGGATAATGGAAGGAAGGGGGTAAAAATGGTGGTTGGTTGCAAAAGGAGGAAATATGAGATGGTGGTAGTAGAAGCTAAGGGAATGGAGGGAGTGGTGGTTATAGAATGAAATAAAGGGGGAGTAGATGATAAGGGCCAACTAGAAAAATGTTTGCATAATGTAAACATTTCCTATTTTATATCTTACGTTTTAAATCAGATGAAGCCAATTCACTGAACTTTATCTAATTATAGAGAAGATCTAGAAAAAAACAAAAGTTATCCCGAGAAACATTTTCATATTAAGTCAAAATTAAATTCATTAAATCAAATAGCTAGATCAAGATAAACCCAAAAATTAGTTATTATTTTACACCTAGTGAGTTTTTCACACCAGCTCCAACTGATGTCTTCACTCTAAAGTCTAAGTGACCGCAAGTCTCCCCAGGTCTCTGGGAATCTTTTAAACATTCTAGCTGATCCCAATAGTTCTGTGGTCTGAATAGTCTGGATCTTTCAGTTTTCCAGTCTTTTTTCTAAGTCTTTGGAAACCGTTCCAAGTGCACCAATTACTATTGGTATCACTGTCATCTTGATGTTCTACAACTTTTTCAGCACCTTAACAAGATCCAGGTATTTGTCTACTTTTCGCTTTCTTTTATTTTTACTTTATCGTCAGCGCGAACGGCAACATCTACAAGTGACAAGTTTTTTTTTTGGGGGGGGGGGGTAATTAACCCTTCCTCTGGTCTGCTGGACGGGATTGAGTGATCCGTTTGGACGTCAAAATCCCAGAGAGTTTTATGCGTTTCATTTTCTAGGACAGATTTTGTTTTGATATACCATTTGGTAGTATGGTCAACTTTTAATCTCTTCCACGATTCCCAGTAAATTACCACTCCCACTCAGTTATACCTAGTCTTGTACTCCTTTTGTGCTAGTTTCCTGCTTTCGCTTATCGTTTGACTGTTTCATTTCTATCGCCTCATAACTTATACTTGTTATTTTCCTGACTATTATCAATTTTTGCTTCGATATAATTAGTCCATGTGGTATTATTTACTGGTTCTAAGAGCAAATATTCAGTTTCTCTCTTGAGGTCTTTTCTTCGTCGCCATTTCCTGATTATCTCATGTAGTTACCTTAGTTTGTCACTTGAAGTGTCCGTACAGTTGTTTTTCTTACTATTTTTGCTTTCTATGTTTTATGATAGTATATTCTTTTTTTATCCTTAATTTCACTTATTGCGGTCATTGGATGCTGTCACGAGTCTAACTTTGATCTTTTTGTATATTCTTCAAGTCCTTTGGTTTCCAGAGAAGCAAGCAGGTTCCTGACTTTGTTCTGGATGCAAGGTATTTCTCTTGTCACATTAAGAATCACAGACATCAACGCAAGGAATCTTAGTTTTAATTTTATAATTCATCGGTCAATAATTAATCAAAATACGATTGATTTTTTTAAAGAGAGAGATGATTGACTGACAATTAGGTATTTCCCATGGCTCATTTCTGATACTAACTACTAGCACTCATCGATTTTCGCGACCAAAACTTTCTTGGTCGTACAGGTTGCTCAAACACACACTATACTGGTCGTCTACCTTCTCTGACCTGCTATCCGAGTGTTATATATTGACCCTTGACCGAGCCGTCAATCAGAGATGCACCTGTGTAAATAAGTGGAAGAAGAAACGGAAGCAAGTGGACGTTATGAAAGAGTATAGGCAGGTGCAGGCGGCAGTTGAGTTAGTTGGTGACGGGAAGGACAGAGTGAAGGCCAGCTTGTAGACTGGGGCTGTGACCCTCTGTGACCCCCGGTTGAACAACCCCAGTCAAGATGCGGAAGAAGTGCTGCTATGGTCAGGAGAAGAGGTTAGGTCAATATAGCAGTGTCCCTGTCTTCACTCATCTCTCACACACCCCAGAAACATCGAGAATAAAGTGTGAGAGATATATATTTTCATAAAGAAATGGGTTCGTTCGTTCATTGAAGTTCGCATATTATCTTTGATTATGTTCTTGGTTGGGTCGGTGAGACTCTACAACACGAGAAGTATCCCCTTATTACTTAAAAAAAGAAAACTTTGCCTAAATTTTCAGATTGTCCAGAATAAACTTCAAAGGAAGGCTGATATGTTATCTTAAGTTGTTCTTTATTTGCCTTTGAAAACCATTCCAAGTGTTCCAGCTACAATTGGTATCACCGTCACTATCAGCAAGGTCCAAGCATTTGTTTGCCTTTTCGCTTTCTTTTATTTTACTCTGTGTTCCGCCGGACCAGCAAAATCTACTGAATGGCAAATTACGTGGTGCATTCAATAAGTTTCTACACTTTTTTTGTACGGGCATTTAAAATTGTCGTAGACTCTTGAAAATTCACTATGTTATTGCTATACATCTTATGAGATGACTGACCAATTCTTATGATTTCAGGTTCAAATAAACAGCTACAGCAGCAATTGGAATACACCCTACTAAAGCCTCATTGTCACAGCTGGTGATTTTCAAAAATGCAATCTGGACGTGAGGACACTTTAGAAAAACGATATGCAATAAAATTCTGTTTTAAACTTGGAAAATGTCACAGAAACGTATGGAATGCTTCAGACTGCTTTTCGACCATCTTGCATGAATTGAGCATCAGTTTTTGAGTGGCACAAGAGATTCAAGGAAGGCAGGGAGTCTATGAGGGATGATGGGAGGTGTGGGAGGAGTAAGGAAGTCAATACACCACAGTTGATTGGCCAAAGGGTTAGGGTTAGGGTTACTATGTTGAGGTTTTAAGGGAGTTCAGGAAGAGATTCCTAGGGAAGAGGCCAGCTCTCTTCAAATTGGGTCAGTGGCATTTCCAGCAGGATAATACACCAGTCCACAATTCCATCCTTGTCACAAACTATTTGAGCAAGATGGGCATCAAGACAGTTCCTCATCCTCCCTATAGTCCAGACCTTGCTCCCTGTGACTTTTAGTTTTTCCCTAAGCTCAGAGGCTGTCGTTATGAGACAATTGAGGAGATAAAAGAGTCTGTGACGAAGGTCATTGACACGCTCACACAAGAGGACTTCCATGGGTTGGAGGAGATTACTTCAAAGGAGACTAGAGTTTCATGTGTGTACTATCAATAAAAGCGCCCATACGAAAAAAGTCTGGAAACTTATTTAATGATCCTCGTATCTAATAATTTAGATATCTTCTGAATTTCTCTTTCTATTACAAACGTATCCGTTTTTATCTCATCAACCGCCTCCTTTTTCATTGTTTATTACACTATAAAAGTAAGTAAAGTTGGCGACCTTAGTCGAGGGTGACCTGAATGCTCCCTTTTCGATAGCTACTACACCGCGGTGAAGAAGAGGTCGCTACTCCTTTCCGTGGATTGCTCTACTTTACCCTCGATGCGTACCTTATAATGCTGAGTGTTAAGCAAGGAGGCATCAAATACCATATTTTTGAGTCTTTGGTATGATTCGCCCTGGGGATTGAACCTAGGTCTCTTGGACCATTGGCGAACACTCAAACCATTAAGCAAATGTCCAGTCTTATTTGCACTATAATATTTCATAAATTCTTACAGGTTTATATTTTCACAACAATTTCCAATAATTTTATTTACTTTTCTTTCTTTTGTTTATTTACACTGCCCTACCATCAGTCACCAAAATAAACCAGGTATTCAATGCACCAGGGTTGGGAATCACATTTTACTTTAATTGCTTCTTTCTTTCTTTCTTTCTTTCTTTCTATCTATCTATCTATCTATCTATCTCAGTCTGTTCATATCTATCTATCTATCTATCTCAGTCTGTTCATATCTATCTATCTATATATATATATATATATAACTATCTCATTTTGTTCATATCTATCTATCTATCTATCCCAATATATGCATATCTATCTATCTTATTCGGTTCATATCTATCTATCTATCGTATTCTTTTCATATCTATCTATCTATCTCATTCTGTTCATATCTATCTATCAATCTATCTATCTATCTTATTCGGTTCATATCTATATATCTATCTATCGTATTCTTTTCATATCTATCTATCTATCTATCTATTATGTTCATATCTATCTATCTGTCTATATATATATATATATATATATATATATATATATATATATCATTTTGTTCATATCTATCTATCTATATATATATATATATATATATCATTTTGTTCATATCTATCTATCTATCAGTCTATACATATCTATCAATCTTATTCTGTTCATATCTATCTCTTTATGTCTTACTATGTTCATATAAATCTATCTCACACAATTATCATCTTTATCTATTTTCACACCAATCTATTTCTCACTCCAGGTGGAGGGGCCCCGGTGGTGTAATGGTTATCGTCGTAGGAAATGGACACGGCGACACGAGTTCAAACCCTGGACGAGACTGATTGCATTTCACATAGCATTAAATACCCTTGGGAAAGGTATGAATCCAATTATTCTCCCTTCAGCCATGTGTAAATACTAGGGCAGACTGGGTTCTTCAGTCTTGGTGAGGCAACTAGTCTAGGAGAAGGAAAACTCTGAATTCAAACCGGAGTTTTCCGCTTAAAAAATTGACCTTGTGTCATATCCTGTCCGAGCGGAGGGGTTGGGTAAATATGTATTTCTCACTCCGAGTTTTTTATAAAGTTTTTTTGGATAATTATTATTATTATTATTATTATTACTTACTCCTTTTCGAGTTTTTCACACCAGCGTCATCGGATGGTTTCTCACTGAAGTTTGATTGATAGCAAGTCTTTTCAAGTCTCCAGGACTCTTCTCAGTATTCTGGCCGATCTCAATAATGCTGTAGTTTGGATGGTCTCCACTCGTCCTCTTATTTTCAAGTCCCCCAGTCCTTTTATCAATCCTTTAGTAACTCTACCAAGAGCACCAATTACAATTGGTATCACCGTCACATTCACGTTCCACAGTTTTTTCAGTCCTCTGGCAAGGTCCAGATACTTATCTTTCTTTTCGCTTTCTTTCAGTTTCACTCTGTGGTCAGCCAGGCCAGCAAAGTCCACAATTCGGCTAGTTTTCTTTTTTGTTGTTGTTGTTGTTGTTTTTGGTTAATACTAGGTCTGGTCGTCTGGCCGAGATCTGTTTGTATCTCAAAATCCCAAAGGAGTTTGTGCACCTCATTTTCCAGAACAGATTCTAGGTTGTGTATATACCATTTGTTCATATGGTCAAATTTCAATTTTTCGCTCAATTCCCAGTGAAACACCTTGCGCACCCACTATTATTATTCGTTTTTTTACGGAGCCTCTCTGAGGCTAGCGGACAAATTCACCTACCTAGGAAGTAGCGTCTCATCAACAGAAAACGACATCGACACACGACAGACGAAGGCATGGACGGCTATAGGTAGGCTCTCAATAATATGGAAATCAGACCTGACCGATGAAATGAAGCGCAGTTTCTTCCAGGCAGCAGTTGTATCGATACTGCTATATGGATGCACTACATGGACGCTAACCAAACGGCTGGAGAAGAAACTTGACGGCAACTACACAAGAATGTTGAGAGCAATACTGAACAAGTCCTGGCGACAACACCCCACGAGACGCCAACTGTACGGCCACCTACCTCCCATCACGAAAACTATACAGGTGAGACGCGCCAGACACGCCGGACACTGCTGGAGAAGCAAAGACGAGCTCGTAAGTGACGTACTACTATGGACCCCCACATATGGCCAAGCAAAAGCAGGACGACCAGCCCGAACTTACATACAGCAGCTATGTGAGGACACAGCATGTAACCCAGAAGACGATAGGGAAAAGTGGCGAGAGATGGTCAAGGATATCCGTGCTGGCGGCACGTCTTGATGATGATGATGATTATTATTCGCTTTGTAAGGTTTTCACAATCTTTGTAAATGGTGGCATTTTACAAGTGTAATATAGTCCGATACAACTGTACAGATATACGAATATGTAAAATATTCAAATGCAGAGAAATCCCGAAACACTGACGACTCTCACTTGTTCAGGTACGAAACGTTTATTAACTTCTTGAGTTTAGTTTTCGACACGAGGAGAGAGACACACAATTTTCACTATGCTGACTGTTCCTACATCGCCCACAGCCAACCCCCAACTGGACTGTCCGGCCCAGAGTCAAAATCTCAACTCTCTGACCCAATAAACGTGCTTCGCGTCCCGTAGCCCCCAACTGGACTGCCCTCGCCCAGAGTCAAATCTCAACTAACTGATCCAACAAACGCGCTGCGCATCCCGTAGCCCCCAACTGGACTGCCCTCGCCCAGAGTGAAATCTCAACTAACTGCTTTTTCAAAATCATCAAAAATTTCGGCCCATCGCTTCCGGGCATGACGTCATTCACACCCCAGTCTCATTTCCTATCCGGGCTTTTTATTATGACATTTGTGATTGTCATATCCTCTGCGGGCGAGCGTGAGCTGTACTCAATGTGTGCACCTGCACCTTCACTAAGCCGAATAGTTCAAAGCCCAACCAAACCGAATGATAAGATATAACTAACGAAAAATGATTAATATTTTTAAAAAAGCCGAGGGATTTCGGTTCATGCCTTTGAGTTTAGTTTCGGCTCAGCACATGGGTTAGTTAGGTGCAACGTTGAGGCAGGTGTTAACGCGGATGCGCGCGGGTGGATGGAGGTATCACTCAGATGTCATAATAGTCCGAGACGAAACGGGATGACAGGGTGCGGGTGACGTCACGCACCGGAAGCGCGCGGAGGTTTGTGTGAGAATCTGAAGAAAGAGAGAGTCGGGTACCAGACGCCAAACGAGAAGGATCGATTTTTGGAGCTCGCAGACGCGAGGCGAACTTGCGCCCTATGGCAGCCGCTCGAGACGGGGCCGAAATGAATAAGACAGCATAGAAGATTGTATCTCTCCTCCTTACGTCAAAACCTTTAACTCAAAGTTAATAAAAAGGTTTCGTACCTGAACAAGAAGTCTTTAATTCCGGGATTCCTATGTTCTTTATATGTTCTATCGTTTATGAACATTATATGTCTATTTCGCACATGGCCATATTCGTGTATATGGCTATGTAACAGCAGTGCCGTTGTCTGTACGGTCTCATGTCTCCTTCGGATTTCCAAGGAATTGTTCAAAGGGTTCCAACTGTGTTAGGTATCTCTATGACCTTCACATTCTATTGCTTTTTCAGTTCGCTGGCAAAGGCCATGTACTTAACCAGGGTCTTTTTATTTGTCTGGAAAATCATGTGTTTGTATGCTGTATAGAGACCCCATGTATCCACTAAAATCATTTTTATTGCTTCTAACAGCGGACGTATAAATGGTTTAAATCAAGCGTTCAAAACTTGTTAGAATTTTGTCTAAAATATTTTTAAACTGTACCAGAAGATTCGGCACAGACTGGATTTTAGGTGGGGTATGTCTCTCACACTCGATGTCTTACCGTCCACCACGTTGTAAAAAGGTACCCGTCTTTTCCAATATCAATTACCCACTCTCTTTGTAATCTTAATAAATGGTAAATGGCTCTCTGCTTCTGTATGTACACGTAGACCATCGCTAAGACGGAATCCATCTTATCGTACCGATCGACGTGTCTAAAATAAATGATTCAGAAAACACTTTTTTAAATTTTGCTCTCTCTCTCTCTCTCTCTCTCTCTCTCTCTCTGATGATGATGATGATGATGATGAACGAAAATACCTATTAATTTTTATGGGTTTTGGTAGGGATCTGAGATCTTTAAGGGAGCCTGAAGCCATCTTTTAACGCCATGTTCGGTGTAAACAAACCCGTTGAAAGAACTCAATAAATACAAAACACGCTTTTAAATTCGAATAATTAATAAAATCAATTCTGAATTTTTTTATTTTTAAAATTGACCGTCTTAAAACCCGTATTTAATATGACTAAGTGCTGCTTACGAATAATTATCCTAAACTTCTACCTCTTTTATTTGTTGATAATGAGCATCTTACAAGACACATTTAATATGGCGAAGTACAACTAATTTTTCCCAATCTTCAATTCCCTCTGTCCTATACATGAGTAATTATTAATTATTCAAATTGAATTATTGGGACAATTTTCGATTTAGCATTGTTTCAGCAGCCTTCTTCTTCTTCTTCTTCTTCTTCTTCTTCTTCTTCTTCTAGTAAACCTTAAGGCAGTAGAGTTGCAATTTTGGCATAAATTGTATTTATAAATTTGATAAAGATCAAAGGCAATTAAAAATGTACATGTCTGTAACAATACAAGGGGAGAGGGGATTGTCGACACTTGTAAACTCAAGATGTAATGATTAATAAGTAAGAGATTTATCTCTCTTATCTAATGATGTCTTTTCTCCTTTTTGTTGTAAACAGATTGGTTGGTTGGTTGGTTGGTTGGTTGGTTGGATTTTTTGGCATATCAACTCTTGTAGTTTATTTAATACCAAATCCTCTTCATACATATATATCAAATATATGATTTGATTTGGTTCAGTTTTATGGCATATCAACCATTGTAGGTTATTTAATGCCAAATCCTCTTTATACATATATATTAAATATATAGGATTTGATTTGGTTTGGTTTTATGGCATATCAACCATTGTAGGTTATTTAATGCCAAATCCTCTCTATACATATATATTGAATATATATGATTTGATTTGGTTCGGTTTTATGGCATATCAACCATTGTAGGTTATTTAATGCCAAATCCTCTTTATACATATATATTAGATATATAGGATTTGGTTGGGTTGGGTTTTATGGCATATCAACCATTGTAGGTTATTTAATGCCAAATCCTCTCTATACATATATATTGAATATATATGATTTGATTTGGTTCAGTTTTATGGCATATCTACCATTGTTGGCTATTTAATGCCAAATCTTCTTTATACATATATATTAAATATATATGATTTGGTTTGGTTTGGTTTTATGGCATATCAACCTTTGAAGGTTATTTAATGCCAAATCCTCTTAATACATATTATATGATTTGTAAACGAATAGTTTATAGATAACATTTTTAAACGAACCAGATCTGGAGGGGTTGCTTTATGTTTTTGTTTTTGCTTTGTTTTTTTTTAATTTGTTTTTGGCTTGTTTTTGTTTTTGTTGAGGTGTTCATTAGGCAAATTCCGACGTGTGTTTGTGTGAGTATGAGGATGTATGTGCGTACATGTGTGTGCATATGTTCAAGGATACAAGTGCGCGTATGCAGGTCCACACGTGTGTGTGTGTGTGTGTGTGTGTGTGTGTGTGTGTGTGTGTGTGTGTGTGTGTGTGATAGAAAGAGAGAGAGAGAGAGAGAGAGAGAGAGAGAGGGAGAGAGAAGTAGACCTTGAAAGTCTCAAGTTGGTCTTAGAAAGGAGATAAGACAATTTTCCCAACATCTTTATTTTTTCAAGTCCTATTACTTACTATATATATATATATATATATATATAGTAAAACTGATAACAACGATCCAAGTGGAAGGAGAGAGTTATTGAGAGGTCGACACTATAGCGTTTCGGTTCTACTGAACCATCATCAGGACCATGAGGGGTGATATTGATAATTTTAAGTTAACGATGGATGTTTAGAAATGTGAAATACAAAAAACTTGGGGAAAATACGTATAATAAGAAAATTGGCCGTTTAACTGGCGAATCAGCGTTTGTTGTTTTATATTACGTCATTTAACTTATTAAGAATATTGTATAGAATTTATGTTGCGTTTGTTTATCGAGAAAGATTTCGAGTCAGAAGGAAGAAAAGAAAGAACAATATATATATATATATATATATATATATATATATATATACCTTCCGCACGAGCAGAGTGCCATACAAGATCAATTTTAATCAAGATTTAATTGTTTTTTAAGTCAGAATTTTCCTTCTCCTCGACTGGTTGCCATGCCAAGGCTAAAAAGCCCAGTCAGCCCTAATATTTTGCCCTTCGCTGAAGGAAGAATAATTGGATTCATACCGTTCCCACGGGTATTAGCGTTATATGAAATGCAAACCGACTAATCCAGGATTTGAACTCGGGTCGCTGTGTCCATTACTCTACTAATGGCTTTATATAGGGAGAGACAGACAGACAAACAAACAGAGTGAGACACTTTGGTTGGTTTATAAAGAAAATTCGGGAGTTAATAGTTTACAAATGTACATGTTCTGATAGATAGATAGATAGATAGATAGATAGATATGAATAGACTGAGATCGATAGATAGATAGATTTAAACAGAATGAGATTGACAGATATAATTTTTTTTTAAATAGATATATCATTCATATCCTATGTATTCACCTCAAGTACGTATATTAATAAATATTGTCCAGAAGCCATCATTTTCAAATTGCATATGTCGGTTCCCGAAAGAATTCAAAAGCAGACGATATTTATCTGCAAAATTTCAAATAAATCAGTGGGAAGAATTTTTTTTTAAATGAGATCAGAGAACGCGACTAGAATTTATTGAAAAATAAAATTCTTGAAAATAAAAATTACATTGAAATAAAAATGAATCAATTGTGCATTCAACAAAATCAATATTAAGAAAAAAATAAGTTGCCATTTTAGTGACAATGATGAATAGAAATTGTTTGAGGCGCGAAAAGAAAAATGACTGTGAAAAAACTTTGATTAAAACGCAAAGAAGATAATTTGAAATAATTGAAGGACTTCAAAAACAATGCTAATTATATTGTCGGTGGTGTTTTAATAAAATAAAATTAAAATTAAAATAAAAAAATATTATCTTTATCATAAAAATAGTAATAATGAGGATATTTTCATGGATAAAAAACAATGACAATATAATCGTTTTTTAAGTCTTTCAAATTTTTTTTATCTTTAAAAAAATCTTTTTTACAAAAGATTTTGTAGTTTATTTCTAATAACACGCTTAAATACGCCTTCGACGCTCCCTGGCCTCTGTCAGGTCACTTTCACTTCATAAAATTTATATCATAATTATTTTCAAGAGCCAAATGTTCTTAAGATTAATTATTAATAATTTTTTATTAAAGCATTCTTTTTCTCCTTGCTAATTTTTCATACCAGCGTCAGCTGGTGGTCGTTCACTGAAGTCTGAGTGACAGAAAGTTTCCTCAGATCTCCAGTACTCTTCACAGTAATCTGACAGGTCTCAACAATAATAAAGTGAGGTTGGTCTCGATTCTTCTTCAGATTTCAAACTCTTCCAGTCCTCTTTCCAAGCCTTTTAAGACCGTTCCAAGTGCACACACAACAATTGGTATCACCGTCACTCTCATGCTCTACAATATTTCTATTCCTCTAGCAAGGTATTTGTTTAACGTTTCATTCTCTTTCATTTCCACTTTATGGTCTGCCGGAATGGCAAAATCCACAAGGCATGAACTTGTCTTTTTCTTCTTAACACCAGGTCTGGTCATCTGGTCATCTGGCCGGGATTCCCAGAGAATTTTATGCGTCTCATTCTCTGGGACAGATTCTAGTTTGAGCATATACCATTTATTAATGTGGTCGAATTTTAATCTTTTGCACAATTCCCAGTAGATCACATTTCATACCCTGTCATACCTACAATTATTATTTACTCCTTTAAGAGTTTTTCACACCAATGTTCGTTGATGGTTTCCTACTGGAGATTGAGTGACAGCGACACCACGAGCCCCGGTTTGGTTTGATTTGGTTTGGTTTGGTTTCTTTATTTAATGGCATATCAATCTTTGTAGGTTATTTAATGCCAAAGCTATTCTCATAGAAGAACAGTAGTGATACTATTTAACCCATAGCTGGGAGGATAAGAGGGTTCATACCTTTCCCAAGGGTATTTGCTCGAAAGTGATCGTAATAGCGCGACTTGGGTACGAACACGAACCCCAGAGGAAAAGTCCACCCATGATAAGAGAAAGAATAGCTCGTACCGTGAAAACTACCAAATGAAAGAAGAAATTATTGCTGTCTCATTCGTAATTTTTGAAAAGGTTCAAGTCAGTGAATATCAAACGTGCCTTGCTATAATTTTGAAATTTGCATGCTTTCTGAAGTTTATTTTTGGTTTTCTTAAAAACTTCTGTACTGTTTATATGCTTTCTGAAGTTTATTTTTGGTTTTCTTAAAAACTTCTGTACTGTTTGTATGCTTTCTGAAGTTTACTTTTGGTTTTCTTAAAAACTTCTGTACTGTTTGTATGCTTTCTGAAGTTTACTTTTGGTTTTCTTAAAAACTTCTGTACTGTTTGTATGCTTTCTGAAGTTTATTTTTGGTTTTCTTAAAAACTTCTGTACTGTTTGTATGCTTTCTGAAGTTTATTTTTGGTTTTCTTAAAAACTTCTGTACTGTTTATATGCTTTCTGAAGTTTATTTTTGGTTTTCTTAAAAACTTCTGTACTGTTTGTATTGTTATTATTATTACTTATACTCATTGGAGAGTTTTTTACACCAACGTTAACTGATGGTTTCTCACTGGAGTTTGAGTGACAGCAAGTCTCCTTAAGTCTCCAGGACTCTTCTCAATATTCCAGCCAATCTTAAAAATGCTGTAGCCTGGATGGCTTCCACTCGTTCTCTTATTTCCAAGCCCTCTAGTCCTTGTACTAGTTCTTTGGTGACTGTACCAAGAGCACCAATAACAATTGGTACCAGCGTTACTTTCATGTTCCACATTTTTTCAGTTCTCAAGCAAGGTCCAGGTACTTATCTTTCTTTTCGCTTTCTATCAATTTTACTCTGTTGTCAGCTGGGACAGCAAAGTCCTCAATACGGCAACTTTTTTTCCGACTATTAATAGGTATGGTCGTATGGTCGAGATTAGGTGATCTGTATGTGTTTCAAAATCCCAAAGGAGTTTGTGCGTCTCATTTTGCAGGACAGATGCTGGGTTGTGCATAATTCATTTGTTCATATGGTCAAATTTTAATTACTTGCATAATTTCCATATTATCATTATTATATACTCTTTGCGCGTTTTTTTTGGGGGGGGGCGCACAAGTAGTGATTCGTAGTCTTCATTGAATTCCAACTTATAGCAAATTTTCGCAGCTCTTCAAGCTCTCTTTTTAGTATTCTCGCCAATTTCAGCAATGCTCTAATCTGGATTGTCTAAATTCCCCACCCCAGTTCGTCTAGTTTCTTTTCGAGGTCCTTTCAAGTGCTCCAACTACGATTGGTATCACCGTCACCTTCAAGTTCCATATAAAAATATGGATCGCCTCAAAAGACTTTCTATTGTTTATTCTCTTCATTCAGCAACTGCAACCGTGAAAATGTGGAAACGGAGAACGGACACTGGACGTTCAGGGTAAATTCGTAGATCTTTTTTTCTTCCAGCTAGAACCAGCTCTTCCTAATTCTTTGATAGGTTCTTTTCCTCCCAGTTCACGTTACAGCCTCTCTCTTTCATGTCCTCAGCCACAAAAAATGGGCAAATCGAAAAACCCAGTTTCTTTTATCGAGGTTCCCAGAACGACGAACCCCTCACTCTTGTCAATGTGGGTGAAACACTTGAATAGCTCTCGCGACCATATAGAAGACGGAGTCAGACTATTTTCGTAAATCTCCTAAATCGATATCGTCCAGATCACAGCACTGCTAAAATCGGTTGGAACGCTTAGGAGAATGCAGGAGATCAGAGAAGAAACCGATACCCTCTAGACCACAGCACTGCTAAAATCAGCTAGAATAGCTAGAAGAGTCCTGGAGACCTGTCACTCAGACTCCAGTGAAAAGTTACCGGTTAAAAACTTGCAAGGAATAATGATAATAATACTCGAAATCAAACTACATAGCAGAAACCTGGGCTCTTCCCTTTGTAAGATACTCGGGACCAGTCTTAAAATAAACATGGGGAGCACTTCAACAAATGAACCAGGGAACAAGAAAACTCATGACGATACATAAGGCCTTACATCCCAGAGATGACATAGACAAACTAAAGAAGGAGGAAGAGGACTCGCTACTATTGAAGATAGTGTCGATATGTTGTATACATACTGACGCAATAATAAAGACGAACGAAGACTTCTTTCGAAAATATATACCGCTCACTTTATTTGTAAAGTTTGTGTGTGAGAGGGAGTTGGAGACCGAACAGAACTGCAATATAGTGACCCCCACTCTTATGGCCGTCAGCGTTGTGTATTTCTCGTTCTCCAGGGCTGCTCAACCGGAGTCCCAGGGGCACAGCTCTCTACTGGATGATGGCTTTCTTTACTGCCTCTTATCACCAACTGGTCTCCAAAACTCCATCGGGGGTCCCGAGGTTCCCTTCGGTCGGGTGTGGCTTTCCCTACCACATCTTGCCTCCGACGTCTCTGATCCCCAACTCATCAGGGCCCCAAGCCCCCCCCCGCCGGACTTTCTCTACCACATCTCATCAGCAACTTCTCTGGACCCCAGCTGTCTGACTTCCGGTCTTGACCGAGTTATATAATAGTTCAACGCCCACTCAATCGCCCACTCAATCTTTGGAATGGCATGTTTGATCGTCATCAAGCGAAAATAACTGTCATGCAGTTCAGAGGTCACTTTCTTCCGGTACATCAGTCTATGAGTGTATCATGGGATTTTTATCTTGTCTCATTTCATCAGCCAAATCCGCCCACGCGATCTCTTTCGATTACTGGCCACTGGAATGTGTCACTTCCTTCCGGTGCATCACTTTGAAATTGCATGTTTGGCTGGGTCGAAGGTCAAAATACAACAGATATATCAATAAGACGACTCAAAGATTACATAAAAAAAGAGAAGAGAAATACTGATTACAGTGACCAGAAATAACACAAACAACTGTTACATAGCCAGATATGAATATGTGAAATAGACATATTCATACCGGTACGAAAAACGTTCATAATGTCCATATATATATAACGTAGATAACATAGGACATAGGAATCCCGAAACACGAAAAACACTTACGACTTCTTAGTTCAGGTACGAAACTTTTTATTACCTTTGAGTTAAAAGGTTTTTCGACATAAGGAGAGAGGCACAATCTCTCTATGCTGGCTTTTCCATCTGTCCCTCTTCCCAACACGTGTGGCACCCGCCACGAGGCCTCGGCGAGCAAGCGAAAGTCACCCTTCTTCTTCGGACGGCAAGACTCAACTGACTTTTTTCAAATCCCACAAAATCCTCCGCGCACGCTTCCGGGGCATGATGTCATTCACGTCCCCAAGTCACAATTTTCTATCTGGAATTTTTATTTTGACATCTGTGAACGACACATCCACCCAGCGCGCGTGTCAACACCTGCGCTCAAGTTTGCACCTAACTAACCCATGCACTGAGCCGAAAGGTTCTCAGCCTAACTAAACCCAAAGGCAAGATATATAAAACGAAATCACTCCGCCATTATAATACATAACACAAGGATCAACAGATCAACAATAACTAAAAAACAAAAATAGGAAGAAAAACAACTGTATGGATATTTCAAGCGACAAACAAATGAAATCTCAAACGAAAAGACTTAGACATGGCTAAAAAATGGAAACTGAATTCCTTCAAATAGCAGCACAAAACAACGCCTTAAGGACCAACTATGTTTGTTACGTTCCGCTCTCTGGTCAAACAAACGACAACACGGAATATATATATATATATATAACAATATATATTTATTTTCTCGGCGGACGCTTGTGTGAAGTAGGAGCAGTCAGGAGAGGAATTAGAATCGTTCGTCTATGAGGCTTGAACTCTTTGATGTAAGTAGACGATGGCCGAGACAACGCACACAGAGTGACGACGGGACCAGCTTTTGCGAACAGCGGAATCTTTTCACTGTCTTCTGTTCAATTCGTCGGCCTTATATTACCTTCAAACTCCCACGCAGAGATATGGACACGCCTCCACGCCCCCGCAATTTCTTCCGATATCTGGCAATCGGGATGTGTCACTTCCACCATCTTTGGAATGGCATGTGTGATCGTCATCGAGCGGAAATAATTGTCATGCAGTTCACAGGTCACTCTCTTCCTGTGCATCACTTTGTAGTGGCACGGTGGGACCTTCACCTTGTCCCATATTATCAGCTAAGCTCACCTGCGCGATTTCTTTCGATTACTGGCCATTGGGATGTGTCACTTCCGCTATCTTTGGAATGGCATGTATGATCGTCATCGAGCGGAAATAACTGTCATGCAGTTCATAGGTCACTCTCTTCCGGTGCATCACTTTTTGACGGCACAGTGAGAATTTTTTTTTATTAAGCTGTATTTTACATGTTAAAGCAGAAATAGATAAGACGCAACAAAATAGCCAATATAAGTTATGTGGTGATTGACGTTAAAAGATCAATCATATAATAATCTTATCAAAGGAATAAATACCAGGGCAGTCTCCCTTGTAAGATACTTAGGACCATTCCTATAATGGACCCGGGAGGAACTCAGTGAAATGGATCAGAAGACAAGAAAGTTGATGACGATCCAGAACGCCTTACATCCAAGCGATGACATAGACAGACCGTATGCATCAAGAAAAGAAGGAGGAAAAGGACCCAGAAATATTGAGTATAGCGTCGCTACAACAACAAAACAAGGATTTGAAGGAATATATTTAAAAGAGCATGAAAAGGTTAATTGCAGCAGCCAGTAACGGCAGTGACAATATAAGAATAAACTGAAAACAACAAAAACGAGAAAACAAATACGGGAGGAAAAACAACTTTATGCGGCACGATTGTTATACCAAAAGGAGTACATGCATGATTGGGTGGAAAAGGTGATGCAATGGGAATTATGCAAAAAAGAGAAATTTGATTTGGTTTGGTTTTATAGCATATCAACCATTGTAGGTTATTTCATGCCAAATCCAATCTCATACATATAAACAGTTCTATTTCAAAAGATTCAGTTTAGCATGAGTACACAGTTTAAATGTCAAAAACAGTTCTATTTCAAACGATTCAGTTTAGCATGAGTACACAGTTTAAATGTCAAAAACAGTTCTATTTCAAACGATTCAGTTTAGCATGAGTACACAGTTTAAATGTCAAAAACAGATCTATTTCAAACAAGTGCAGTTTTTATATTCTGAAAACAACATTTATGAGATCATTTATTTATTAATTCATCTATTTATTTATTTTTGGCACACTGTTAAATGGTTTCACTTAATTTCGAACAATTCAGTTTAGCATAAGCGCAGCCTTTTGTTTACATGCAGTCATTGGTTTAAAGACAGTTTTTTGTTTACACACAGTTAAATGTAAAAACAGTTCTATTTCAAACAATTTGTAATATATTCACGTCCAAAAATATACGACCCAGATACGAACACGTGAAATAGGCACATTCATACGGATACGGAAAAAGTTCACAAATGTTCATAAGCATATAGGAATCCGAAAAACACGAAATTGGTTCAGGTACGAAACTTTTATTTACCTTTTTGAGTTTAAGGTTTTTCGACACGAGGAGAGAGAGACACAATTTCTTACTATGCTGACTTTTCAATCTGACCCCAACACGTGCGGCACCCCGCCGCAAACTACTGGTCTGGCCTCGGCGAGCTCCGAAAATTAACTACCTTCCTCTAGCGTCGAATCTCAACTAACTGGGGTTTTTTTTTTTTCAAATTCCAAAATCCTCAGCCCATCACTTCCGGGCATGACGTCATTCACGTCCACGGTCCTATTTCCTATCTGGGGTTTTTATTGTGACACCTGTGATTGTCACATCTGCCGCGCGCGCGTGAACACCTGCACTCAATTATGTGCACCTAACTAACCTATGCATTAAGCCAAAAGGTTCTCAGCCTAACTAAACCGAAAGGTAAGATATACAAAATGAAAAATGATAATATAAAAAAAATCCTTCCGCAATTATATAGCAAATTTAGTTTAGCATGTTAACACAGTTAAATGGTTCCAAGTAGTGCTATGTATCACTAACTATTCAATTAAATGTCAGTCATTTATTAACACACTGTTAAATGATCAAACAGTTCTATTCCTAACAATTCAATCTAGCATAAGTTAAATGTAAAAACAGTTAATTTCAAACAATTCAGTTAAGCGTAATTACACAGTTTAAGTCTATTTAATCCATAAATAGTATCCTCTCACGTGCTACCACTCCGGGTCAGTGTGGGCTTGGGAGCGATGGCAATGAAGGGGTACTCCGCGTTTCCCAAAGATCCAGCATTACTGAAGCCTCACTATCAGATTGTTTAATGTCATATGCAGGACACTCGCTGGGGAAGTCTTACCTCTCTGCAGAAAAGCATTCAGTATATTCTACTGCCCCAGCCGACTGAGCAAAGAGAAATTTGACAATACTACCAAATGGTATATGCAAACCTAGAGAATGAGACGCATGAAATTCTCTTGGGTTGTAAGATACAAACAGATCGCTTAATTTCGACCAGAAGACCGGGTCTAGTGTTAAACAATGAAAAAAATAACTTGTCACCAATTAGATCTTGCTGTCTCGGAAAACCACAGGGTGAAAATATAAGAAAGCGAAAAGATAAACAAATACTCGGATCTTGCTAGAGAACTGAAAAAGCTGTGCAACATAAGAGTGACGGTGATACCATGTGTATTTGGTGCACTTGGAACGGCCCCCAAAAGTTTTGATAAAAAAAATGGAGAAACTGAAAACAAAAAGAATCGAGACCAACCAGCCTACACCTGAGTATTAATTTTATTGCGAACTTTTGTCCTCATCTTGGATTCCCAATAAAGACAATTACAAATTCGGTACGGACCCGAAAATGGAAGACCAGATAAGAACAAATAATTGGATTTATAAAACCAAAAAAATCCAACCTTCGGGGCCCGTGGCGCAGCGAATAGAGGCGTTGAGTCTCTACGGTTCCAGGTGAGCATTATCAGAAGATATCGGTTTCAATTCCTCCCCAAACTGGCCAGAGGGTTACTTGGTCAAAAACGTGGTGCGATAGACAACAACAATGGAATGCAGTAATTACTGGGGATACGGTTACAAGACTCAGAATTCCTATCCGAGGTCGCGGTTAATTACCTGAAGACGGTTAGAGGTGAAATTTGGTCGAAACGTAGTGAGAAAAACAACAAAAACTACCAAGATGAGGACAAAAGTCCGCAATAAAATTAATACTCACACCAGCCTACAGCATTATTGAAATCACCTCGAATACTCAGAAGGGTCCTGGAGACTTGAAGAGACTTGCTGTTACTCAACTTCTGGTGGTCTTATTAATTCTCTGGTCTGGATGGTCGCGCTTCTTCCCTTGATTTTTAATTCCTCCTGTCTTATTTTTTCTTCAAGCCTTTGGGGAACATTCCAAGTGTCCTATCTACATTTGGTATCACCGTCACATTCATATCACACAGTTTTTTCAGCTCTCTGGCAAGATCCAAATATTCGTATATAATCATCATTATTAATACTTTACTCTTTGCCAGTTTTTCACTGGAGACTGAGTGACAGCAAGTCCTTTCACGTCTCTTGGACTCTACCGAGTATCCTAACCAACCTTAACATGACTATGATCTGAATGATCTTGATTTTTCCTCCCATTTCCAATTTCTCCAGTCTTTTTTTTTCAGAAGAAATTTAAGTTTTTCTTTATATAGATAAAGTCGTATGGGTGTATTTATTCATCACGCAGCTGGCACGGATCTCCCTGACTCTCTCTCTCTCATCATCATCATCATCATCATGTCGTGCCGCTAGCACGGATATCCCTGACCCTCTCTCGCCACTTCTCCCTATCGTTCATCGCTTCTGGCAGATCCTAAGGGCTACATCCCGTATCCTCACATAGCTGCTGTATGTATGTTCGAGCTGGCCGTCCTGCTTTTGCTCGGCCATATGCGGGGGTCCACAGGAGTACATCACTTATGAGCTCGTCCCTGCTTCTCCAGCAGTGTCCTGCATGTCTGGTTCGTCTAACTTGGATCTCTCACGTTAATGGTCCCTATCATCCATCGCTCCCGAAAGGACTTCCATTCTACATCCTGTATCCATACGGAGCTGTCGTGTACCATATTCGCAATTAACGCCATGTGCGAAATGGACATATAATGTTCATTACTATAGACTATATAAAGAACATAGGAATCTCGGAATTCGAAAACACGTAACGACTATTTATTCAGGTACGAAACCTTTTTTATTAACTTTGAGTTAAAGGTTTCGACGTAAGGAGAAGAGACACAATCTTCTATGCTGTCTTATTCATTTGGCCCCAAACTTGAGCGGCCCCCATAGGGCGCAAGTTCGCCTCGCGTCTGCGAGCTCCAAAAATCGATCCTTCTCGTTTGGCGTCTAGTACTCGACTCTTGCGGCCCATTAGGGCGCAAGTTCGCCGCGCGCCTGCGAGCTCCAAAATCGAACCTCTTCGTTTGGCGTCTAGTACTCGACTCTTATTTTCTTCAAATTCTCACACAAACTTCCGTGTACTTCCGGTGCGTGACGTCACCCGCACCTTGTCACCCAGTATCGTCTCGGACTGTTATGACATCTGAGTGACACCTCCATCTGCCCGCGCGCACCCGCGTTAACACCTGCTTCCATGTTACACCTAACTAACCCATGTGCTGAGCCAAAATGTTCTCAGCCTTACTAAACTCAAAGGCATGAACCGAAATCCCTCGGCTAGGTACGTTCTTTTCGGTCATACAACACTGACACGTCCATGTGATGGGGTCTATAGGAGAATGTCACTGATGATTTCATTCTTGCTTCTCCAGCAGTGTCCCTGTTCATCTTATTTGGATGGTTTTAGCGATAGGTGGTTGGTGGCCGTACATTTGTTGCTTCGTGGGATTTATTCAATATATACTCGTAACATTCTTGCGCACCTTTTTCTCTATACGCTTAGTCAGCGTCCATATAGTGTATCCATCGAGTAGAATTGACACACCCGCTGCTCGGAAGAAATCACATTCTGGTTGTATTCATTATATCCATTAGGATCTGGAGAAGTCTTGTTAAATTTGGAGTTATTGATTCATATCGAAATAAATTCATAATCCTAAAGTTGCCGGATTTTGTTTTTATGCGGGTTGAGCACTCTGGCGAAGGAATTTTCGGCCGCTGCTCGCATAATGCAAAGCTCTTTGAAAGAATTGAGCACTCTGGTAGCCGATAGGGTATTAAAAATGTAAACAAACGGCCGCTGCTGCTGCTGCTTAATACCTTATAATTCCCTTAGCCAACGTGGTACGCTTGTTAGCCGAGCGGTCTGATACTAAATCTAATGTAAAGTTCTCGGCTTCAAGCGTCCTACGTATCTAGCCACACTGAAGAGTTCTGATAGAACGAAACAGGCTGTCTGTGGATGACAGTATATATATATATATATAATGTAACTGGAAGAAGACTCAACCACGGTTTTTCCCAGTTGTTTGGGGTTGAAGAATAACCAGACTGCATCTCTGCAGAGGAGTAAGACTCCCCCCCCCAACAAGTGTCCTAGATATGAAACTAAATTCTGATGGTGAGGCTTTAGTAATGCTGGAGCTTTGGGGAATGCGGAGTACCCCTTAATTACCATCGCTCCCAGGTCCACCCAGGCCTGGAGTGGTAGTACCTGATAGGATCCTATCTATGGGTCAAATAGAATTAAACTGTGTAATTATGCTAAACTGAATTACTTGAAATAGGACTGTTTTGACAATTAGCTGCGTGCTTATGCTAAATTGAACTGTTTAAAATAGAACTGTTTTAAAATAGAACTGAACTGTTTACTTATACCAAACAGTATTGTTTTAAATAGAACCGTTTTCAATATTGAAACTGTGTACTTACACTAAACTGAATTGTTTGAAATAGAACTGTTTGGACATTTAACAGTTTGTAAACAAAAACTATACTTACACTAAACTGAGTCGCTGAAAATTTAAATCGGCGTTATCTGACCCAAAAAACAACCAACCAAACAAACAACTACAGTTAAAGTGCTTCGGACACTCCAATAGATTTATATCAAATCCTTCATATATTCTATATACGAATATTCCACACCCAGAGTCTTTGGACACCTACTGTATATATATATATATATATATATATATATATATATATATATATATATATGTAAGAATAAACGGAAATAAATTCGATTGTATGTAAATAAAAAATGTGACAAAATATTCAGAAGATGTCTTTTTGATATATAAGATTAGACAACGTTCCGGTTTTTTAAAAACATCGTCAAGGCAATAGAAGTGATGCTATTACATTCAACATTAATTAAATTGCCTAAAAGTTGTTTTTAAAAAATGAAACGTTCACAAATCCCAAATATTAAAACTAAATCTTCCAAATATTTTGTTTTTATTTATATTTTTATCTATATTTTTTCTATATTTCTATCTTATATTTGCACACACGCACTTGTTTGTGTGTGGGTGTATGCATATGTGTGTGCGTATGCGTATGTGTGTGTCTATGTGTGTCCTTATCTGTGTCTGGGCGTATGTGTTTGTGTATGTGTGATATTTTGTGAGTATGTATGTGTGGGTATGTGTATGTTTTTGTGTACCTGTGTGTGTGTACATATTTGTGTGCTTGTGTTTTGTGTGTGTCAATGTGTGTGTGTGTGTCCATATGTGTGTGTCTGTGTACGTATTAGTGTTTAAGTGCGTATGCGTGTGTGTCTTTGTATGCGTGTGTTTGTGTGAGTCTCTTCGTAAGCGTGTGTTTCTTTGTGTATATATGTATGTGTGCGTGTTCTTGTATGTGGGTTTGTGTTTCTTTATGTATGTGTGTGTCTAGGTGTGTGTACGAATGTTTGTGTGTGTGTTTTTGTGTCCATGTGTGTGTGTCTGTGCGTGTATTTGTATGTTTGTTTGTGTTTCTTTGTGTATGTGTGTGTGTCTACATGTGTGTATTTCTTTGTATGTGTGTTTGTGTTTCCCTATGTTTGCGTGTGTCTATGTGTATGTGTGTGTTTGTATGTGTGTTTTTGTGTCTCTCTGTATTTGTGTGTCTATATGTGTGTGTGTTTGGATGTGTGTTTGTGTGTGTCTATGTATGTGTGTGCATGTGTTTGTATAAGTGTGTTTGTGTTTCTTTGTATATGTGTGTGTGTGTTCATTTGTATGTCTGCTTGTGTTTCTCTGTGTATGTGTGTGACTATTTGTGTGTGTGTGTGTGTGTGTGTGTGTGTGTGTGTGTGTGTGTGTGTGTGTGTGTGTGTGTGTGTGTAGCCTTCCTGGTTGAAATAAAGACATTTGTTTTGATTTTATTCTATGACAAGTAATTTTGTTGAAGGTTTCAAAAGTGTTTTCATGTTTTCTGTGGGGGGGGGCGAATATTCAGTTGGGCGTGTTTTCTGTTTGACATTTTGTTTGTTAAAACAAAATCGCATTTTTTCCTTTAGTTTGCTGTTGCGGCAAAAGAAAATTGAAATTTTTATCCGATTTTGCCACTGATGCGATATGACAATGGGAAAGAAAGAAAGAAAGAAAGAAAGAAAGAAAGAAAGAAAGAAAGAAAGAATAAGAAAATAAAGAGAAAGAAAGAAAGAAAGAAAGAAAGAATAAGAAAATAATGGAGAAAGAAAGAAAGAAAGAAAGAAAGAATAAGAAAATAATGGAGAAAGAAAGAAAGAAAGAAAGAAAGAAAGAAAGAAAGAAAGAAAGAATAAGAAAATAAAGGGAAAGAAAGAAAGAAAGAAAGAAAGAAAGAAAGAAAGAATAAGAAAATAAAGGGAAAGAAAGAAAGAAAGAAAGAAAGAAAGAAAGAAAGAAAGAAAGAATAAGAAAATAATGGAGAAAGAAAGAAAGAAAGAAAGAAAGAATAAGAAAATAAAGGGAAAGAAAGAAAGAAAGAAAGAAAGAAAGAAAGAAAGAAAGAAAGAAAGAATAAGAAAATAATGGAGAAAGAAAGAAAGAAAGAATAAGAAAGAACGAAAGAATAAGAAAGAAAGAAAGAAAGAAAGAAAGAAAGAAAGAAAGAATAAGAAAATAACGGAGAAAGAAAGAAAAAAAGAAATAAAGAAAATAACGGAGAAAGAAAGAAAGAAAGAAAGAATAAGAAAATAACGGAGAAAGAAAGAAAGAAAGAAAGAATAAGAAAATAAAGGGAAAGAAAGAAAGAAAGAAAGAAAGAAAGAAAGAAAGAAAGAATAAGAAAATAATGGAGAAAGAAAGAAAGAAAGAATAAGAAAGAACGAAAGAATAAGAAAGAAAGAAAGAAAGAAAGAAAGAAAGAAAGAAAGAAAGAAAGAAAGAAAGAATAAGAAAATAACGGAGAAAGAAAGAAAAAAAGAAATAAAGAAAATAACGGAGAAAGAAAGAAAGAAAGAAAGAATAAGAAAATAACGGAGAAAGAAAGAAAGAAAGAACGAAAGAAAGAAAGAAAGATTTACGAAAAGAAAGAAAGGGACAAATTAAACTAAGAAGAAAAAGAAGACTGAGCACAAAAAGAAAAAGAACTAGAAAGAAAGGGAGAAAAAAACTAATAAAGAAGAGAATGAAAATGAGAAAGAAAGAAAATTTCATTAAGGATATATTCACGAAATCAAAGAAAAAAGTTAATATTGGAAAGAAAGAAAGAAAGAAAGAAAGAAAGAAAGAAAGAAAGACTAATAAAGATAAAAAGGGAAAATGAAAAAGAAAGATTCCGAAATTTCGATTCGACAAAATGGAAAAATAACCATTGTGGATTCCAAGAGTTTCACAAGTGCCTCCCACCAGACAAGATTTGACACGAAGCCAGGTGACCTTGCTGGTCATAGATTCATGAGACCCGAAGGTCTTGTGAAATGTGGATCGATGCCTCGAAACATTTGCAAAGCATGTCTGTAAATCGTTTCAAATAAACGTTATCTGTGAGCAACGGCTGACACGCAAATGGAAGAAAAATGATGGGAAATATGCCAGTTGGTTGAGTTGTGACGCTATAAGCTCTTCCGTCCCTAAATACACATATTTAGTGGCAATAATGCATAGTGGTTTGAGGATATCTATATGATTATGTATACATGTATGTACATGAATGTGGGGGTGAGCATATTTGTATGGGGGTGTGGACGTAAGAAGTGCATGTGTGCATATCTATCTATCTATTTATCTATTTGCATACGGGGAGGTAAGCATATCTATGTGGGTATATAGACATAAGTAGTGCGTATGTATGTACCAACTCCTTCGCAATATGGGGGGGTCCTCGTGGTGTAATGGTTAAAACGTTGGACTGCGGAATCGTAGTCAGCGAGTTCAAACTCCATTCGCGCTATTACGTTCACTTTCAGACAAATACCCTTGGGAAAGGTACGAACACCCTCATCCTCCCAGCTATGGGTTAAATAGCATTACTGCAGTTCTAGAACGATAGCTTTCGCATTAAATAACCCACACAGATTGATATGCCGTTAAACCAAGAAACCGAAACTGAAACCTCCGCAAGATCACTTTTCAAACGGGGATTTAACAGGTTTGAAGTCAAAGTTTTCCTTCTCCTACACTGGTTGCCAAACCAAGGCTAAAATCCCAATCTGTCCTACTATTTACCCATAGCTAGAGAAAGAACAATTGGATTTATGCTTTTCCCCAAGAGTATTAGCACTATGTGAAATGCAATCAGCTTCGTCCAGGTTTCGAACTCGTGTCACCGTGTCCACTTCTTACAACGATAACCATTACACCATGGGTATGTATGTATGTATAGTAGTATCAAAAGGATAGCAAAACAAGTAAGGGAGTTGATAGATTTTAATAGATGATAAAACAAAAAAAAAGGATACTTCGATGAGGATGAAAGGGTTAGTTGTTTTTTGAATGTCCGTAATAAACTTAATAAGTCTTCGGCACTAATACAGTCAGAGGTCAGTTGACTAGTGTATCAATTTTAAGGTATTTAATTTCTGGAAGGTCAAGCTGGGGGCGGTTTTCTTTTCCAGTTGCCAAGGCCCTATATATTCAAGGTAGAAGTCAGCCTAGAGCAGTGGTGATCGTGCCCCCTGGTCAGAACTAAAAGCCCAACTAAAGAATTAACCATTAGACATAATGGGATAAAAAAAAGTGACCCTGTATTCGTCTACCGTCCGTCTGCTATAGTCTGGATTGTTCCACATGCTCCCCACTCCAATATTTAGATCGAGAAAAATTGTCATCAATAAAAACAGCCATACGATTTTATTTTCGGATTTATTTTGTTTCTATTTTACTTTGTGGAGCTGATCCATGACTTATACGGTTTGGTTTCTTTGTTTTAATGGCATATCAACCATTGTCGGTTATCTAATACCAAAGCTATTCTCCTTGAAGAACAGTAGTGGTACTATTTAACCCATAGCTGCGAGGATAATGGGGTTCATACCTTTCACAAAGGTATTTGCCCGAAAGTGAACGTAATAGCGCAACTGGAGTATGAACTCGCTTACTACAATTCTGCAGTCCATTGCTTTAACCATTACACCACGAGGACATCCCCGTGACTTATACGGTTTCGACCAAAACCTGCGGCCGTCTAATCTTTCTTAACAAAACAAAAACAACGTACGATGAAGTCGTTTACCAGACGAGACTGCGCAAACCGCAGACAATACTTCCACTAGTATTGTGACTACTATTTTGCTAGTGATAAGATGAAAATCAAAAAGTCGGACTGGAGTGTAACCTTGAAGTAAGTGAGTTCAAACTCCAGCTGCACTCTTACGTTTACTTTCGGACTAATACCCTTGCAAAAGGCACGAACCCCCTTATTCCCCTAAGTTATGGTTTTAATAGTATTACTGTAGTTCTTCTACAAGAATAGCTTTGATTTTAAATAACCCATGAAAGTTGATACGCCATAAAACAAAGACGCCAAATCAGACTAGTATGTCAGGAAATGGAATTGAAAGCAGGGAGAGTGTCTTTCATGCCTCCATTTTCCATTTTCTGAACTGATAATCCCTCGCACCACTTCCTAATCGCAAATTAATTGATATTTGTGAAGTAAATACGTGTTTGGCACAAGGTCATATTAAATAAGCTCAGCGACAGTAATATCAAGATAAATTAGTAATTAAATAATCTCTTAATTGGCTTCCGTTTAAAAAAAATGTGTTTGAAAACTAGAAAATAAAAACGCTTACCGAAAATTAATAAAATATTTTAAACAAGTTCTTAAAAAATGAAAAGAAGTCATCAAATTTAATTATGAAAATCAAATATTTTGAAGGGGAGATAACTGCTGTGTTTCAGTTTGTAATGACTCACCGATGACGTCAGATTTTGAATACTGAAAAATAGATTTTGTCTAAAAGTGCTTTTTAGATTGTTTTTTTTCCTCTCCTAAAAACACAAACAAAAAGAAAAAAAATGATAAAAGTTTAAACAACAAAAAAATATCCTCAAAGAATTCAAACAAAAAAATGAAAAATACAAAATTCTATTTGAATTTATTATCATTCTTATTATTATTCCACTCCTTGAGAGTTTTTCACAAGAATGTTAGCTGGTGGTTACTTACTGGAGTTTGAGTGACAGCAAGTCTCCCCAAGTCTCCAGGACTCTCCTCAGTATTCTGGCCGATCTGAATAATAATGTAGTTTGGATAGTCTCCACTTGACCTCTTATTTCTAAGTCTTCCAGTCCCTGTATCAATCCTTAGAGGATTGCTCCGAGTGCACCAGTTACGATTGGTATCACCGTCACCTTCATGTTCCATAGTTTTTCTTGTTCTTTAGCAAGGTCCTGGTATTTATCTCTCTTTTCGCGTTCTTTTAATTTTACTCTGTGGTCTGCCTGGACGACGAAATCCACAATTCGGTAGGTTCTCTTTTTTTTATTGACTATCACCTTGGTTGGGTCAACTGGTTTAGATTCGGAGATCTGTTTGTATCACAAAATACCAGAGAATTCTGCGTGTCTCGTGCTCTAGGACAGATTCAAGGTTGTGCATTTGTTCGTATGGTCAAATTTCAATTTCTTGCACAATTCCCAGTGGATCACCTTCTCTACCCAGTCGTGTCTAGTCTTTTACTCCTTCTGTGCTAATTTTCACTTTCTTTCAGTTTTATTCTATGATCAGCCGGTACAGAAAAGTCGACAATTTTGCAAATTCTCTTTTTTTTTTTTGTTGTTGTTGATTATTATTAGGTCTGGTCTTCTGGCCGAGATTAAGTGATCCGTTTGTATGTCAAAGTCCCATAGGAGTTTGTGTGGGTCATTCTCCATGACAGCTGCTGGGTTGTGCATATACCATTTGTTCGTATGGTCAAATTTAAATTTCTTGCTCATCTCCCAGTGGGTCACCTTGCTCATCCAGTCGTGTCTAGTCTTATACTCCTTCTATGCTAATTTGCTGCATTCGCTTATTATGTGATTTATCGTTTCGTATCTATCACCGCATAACCTACACTTGCTATTTTATTACGTCCTATCTATTTTTACTTTAACAGTGTGTCCTTATGGCGTTATTTTGTGTTGCTATTATTATTATTATTATTATTATACGCCACACGAGTTTTAGCTCCTGGAGTTTGAGCACCAGTAAGTTTTCTCATGTCTTCAGGACTCTCCACAGTACTCTGGTCGATCTTAACTATGCTGTAGTTTAGGTGGTCTTGGCTCGTCCCCCGATTTCCAAATCTTCCAGTCCCTTTATCAAAACTTTAGTGATCGTTCCGAATGCAACAAAGACAATTGGTATCACCGTCACGTTCATGTTCCATGGCTTTTTTTAGTCCTCATTATAATGTGCTCCTATGCTTGTCACGGTACTTGATTGCGGTCTTGGTTCCGTGACTACCACATGTGTTTCCGGCTAGTTGGTTTATCAACTCCCTCTGTGCCCACGTTATGTTTGAAAAATCCGCAGATGGGGAATGACACAAACTATCCAGAACTTCTAACAACCGGGGTAGTTCGCTGGAATAAGATGCCTGGGTGTTGGCGGCTCAAAGACAAGAAAAACTTCTCGTTAACCATTAACAACTATTGAAACACAATGGTGTAACAATATATATATATATATAGTGAAATTGTCATTTTTTAGTGTTTAAGAGACAGACAATTACTAGAGAGGCTTTAGTTCTTGGAAAGATTCCTATTCTTATTCTCTTGTCTTTAGTATGGATATCGGATCTCTTCTCTAATATAACCTTAAAAATATTTATTCTTATAGAAGGTTCCTCAGGAAACAAACATTCCCGATTGGCTAACCAATCATAGATCATTTCGTATTCTTTTACTATTTTTTGACTGGTCAGCTAATCAAATGCGCTATCTATGTCTATGGGAAAAGTATCCCTTCCACGTATCAGATTTTAATTGGTCATCCAATCAAGCCACAAATCAGAGGAATATCGCTTTTCACATTAAACACAACAAAAATCAAAGATCTGATTAATCTCTCCAAAGATTTGACCTTTTAACCTTAACAGGTGGGCAAGAGATGTCTTGAATTAAAAAGGATCAATGCACCGACAAAACCTTAAGCCTGCTTACGCTTTTGTTTTGACAATTTGAAAGTTCGGTTAGTTCTGACATTTTAAATTGACTTTTCCATTTCTTTCAAAGTCAATAAGTCTTTTTATGCTGTTATAAAAGGAAATTACATTTTCCTAAATAAAAAAAATGCATGATACTCTCCATAAGTTTTTAGCACCAGTAAATACTTCATATGTCATTATTTACTCCTTTAGAGTTTTTGACATCAGCGACATCTGATGGTCTTTCACTGGAGTTTGAGTGACAACAAGTCTCCTCAAGTCACCAAGACTCTTCTTAGTATTCTAGCCGTTCTCAATAATGCTGTAGTTTGGATGATCTCCACTCGTACGCCAACTTCCAAGTCCTCCAGTCCCATTAATAATCCTTTAGTTACTGTAACGAATGCACCAATCACGATTGGTATAATCGTCACCTTCATGTTCCATAGTTTTTTAATTCCCTGGCAAGGTCGAGGTACTTATCCTTCTTTTCACATTCTTTCAGTTTTATTCAGTGGTACAGCAAAGTCTGCAATTTTGCGAGTTCTCTTTTTTGTTGTTGATTATTATTAGGTTTGGTCTTCTGGCCGAGATTAGGTGGTCCGTTTGTATGCCAAAGTCCCATAGGAGTTTGAGTGGGTCATTCTCCAGGACAGCTGCTGGGTTGTGCATATACCATTTGTTCGTATGGTCAAATTTAAATTTCTTGCTCATCTCCCAGTGGGTCACCTTGCTCACCCAGTCGTGTCTAGTCTTATACTCCTTCTATGCTAATTTGCCGCATTCGCTTATAATGATTGATGGTTTCGTCTCTGTCACCACATAGCCTACATTTACTGTTTTGTTGCGTCTTATCTTTTCTCGTTTTGATTTGATTGGTTCTTATGGCGTTGTTTTGTGCTGCTATTAGGAGAGTTCTTTCCTTTTCTTACAATCTTTCTCTAGGCTTTACCAAAGTTTAAAGTTTCCTTTTCTTAGCCACGTCCAGGTTTTCTCGTGCGATATGTCGTTTATTAGTCGTTTCAAGCGCCCATACAGTTATTTTTCTTCCCATTTTTTGTTTCTTAGTTATTGACATTCTGTTGGTATTTGTGTTGTCAGTATCGGTTCTGTTAGCTGTAATCAGTCTTCCTCCTTCGTGCTTTTCTATGTAATCCTCGAGTCATTATATCAATACGTCAACACTGTCTATTATTATCATTATTATCCCCTGTGAGTTTTTCACGCTAGTTCAAACTGGTAGTTTTTCCTTGACGTCGGAGTGACTGCAAGTCTCCTTAGATGTCCAGGACTCTTCTCAGTATTCTAACTGATTTTAACAGTGCATTGGTCAAGGTCTCGAGATTTCCTCTGATCTCGAATTACGCCATTCTCTTTTCCAGGACTTTAGGAACTGTCTCAAGGGCACCAAAAAGAATTAAACTCATAGGTCCCAAAATATTGAACTGTCATATCCTTTGCGCGCGAGCGTAAAACTGCACCCAATGACTATGTACCTGGACTGAGACCTGAATGGTTCAAAGCCCAACCAAACTGAATGATAAAATATAATTTATGAAAAATTATAAATATAAAAAATCATTCCTTAATTATACAACAGAAATCCGACCCACTAGATCAAATCTGAGGCGGTTTGGGGATATATCCTGTAGTTCAAGTACAAATCATTAACATATATTTGTGGCAAACACGATGTTATCGATCCTATTTACCAACCCCTCTGCTCGGGCAGAATATGACACAAGGTCAATTTTTAAGCAGAGTTTAACAGGTTTGAATTCAGAGTTTTCCTTCTCTTAGACTAGTAGCCTCACCAAGGCTGAAGAACCCATTCTGTCCTACTATTCACCCTATAGCTGGAGGGAGATTAATTGGATTCATACCTTTCCCGCGGGTATTAGTGCCAGGATTTGAACTCGTGTCGCCGTGTCCATTTCCTACGACGATAACCATTACACCACGGGCACCTACAACACGATGTTATCGATGAATTGATATTAAAACGATTGATATAATAATTAAATTTGAATTATCATTTCCAATGACCAAAACTAAGAATTATAATACAACTATTATTTCGAGACAAAAATATTCTATCAAAATAATCTGACACGAAGATATTTGTGTAACTTGTGTAAATTCAAATATTTCTAAATTTTCTCATCTTTGTTGAAAGAGAAACAAAACTGAAGTCAAAAACTTTGGCAGCATGTGTAAAGTCGTGAAATTAATTCAATCGAAAGCATTAACGATAAAGAATCACTGAAATTGCGTTCATTTTCCCAATCAGTTTCCCATTCACTTTGTGTCATATTTTCAGGATTCCCAATGGCTGTTTTAACCTTTTAAATCGATTGCGGTCAAAATATCCGGGGTAGAGAGTGAGTTGCACAGGAAGGTAAACCTGTCAGGGCCAAATTTCCAAACCCCATATATCCGTCTACCCGAAACGAAAGGAGGTAAGAAATAAGAAAAAAAAATATTAATATTACTTCCTTAATGGAGGTACCCGTGGTGTAATGGTTATCGTCGTAGGAAATGGGCACGGTGACACGAGTTCAAATCCTGGCCGAGAGTGGTTGCTTTTCACATTGCACTAATACCCTTGGGAAAGGTATGAATCCAATTATTCTCCCTCCAGCTATGGGTAAATAGTAGAGCAGACAAGGTTCTTCAACCTTGGTGAGGCAACTAGTCTAGGAGAAGGAAAACTCTGAATTCAAACCTGTTAAACTTCGCTTTAAAAAAATTGACGTTGTGTCATATCCTGCCCGAGCGGAGGGGTTGGGTAAATATGAATATTACTTCCTTGCGGGGTTGACAGAAATATGCGTTGATTTTTCTTTCTTTCAAATGTTCGTTTTTACTTTTCGTTAGCTGGGAGCGAATATAAATGCTCAGTCAAGGATGATTGAAATAAATTTCTAAAAATCTTTGGTCGTCTTTAATCTGGACAACGGAGACATTTTGGCTCCACTGTGGAAGCGTTAATTATACGAATGTTTACAATGACCGGACGTCTAAGAGAGAGAGAGCGGGGGCTGGTCATTCTAAATTCCATTTGTCAGATCTTCTTTTGATGAGTGCAGTATATTTTGGGGATATGACTCCCTTTTTCTTTAACCAGACATTTCGACGGTCGTCAGGCGCCAGGCACAAGACCAAAGAATTCATTAATCACATTGTAGGTCATACTAAGTAACTTGTAAATATTCAGTGCCATATTTTTGGGTTGTAAAAAGAATCAGTTTTCCTTTTTCTATATTTGAAGAGACACATTTCATTGCGATTTTTGATCGACCGTCGGGAGACTAGAAGAATAACGTTTTTTCGCCTGAATAAGTATTTACTCGACAGAGTCGATCGGGCGAGCGGAATCACAAAGACTGGTTTTGTGTCATACCCCGAAAATCCCTTCTGGGGGAGTGTAACCCCCCTGTAGAGGATAGAGTTACCATATTCTAAGCCACGATTACGGGGCAGAAAATCAAGAAATGAATGAGTGCAGAAATGGTTTCTCGAAGAAGACCAAGATGGAGACTTAGCTATGACTCAAGTGACATAACAGATGACGGTATGCAGAGATATTTGGGGCTTTGGAAGGAAGAAGAATTTGATCCCGAAAATCACTCCTTAGTTCCCCTTCCCCCAGACCCATCTTCTTGCAGCAAAGGATTTTAAATGATTAGAGGGATTTGGGTGGGGTGGGGATTTATGAAGAAGCAATGGAAATATTCTTAACGCAGTAGACGGGATATGTAATCAACTGAAGATATTATATTTTGAGCCACAGTTGCGAGTTTATTTTCTCTCCGAACTCGATTGGCCATAGCGTAACGGTTATCGTCTCAAGAAATGCAGCTGGCGACCAGAGTTCAAATCTTAGACGAGGCTGTTGGTATTTTATTTCTCGCTAATGCTCTTTGGAAAGGCCCCTTCTCTCACTCCTCCAGCTAAAGGTCAATAGTAGGGCAGACTTTAGTTCTCTAATCTTGGTTTGGCAACCAGTCTAGGAGAAGGAACACTATGAATTAAAACCAGCAGTACTCTGCTTAAAAATTGACCTTGTGTCACATCCTGGGATGAAGGGGTTAGGTAAATACACACATCTGTGATATTTATCCCCCTGGCTTCGTAGATTGGAAAGCGAGGTCGGTATAAAGTGTTTTGTCATATATATATGCATGGGTGAGAGGAAGATTAGCAGGCCCCGTGCACTAACGAATACTCGGGGCCCAATTCTTTTTAGCGCAATGGAAGGGTGTAACTTAAAGGAACGAATCCCTTGTGGGTCCCAGAAAAATAGTTATTTACAAAGAATGGCATAGTTGTCACACGCCCAGTGAGAATCTAACACACTACGGTATGCTATTCTAGCTTGCTAACCATTAAACTACGGTAGGCTCCCTGGGCCCCCAGAAAAATGAGTATGAAATGAACTTGTTCTGCTTAAAAAATGGCCTTGTGCCACATCCTGTTTGTGTGGAGAGGTTGTTTCAATACAAACTATGGCCAGTGCAATAGTCAAGGAAAATGCGACTATAGATATATCTCATGGTTGGCAAGTCTACTGAGTTAGATCTTCACTGAGTGTTCCAGTTCTATACTCTTCTGTCAGATTAACCAGAGATGATGGTTAGCAAGATCGCAGCCGGTTAGTATTATAAATAATGTGCTTGATCTTAATAGGTTCGAGTATTGCTTTGTGTCAGGTTAATATAAGCAAGTTTTGTATCCAAATCAATCTTTTTGTCATAAACATGTCCCAGGCATTGGGGAATGTGAATTAATTGGTTTGGTTTGATTTGGTTTTATGGCATATCAACTATTGTAGGTTATTTAATGCCAAATCCATTTTCGTACAAATAAACATTTCTATTTTAAACAATTCCGTTTAGCATAAATACCGTTTAAATGTCAATAACATTTCTATTTCAAGCTATTCAGTTTAGTCAAAGTTAAATCGTTCCAAGTATTGCTATGTACCACTAAAAATTCAATTAAACATCAGTCATTTATTTACAAACAGTTAAATTTAAAAACAATTCTATTCCGAACAATTCAGTTTAGCATAAGTACGCGGTATACTTCTATTTGACCCATAGATAGGACCCTATCAGGTGTGACCAGTCCGGGCCTGGGTAAACCTGGAAGCGATGGCAATAAAGGAATACTCCGCATTTCCCAAAGCTCCAGCATTACTGGAGCCTCACCATCAGATTATTTAGTGTCACACCCAGGACACTCGTTAGGGAAGTCTTACCCCTCTGCAGAGATACAGACAGTGTATTCTACAGCCCTAGCCGACTTAGCCTGAAGGTGGATTAAGGAAAATATCTGGAAAACCTATTTCAAAAGAAGATTTATATTCTCAAAGTATGTTCGTAGGATATCCCAGAATAGAAGATAGCAGATCATATTAATTGATTTATGAACACAAGGAAAATAATCGACGATTCAAATTCAAAGCGCAGTAAAATCGGTCTATTTTTCAAACAACCAATTGTTATATATATATATATATATGTGTGTGTGTGTGTGTGTGTGTGTGTTTGTGTGTGTGTGTGTGTTAATTGAATTACCACGACTAGAAAATTCGGCAAAAACCTACATACGATATACGGAACGCTGAACAGCTGTTTCGACCTTATTGGGTCTCATCAGCAGTGCATATGTTGTATCATCATCATATCGCGCTGGTAGCACGGGTATCCCTGACCCTCTCTCGCCACTCCTCCCTATCGTTCATCGCCCTAGGTAGGTCTTCAGGACAACATCCTGTATCCTCACATAGCTGCTGAATGTACGTTCGAGCTGGTCGTCCTGCTTTTGCGCGGCCATGTGTGGGGATCCATAAGAGTACATCTCTTATGAGTTCATCTCTGCTTCTCCAGCAGTGTCCTGCATGTCTGGTTCGTCTAACTTGAATAGTTTTCGTGATAGGGGGCAGGTGGCCGTACAGTTGGTGTCTTGTGGGGTGTTGCTGCCAGGACTTGTTCAGGATTGCACGCAGCAGTCATATAATAAATATACTTATATACACATATACATGTTTATGCACATATATATATATATATATATATATATATATATATATATATATATATGCTCATGCAGGATACATACTGATGCAATGATAACAGACGAGTGAAGACTTCCTTAGAAAAATATGTACCTCTCACTCTATTGTAAGGGTTCGAAAAGGGTTACTCAGAGTTTTACAGTGAGAGGGAGTTGGAGACCGAACAGAACTGCAATATATTGACCCCCACTCTTATGGCCGTCAGCGTTGTGTCTTTCTCGTTCTCCGGGGCTGCTCAACCAGAGGGCCGGGGCCCACTCTGCTGGCTTTCTCTACTACAGCTTGTCACCAACGGGTCTCCAAAACTCCATCGGAGGTCCCGAGGGCCCCTTCGGCCGGGTGTGGCTTTCCCTACCACATCTTGTCTCCGACGTCTCTGATCCCCAATTCAATCAGGGGGCCCCGAGGGCCCCTTCAGCCTGGTGTGGCTTTCCCTACCACATCTCGTCTCTAACTCCAACTGTCTGACTTCTTGTCTTGACTGAGTTATATAATAGTTCAACGCCCAATCAATCGCCCACTCAATCTTTGGAATGGCATGTTTGGTCGTCATCAAGCGGAAATAACTGTCATGCAGTTCACAGGTCACTTTCTTCCGGTGCATCAGTCTATGAGTGTACCATAGGATTTTTTACCTTGTCCCATTTCGTCAGCTAAGCCCGCCTACGCGAAGTCTTTCGATTACTGGTCATTGGAATGTGTCACTTCCTTCCGGTGCATCACTTTGGAATGGCCTGTTTGCCCGGGCCGAAGGTCAAAATACAACACATACCGTGATCTCCACCCCTAGAGATCGAACCAACAACCACAGAATGTTGAGCAGAAACTTTACCACGCACATAAGCGATGCCAAATTAACGACCACTTGACCTGATGTGTCTTGAAGGAACGTTATCCCTACAGAGGACACGGTCACCTCCGGGGCTACGTCTTCCCAAGTCGTCGTTATGCTTCCACATAGACTTTACCTCATGGGCAGGAAATAGATTTTGACTTTTTTACATTTGAATAGAGGAATTGATGTTATATTATTTGAATTACCATCAGTAGAAAATTCGCCAAGCACTTATATGCGACATACAGAACACTGAACAGCTGTTTCGACCTTATTGGGTCTCATCTTATATATATATATATATATATATATATATTGTCATCCACAGACCGTTTCGCTGTATCACAACTCTTCAGTATGGCTAGACACGTAGGACGCTTGAAGCTGGGATCGAAACCCGCCCAACTTTACGTTAGACTTAGTATCAGACCGCTCGGCCAACAAGCTTACCACATAAGCTAAGGAATTATAAGGTATTAAGTAGCAGCAGCGTTCGTTTGTTTCCATTTTATATCTTACCGGATACCAGAGTGCTCAGTTCGTTCAAAGAGCTTTGCATTATGCGAGCGGTAGCCGTAAATTCCTTCACCAGAGTGCTCAACACATGCTGTCTTTTGATCCAGTCGGCTAGAGCTATAAAATACACCGACTGCTTCTCTACACAGAGGTAAGCTTCCCCTCAAAGTGTGTCTTAGATATGTCACTAAACAATTTGATGGTGGGGCTTCAGTAATGCTGAAGCTTTGGGGAATGCAGAGTACCCTTCATTGCCATTGCTACCAGATCCACTCTGGTCCGGAGTAGTAGCACCTGATAGGGTCTTGTCCTATAGAACTGTTTTGACATTTAAACTGTGTACTTATGCTAAATGTTTGAAATGGAACTGTTTTGACATCTAACTGTGTGTAAACAAAACCTGTACTTATGCTAAACTGAATTGTTTGAAATAGAACTGTTTTGGCATTTAAACTGGGTACTTATGCTAAATGTTTGAAATGGAACTGTTTTGACATTTAACTGTGTGTAAACAAAAAACTGTACTTGTTTGAAGTACTGAATTGTTGGAAATAGAACTGTTTTAACATTTAAACTGTGTACTTATGCTAAACTTGATTATTTCAAATATAACTCTTTTGACATTTGATTGTGGTAAACAAAAAACTATACTTATACAAAACTGAATTGTTTGAAACTTTTATCTAAATGACTTAATTCGGCGTTAAATTATTCAAAAAGAGTTGATACGCTATAAAAAAAAACAACCAACAACCAACCACATACTGTCTATATAATTTTATTAGGATCCTTTCAAGTTTCCTGACAAGGGTTTTGGTTTTAGGTTGGAGTTGGTCGATGAATTTACCGAAATTGTCTCGAGTGCTATTTTTCATTTCGTTTAATAACTCGTACAAAAAACGAAAGAAAGATTTTTAAATATTCTATTTCTCTTGATAGAAAATTCTATTTCCGTTGATAGCGTTTTGTTTTAGATTTATTTTTGATGCCGTTAGAATCTCAGTTTAATCCAATCATACGTTTACGCAATGTTTTTTGCAATTCAAAAAAAAAACTTAGAAAAACTTTTTTTAAAAACATTTTTTACATTTGCAAAACCCCTGATGATGGCCAATGTAGCGTCCGAAAGCGTTCGGGATAATTTCGGTAGATTAATCTACCAACTACAACTAAGTCTTGCAGTGACGATACCCCCTCGGCCCCCGCGTTACATCAACTTCTTCGAACCATTTCACTTCTTGGCCGGTGATCAACTAGTGGTTCCGATAGGGGTATCGTACATTTCTTTACCGCTACAAGAAATACAATCGAGGGAGTGGGAGAAAAAAGAACAAACGAACAATATGCTTGGGTCAATTCAAGCGCAAGAAGGGAGTTATGCAACACTGCATTTCCTGTGTGCATGTGTAGACTAACGCTAGCGTGGATTCTAGCGAAAATTCTACAACGCCACTGGAATGCCAACCTATCTTGACCGGATTTCACTCACTGGTCTGGACCCTCTCTCATGCCGACTCGTCTCTCTGCTTTCCGGTGTCGACTGGTCACTCGCGTCACCCTTCGCCAACTGCCTTCCTCGAGCTCCTTTGTCCAACTCTCTGACTGGCGTTCCCTTCCTACATCCGGTCACCCGAGATCTCGAGTCCAAAACCCTTTGTCAGGTTTCGCGCCAAAACAGACAAAGGAATCGTCTGCTTGGCGGACCACCTACATAGTGTTACATTGCCTCCTGGCCAAAAATTGGTGATCTATTTATATTTCAAAATCCCAGAGAATTATGATAGTGTTAGCTGATGGTTTACCACTGAAGTTTGAGTGACAGAAAATCTCCTCAAGTCTCCAGGACTCTTCTCGGAATTCTGGCCGATCTCAATAATGCTGTCTTTTAAATGGTCTCCACTCGTCCTGTTATTTCCAATCCCTCTAGTCCCTGTAACAATCCTTTGGTGACTGTACCGAGGGCAGCAATTACAATTGGTATCACTGCCACGTTCATGTTCCATAGCTTTTCAGCTCTCTAGCAAGGTCTTAGTACTTATCGCTTTTTTTTTTGCTTTGCTTTGCTTTCTTTCAGTTTTACCCTGTGGTCAGCCGGACAAGTTCTATATTCGGCAGGTTCTCTTTTTTAAACTTTCGTTGACTATCTCTAGGAGGTGCCTGTGGTGTAATGGTTATCGTCGTAGGAAATGGACACGGCGTCACGAGTTCAAATCCTGGACAAGGCTAATTGCATTTCACATAGCACTAATACCCGCGGGAAAGGTATGAATCCAATTATTCTCCCTCCAGCTATGGGTAAATAGTAGGACAGACTGGGTTCTTCAGCCTTGGTGAAGCAACTAGTCTAGGAGAAGGAAAACTCTGAATTCAAACCTGTTAAACTCCGCTTAAAAATTGACCTTGTATCATATCCTGCCCAAGAGGAGGGGTTGGTAAATATGGAAAAGGATCACCAACTTTACATGTATATATATATATATATATATAACTTGGGGAGACGTAGGAATCAAAACGGTTATCGTCGGAGAAAATGAACTCTACTAGCCGAGTTTGTTTGTTTTTTTGGTTTGATTGTTTGGGGGTGGTAGGTGGGGGGTCTTGCGATTAAATGATCCGTTTGTTTCTCAAAGTTTCACTGAATTTTATACGTCTCATATTCTTGGAGAGATTCTTGTTTGTGTATATACTATTTGTCAGTATGTCCAAATTTTAATATCTTGCACAATTCTTAGTATATCACCTGTCCCACTCATGCATGTCTACTCTTGTATTCCCTTTGTTCCAATTTTCTGCATTTGCTTATTATTCTAATAAAAGCTATCGGAAAGTCAGGGTCTTGTTTGACATTATGCGTATATCGTAATTTGAACCCCCACTCTAGAGCCACTTCGTTATTTCATCTTCGAAAATCTAAAAGCAATAAAGGTCATTTTTCCAAACTATACAAGAAAAATAATTTTTCTGGGGGTGGTTCATTATATTGCAAAGGATTAACGATGCTATGACCGTAGGCCCATCCCTCTGGCACTAATTAGGGCACACTAGACTGACATAAACCTCGACCTGGGGTACGAAGAGATCAGTTGCTCCCGACCCACGATGTAAGGCTGCCTGGGGTGAGCAGCGCGCCAAGTCGTCCAGAAACAACAGACATGATGGCGACTCGGGATTTGGGGGGCCTTTTTTTGCATTCGCACAAGGGCTTGAAGTGGTACCGCTGTCCAGTGCTTTGCTGGATACCTTCCTGAAGTGGAGTGGGGAGGGGAGCGATCAGATCTGAAGAATTCAGAAAAGCTAAAGGGATCAATTTCGAACCCCTTCACTCCCTCGTCTTTTGGTTTCAATTCACTTTAGAATGTTCTAGTAATAAGAACGTGTTTGCATCCCCCCCCCGAGGGGGACTGAGAGAAACTAAAAAAATAAGACGGAAAAAAGGAAAGAAAAATTAGATAATTGATAAATACAACCCTACATAGATAGATATGAACTGACATATATATATATATGAACAAATATAGATAGACAGATAGATAGATAGATATGATTTTACAAACAGGTAAATTAATTGATAGATTAGAACAGACTGAGATAGATAGATAGATAGATAGATAGATAGATAGATATGAACAGAATGAGATAGATAGATAGATAGATAGATAGATAGATAGATAGATAGATAGATATTTAAGTACATAAATCGCCCTGTCCCATCTAAAGCAAACTTGACACGAAGAAGTCTACCTGTACACGAATGACAAAGGCAAAAGCACTCTCTGGCCAGTATCACCAAGGTATCAGATTGCAAAGATCCTCTATTACAGTGCAATGAGGAGGCTATGTTCTAGGGAAACGATCCCCAGCTGCAAATCGCTTTTATTGCATGCTATTCGATTAACACAGCGTTGAAGACTAGAACAATACTAAGTAAACGATATCCCACGGAAACTATTACTGATGCAGACTACGCAAACGATCTACCACTTCTTGCAAATACACTTGCTCAATCTGAATCTCAGTAGCATACCCTTAAGCAGGCAGCAAGAGCCATTGGTCTCTACGTGAAACAGAGTTCATTTATTAATCAAAATGGTGTCTTCTCCACTTTAAATAACAACCCTCTGAAATTAGACGAATTCATATACCTTGGTAACAATATCTCATCTACTAAAAGTGATATCAACATACACATAGGTAAGGCATGGACTGTTATTGATCATTCGGAAATCTGATCTCTCTGATAAAATGAAGCGGGAATTTTTCCGAGCTGTAGCCGTGTCATTATTGATGCATTGTTGCGCCACTTGGGCCCCACAAAAGTGTAGTTGTACGGCCACTTACCTCCCATCTCTTAAACTATCATTTAAGATACGGCAAGATGACAGGCATGGCTGAAGAAGTGACGTTCTGCAGAGACCTCCTCCACATGAACACGCCAGTTTGGGCCGACCTGCAAAAACTTACATACATCAGCTCTCTACAGACACTGGATGCCGTGTAGGCGACCTGTCAAGACCAATGGACGATAGGGATGGATGGCGAGAGAGAGCTAAGGGAATCCGTGCTATCAGTACGCCTTGATGTAGATGATGATGATGTAATTAAACAAGGAAAAAAACAGATGGATGGAAAGTTTATTACTGTTCGATTATTTGGCGTCTTTTTTTTTCACGCTACAGTTCTTCACGGCCTTTTCATTTCCTTGCAGTCGGGATGGGGTAGGTGATAGAGGGTGCAAAGACTGTGGATATCGGTACAGAGCACCTGTCGTTGGGGTGGGGGGATACACGAGCGGAAACAGGGTGTTTACAAGTTGATAAAGTCCCCTGGCAAGTATCTTAGATTTCAATCATCGCATTCCCCGCTCCGATTCCCTGGGCGCCCCTCCTCCTCTTGCAAGCAAGCCTTGCCGTTAATAACTGGATTCCCCACTGCCTTTTGCCATACCTTTCCACCCGCCCACCTTTCCTTTCATGTTTTCTCCAACCAACTCAGCCGCCCGAAAACTATTTAAAAAAAAAACAGATTCATTTATATCTATTCATTTTCTATATCTCCTCCAGTCTAATCCAATCTTTTATATGCTGGCCCCTGTTCAAGGCTAACAACAGGTGTAACAGCTTATGACATTGAACAGTGTTTGATCGATATTTATATAGCAGTGATTTGCCCGGGTGCTTATTCATTCACTCTCTTCTCTGTCAACCATTGTGACATGCTATTAACGAGACTTTAATTTGGCAAGAGACTGTGGATTCATGCCTTTCCCAAAGGCGCCAGCGCCAGAGGTTGGATTCGAACTTGGTTTTGCCAATTCCAATTTCTGAGCTGAGAAATACTCCGCTGGCTTGCACCTCCTGGTTCATATCTCACAGTCTGTTCATATCTATCTCCTCTGTCACGCCAGGTTCGTTTAAATCTCTCTCTCTCTCTCTCTCTCTCCCCCTGTTTATCTATCAGTCTATCTACTTCTCTCTATTCTTTCACTATCCATTTACCTTTTTTCGGTTCATTTATTTCTCTCTCTCTCTCTCTCTCTCTCTCTCTCTCTCTCTCAGTCCGTCAATCTGTCTCTCTCTCTCTTTGTCTTTGTCTCTCTATTTTATTGGCTCATCACAGTTAATCTCTCTCTCTCTCTCTCTCTCTCTTTCAGTTCGTCAATCTGTCTCATTCTCTCTCTCCGTTTATCTATTAGTCTATCTACCTCAATTTATTTTTCTTTCTCTGTTCTCTCTCTCTCTCTCTCTCTCTCTCTCTCATCGTTTATTAATCTCTTTCCTTCTCTCTCTCACACACACACTGTTTATCAATCTCTATCCCCATGGAGGTTGATATGCCGTTAAACAACGAAAACGAAACAAACCAGAAATTGTGATTTAGTAGAATTGGATCCCCAAACGATTGACTGAAGAACAATCTACACCATGTTCTTCAATTAATTAATTGATTTTAACGACACATCAACCCATCAAGGATTATTTTATGCCTTGAGGTTAGGGAATCATGTTCATTGTATATTCATACTGACATCTTTTGTGCAATTATTTATTTTCTAAACAAATCTATTTAACCCATAAAAGGGACCTCTGCTTAGTCAGAGAAGACCTGCGAGTAATTACAATCAAGGAGTACTCCACATTCCCCAGAGGTCCCGGACTGGAGCCTCACCATCAGATGCATTCTAGTCTCCTACCCAGAACACAATGTTCTTCAAGGAGGATATTTATGCATGCGAACTGAAGAGACAAGTGCATCAATTTGGGAAAGGAGCATAGTAGTACTGGTAATATGCACAATTTTTTTTATTTGTGGAGCAATAACCATGTTGGATTAATAAATGTTAGTAAATGACTTTTTCGAACGTCCTTCATAGACACACATTATATAAGAAGCGTCCAAGTTATTGCCATTGGAACCATTTCTTATCTGGCCCAGTCAACTAGAGCTGTAGAATACACTGACTGCTTCTCTGCAGAAGAGTAAGACCCCCACAACAAGTGTCCTAGATATGACACAAAACAATCTGATGGTGAGGTTCCAGTAATGCTAGAGTTTTGGGTAATGCAAAGTACTCCTTTATTGCTATCGTTCCCAGTGTTATATAATTAAGGAATGATTTTTCTATATTAATCATTTTTTGTTAATTATATTTTATCATTCAGGTTGGTTGGGCTTTGAACTATTCAGCTCTTAGTTCAGGTGCATAGCATTTGGTACAATTTACGCTTGCACGCAAAGGATATGACAATCACAATTGTCATAATAAACCCCAGATAGGAAATAGGGCTGGAGTGTGAATGACGTCATGCCCGGAAGCGATAGTCCAGAGAATTTGAAGATTTTGAAAAAGAATCAATTGGGAGTTGACTGTGGACCATGCAGGCAGAGAATTGAGTTCTCTGCCATTCAGTTGGGAGTTGACTTTGGACCATGTAGGCAGACAGTTGCATTCTCTGCCATTGAGGCAGGCAGTTGAGGATTTGAGATTGGACCATGCAAGCAGACAATTGAGCTTCTGCCATTGGGGCAGAGAATTGAGTTCTCTGCCATAAAGTCAATAAACCGTTCATACCTGAACACTGGAGTTCGCCTGTGTTTTGTATTTCCCTGTATCTGTTTTTGTATACGTATATGGCCCCGAGTGGTAGCACCTGATAAGGTTCTATCTATGGGTTAAATAGAACTAAACCATGCACTTATGCTAAACTGAACTGCTTGAAATAGGACTGTTTTGACATCTAAACTGCGTATTTATGCTAAACTGAATTTTTTGAAATAGGATTGTTTATAAATATAAAAATGGATTTGGCATTAAATAACCTCCAATGGTTGATATGCCATAAAACCTAACCAAATCATTTCTTGGTGACAACAGTTTAAATTCTGGTCAAGGCTTATGGCCTTTCACTTCATGCTAATGCCCTTGTGAAAGGTGGAAATCCATCTCTTCTCCCCCAAACTATGGGTGCATAGTCAGACTGGATTCTTTAGCCTTGGTAAAAGAAAAAGCCTAGTTGAAGGAAAAGTCTGTATTCAAACTGACTGTACTCCACTTAAAAATTCACTTTGTGTCCAATCCTGGACATGATGGAAAGGCTGGGTAAAAAAAGACTGGGTTCTTTAGCTTTGGTTTGGCAACCAGTCTAGGAAAAGAAAAACTATGAATTCAACCAACTGTACTCCACTTAAAAATTCACCATGTGTTACTTGCTGCCCGTAGTGAAGTGTTGGGTAAATACATACAAGCTTTAAATGAATGTCTAACTTGATAATCTGCAAACCCATTGAATTCCTGTTGTATCAGCAATCCATGATGATATTGATGCTTCTATTTAGCAAGGAGTGAATAATTCTAATTAGCATTTCATGTTCATCCCCATTAAGAATTTGATAGATTTAAAAAAGTAGATAAACTTTAATGTCAACCACCCCCACCTACAAAATTATCAGTCACAGTGAAAATTATTTCATACTAAATTTTTTTATATGTGTGTATATATATATATATATATATATATATATATGTATTTATATATATTTCAACAGCCGAAAGTAAACGCATTTTTAAAAATCACAAATTGCACACTAAAAATAAAGATTAACATCCAATATAATCTCTGCTTTTAATTGATATGCCATATATATATATATATGATTCTTTTAAATACCCTGTCCGGTGGCAAAAGTTGCTTGGTAGCATTAGATGTGGCAGTAGCCCCTTGAGCTAACGAAACTGTGTTATCACCCCTGGTTGGCAGCTGATGAGGGCAGGGTATCACACATGCTTTCACACATTGTATGATAAAGAGAAATATATATATACACACACATATATATGAAATTTTAGTTGTATATATATATATATATATATAACTAAAATTTCACGATAGACAGATGGACGAAGGGATGCATCCTCCCCTTCCCTAAAAAGGGTTACCTCGGATTAGCCAAGAACTACCGAGGCATAACACTTACATCCAATGCCCCACTACGAAATCGCATAGAACCCAAAATCGACAACATCCTTAGGAAAAACCAAAATGCCTTCCAAAGAAATAGATCCACAACCTCACAAATTTTGACTATGCATAGAATCCTTGAGGACGTACGGGCAAAAAACCTACAAGCGACATTACTATTTGTCGACTTTACCAAGGCCTTCGATTCCATTCACAGAGGAAAGATGGAACAAATCCTACTAGCATACAACCTACCTAAAGAAACTGTAGCAGCAATAACGATTCTCTATAGAAACACCAAAGTGAAAGTATGTTCACCGGAGGGAGACACAGAATACTTCGACATCGCAGCAGGCATACTACAAAGGGACACGCTAGCCCCATAACTCTTTATCATCTGTCTAGATTACGTGCTTAGAACATCGATCAATAAAATCAGAGAAAACGGCTTCGAGCTGACAAAGAAAAGAAGCAGAAGGCACCCCGCAAAAACAATTACCGACGCCGACTACGCCGATGACATAGCGATACTGGCAAATACACCCAACCAAACCGAAACACTATAGCATAGTTTGGAACGAGCCGCCGCAGGGATTGGGCTCCATGTCAATGCACACAAAACGGAATATAAGTGCGATAATCAAACAGGCGACATCACCACACTAGACGGAACCCCTCTGAAACTAGTAGACAAATTCACCTACCTAGGAAGCAGCGTCTCATCAACCGAAAAGGACATCGAAGAAATTTAGACAAGTGAATTGTTTGAAATATGTTTAAAAATTGATTTGGCATGAGATGACCTACAGTGGTTGATATGCCATAAAACCAAACCAAATCAAACAATTATTTTTTTGCACACAGTTAAATGGTTGCAAGTATTGCCGTGTAATATAAATATTTCGATTTAACATGTTACTCATTTGCACACTGTTAAATGGATACACCCGATGATTTGTAAGTGAACAGTTTGTAGTGAATGTTACTTTTTAAAATGTTAGAGCCAATTTGTTTCTACACGTGTAAGTATCACTATCTAACATTAATGATGCTATCTACAATTAATCCACTGAATATATGTGTTACAACCAAACAGGCAACATCACCACTCTAGACGGAGCCTCTCTGAAACTAGTAGACAAATTCACCTACCTAGGAAGTAGCGTCTCATCAACCGAAAAAGACATCGACACACGACTAACGAAAGCATGGACAGCTATCGATAGGCTCTCGATCATATGGAAATCAGACCTGACTGATAAAATGAAACGCAGTTTCTTCCAGGCAGCGGTTGTATCGATACTACTATATGGATGCACTACTTAGACGCTAACTAAACGGCTGAAGAAGAAGCTAGACGGCAATTACACAAGAATGTTGAGAGCAATATTGAACAAGTCCTGGCGGCAACACCCCACAAGACACCAACTATACGGCCACTTGCCTCCCATCACAAAAACTATACAAGTTAGACGAACCAGACACGCAGGACACTGCTGGAGAAGCAAAGACGAACTCATCAGTGATGTACTCCTATGGACCCCCGCATATGGCCAAGCAAAAGCAGGACGACCAGCTCGAACATACATACAGCAGCTATGTGAGGATACGGGATGTAACCCTGAAGACCTGGCAAAAGCGATGAACAATAGGGAGAAGTGGCGAGAGAGGGTCAGGGATATCCGTGCTGGCGGCACGACATGAGGATGATGATGATGACTATTAATCGGTTGTTTGCACAGAGTGAAGTATAGTACATAACACCAATCATTAAACCTCAACACAAAGTTCAATGGATTCAAGTAATTTTATTTCATTGGTTCCAAATATTGATATGTACCATTAACATTTAGATTTAACATTAGTTATTTGTTTGCACACAGTTAAATGGCTTACTTGACCAATAAATGGGACCCTATCAGGCACTACAACTCCAACCCAGGATAGACTAGGGAGCAAGGCAATAAAGAGGTACACCACAATCCTCAGAGTTCCAGGACTGGAGCCTCACCATCAGATGGTTTAATATCATATCCAGGACACTTGTTTAGTGCGGATCACCTCCTTCAGAAGAGATGCAGTCAGTGTATTCTACTGCCCCAGCCAACTGGGCTCCATGCTTTCAGCGGACATATATATATATATATATATATATATATATGATTAATTTTTATAACTAGAGGCAGCACCCAACAAAGCAGCAGCTGTACGGCCACCTACCACCCATCACGAAAACTATCCAAGTTAGAAGAACCTGACATGCGGGACACTACTGGAGTAGTAGGGATGAACTCATAAGCGATATACACCTGTGGACTCCTTCACATGGACGAGTAAAGGCAGGACGACAAGCTAGAATCTATATACAACAGCTCAGTGCTGATAGAGGATGTAGCCTTGAAGACCTGCCGGGAATGATGGACGAAAGAGACGGGTGGCAAGAGAGGTTCAGGGAGATCCGTGCTGATGATGATGATGAATTTTTATAACTATTCTTTAATTCTGATGGTGTGAAATAAAAAAATAGATAATATAATTTACAAATTAAAAAATATTACACAAAGTGATATCTGGGGGGAAAAAAATCCTAAAAAGTTATGTACCACTTGAAAATAATCAACCAATAACACATCCCTAGGTGAAACCTAGGTAAATTTTTTCTGACTCGGTAAGCATATATATATATATATATATATATATATATATAAGTAAAGCTGATGACCTCGGTTGAGGATGACCCAAAGGCTCCTTTTTCAATAGCTACTACATCAATGGTCAAATGGGTATAGTGTTCGCCAAAGATCCAGAAGATCGGGATTCAATCACAGGTCAAGTCATACAAAAGACTCAAAAAAAATGGTACTTGATATTGCCTTGCTTAACATTCAGCATTATAAGATACAGATCAAGGGTATAGGGAACAATCCAGAGAAAAGAGCAGTATCCTCCCTTACACTTTGGTGTAGTAGCTATTGAAAAGGGAGCCTTCAGGTTGCCCTTAATTATGGTCACAAATTTTACTTTATATATATATATATATATATGTCTAGCCACACTGATGAGTTTTGATAAAACAAAACAGATCTGTCTGTGGATGACTATATATATATATACATACACGGGAGTTTCCTGACTTTTTTTTGTACAGGCATTTAAAATTGTCATAGACTCTTGAAAATTCACTATGTTATTGCTATACATCTTATGTGATGACTGACTAATTTTTATGATTTCAGGTTCAAATCAACAGCTACAGCAGGAATTGGAATACACCCAACTAAAGCCTGATTGTCACAGCTGGTGAATTTCAAAAATGCAATCTGGACGTGAAGACACTTTAGAAGAATGATATGCAATAAAATTCTGTTTTAAACTTGGAAAAAATGCCACAGAAATGTATGGAATGCTTCAGACTGCTTTTGGAGCATGTTGCATGAATCGAGCATCAATTTTTGAGTGGCATAAGAGATTCAAGGAAAGCAGGGAGTCTGTGAGGGATGATGAGAGGTGTGGGAAGAGTAAGGAAGTCAGAACACCAGAGTTGATTAGCCAAATAAAGAATTTCATGGATAAGGACTGTCGTGTGTCTATAGAGACAATAAGTGCACAGTTTGAGAACTGTACACACAATTATTCGCAAGGAACTGAAGATGCGGAGGATTTACACGAAGTTTGTCACAAGGGTTCTCAGAGAAGATCAGAAAGGAAAACATTGTCATGACAGCAGGGAGATGGTCAAGCTGATCAATTCAGATCCCGCAGTTCTTGATGCTCTGGTGACCTGTGTTGAAAGCTGGATCTACTGCTATGACCCAGAGACCAAGAGACAGAGTTCCCAGTGGAAGCATGCTGGCTCTCCCAGACCCAAGAAGGCCAGACAGAGCAAATCCACCCACAAACTTTTGATGATCCTTTTTTTTGACAGCACTGGCATGATCTACATGCACTGGGTTCCCACTGGACAGACAGTCAACAAGGAATACTATGTTGAGGTTTTAAGGGAGTTCAGCAAGAGATTCTGTCAGAAGAGGCCAGCACTCTGTGGCATTTCCACCAGGACAATGCACCAGTCCACAACTCCATCCTTGTCACAGACTATTTGACCAAGATGGGCATCAAGACACTTCCTCACCCTCCCTATAGTCCAGACCTTGCTCCCTGTGACTTCTGGTTATTCCCTAAGCTCAGAGGCTGTCGTTATGAGACAATTGAGGAGATGAAAGAGGCTGTGACGACGGTCATTGACACACTCACACAAGAGGACTTCCATGGGGCCTTCCAGAAGTTGTTGGAACGGTACAACAAGTGCATTGCAGTCAGAGGCGATTACTTGGAAGGTGACTAGAGTTTCATGTGTGTACTATCAATAAAAATGCCCATACGAAAAAAGTCTGGAAACTTATTGTGTGCTCCTCGTATATATATATATATATGCACTCAGGTAAACAAACCCATTATTATATGATAATGTTTCTGTTGAATTAAACTTTTTCTTCCCAAGGTAAAAACAATCGATGTATTCTACAGCCCCAGCTGGCTGTGCTGTTTTTAAACAGAATTTAACAGGTTTTAAAGTGAGAGTTTCTCATCGACTGGACTGGTTGCCATACCAAGGTTAAACAGCCCAGTCTACCCTACTTTTCAGCCATATCTGGAAGGAGAATAGCTAGATTCAGACCTTTGCTAAGGATATTAATGCTATGTCGACTGCAAAGAGCCTCATTCAGGTTTTGAACTTGGGTTGCTAAGTCCATTTCCTTCAACGATAACCACTGCACTACAAAGACGTCTAATATATATACATATAGATATACACCAGTAGGAACAGGGGAAACAAAAACTGTGTTTGTTTTGTTTTGTTTTACGGCATATCAACCTCATTGGTCATTTAATGCTGAATCAAGATAAAGAAAATAAGTCTGAAAAGAAATTCAAAAGAAAGGTCTTAGGAATTAACGAGAAATTTTAGATGATTAGTTGGTTATATTTTTTGCTTTGTTTCTTTTTTTTAATAGGAGTTTATTTGTAGGGAATCAAGATCATAAAAAACAAAAAAACTGTGAAACAGTTTGGAGAAGGGATAAGTTTGTTAGAATACATCTAGTAAAGAAAGGGTTTATAGAAGTAATTTGGTCTTATTGTAAATTTCTTTAGATTTTTGTGTATAACCTCACTGTTTTTAGAAATGATATCCCATTATTTATTTCAGCGTTTTGGAACAGTTCCTTCATATTGTTTGCACTATAGAAGGTTTTTCTTATGTGGGCTAGGTTGGTACATTCGATGAGAATGTGCTTCACAAAAACCAACCAAAAAAATTTTAAATTATGAGAACAAGACATTTATTGAACAAAAACCAAATAACTTGTTGAACAATTAGCATTTTTACAGAGGGACAATGTTGCATCTGAAAAAACAAAAGAAGAAAGAAAAGATAATTAGAATCATGACGACTTAAAATAGATTAATAAAAATCTAATGAGAAAAAAGACATTTTTCTTGAAATTTTATCAACAATGAATCATTCAAAGAATTACTTTTGAAAGCAAAATCTCTCTCTTTTTCTCCCTTCTTTCTCTCTCTTTCTCTCACTCTCTCTTTCTCTCTCTCTCTCTCTTGTTTATTTAGAAACAGCAAGATGGGAACAACACAAAGATTTTGCAAAATCTCTCTTTCTCTCTCTTTCTCTCTCTCTCGTTTATTTAGAAACAGCAAGATGGGAACAACACAAAGATTTTGCAAAATCTCTCTCTTTCTCTCTCTCTCTTTATCTCTCTCTCTCTCTTGTTTATTTAGAAACAGCAAGATGGGAACAACACAAAGATTTTGCAAAATCTCTCTTTCTCTCTCTCTCGTTTATTTAGAAACAGCAAGATGGGAACAACACAAAGATTTTGCAAAATCTCTCTTTCTCTCTCTTTCTCTCTCTCTCGTTTATTTAGAAACAGCAAGATGGGAACAACACAAAGATTTTGCAAAATCTCTCTCTTTCTCTCTCTCTCTTGTTTATTTAGAAACAGCAAGATGGGAACAACACAAAGATTTTGCAAAATCTCTCTCTTTCTCTCTCTTTATCTCTCTCTCTCTCGTTTATTTAGAAACAGCAAGATGGGAACAACACAAAGATTTTGCAAAATCTCTCTCTCTCTCATTTATTGAGAACACATTCTGGAAGCAGGAACCTACAAAATAACAATTGTAAGGCCACCTACCACCAATCTAAGTAAAACATACTAGGCACTGCGAGGGTAGTGAGGACAAATTCCTAAGCCATCTTTGGTTTGGTTTGGTTTGGTTTCTTTGTTTAATGGCATATCAACCTTTGTAAGGTTATTTAATGCCAAAGCCATTCTCCTAGAAGAACAGTAGTCGTACTATTTAACCCATAGCTGGGAGGATAAGGGGGTTCATACCTTTCCCAAGGGTATTTGCTTGAAAGTGAACATAATAGCGCGATGGGAGTTCAAACTCGCTTATTACAATTCCGCAGTCCATCGCTTTAACCATTACACCACGAGGACATCCCCATACGCCATGTTCTACCGACTCGTATACATGGACTAGCCCATCAAGATCAATGGTTTTCAAACGTTTTGAAACCAGGACCCCTTTCCATTTCAAGGTTTATCTTGGATAACAACAGATAGATAAAAATGAAATTTATCAAAAATATTTCAAGAAAATCACGTCCAATATTTGCACTGAGTAATGAGATTTATTGAGAGAGAAAGAGAGATGCTTGTCTTGCTTGGCAGAAATTGTCAATTCTTGATGACATTTTTGGTCTGAATAGGTTATCATATTGGTAAATGATGAAAATGCCGTTTCGCATAGATATGTTGTTGTGAAAGTGCTATGGTACCTACCTACATGTTTATGAACTATTCCTCCTCAATATATACCGACTCTACTTGACACTTGGGAAGATAATCTCCAAACTGCCTGACAGTACGAGAAGGACGTTCCTAACTGTTGTATAACACCTGTATTCTATATATTTGTTCTGTTATTGTAATATACTTGTTTCAACCTACTTCTCTTGTCAACATGTCTTCATTTTGACTCCTAAACACCACAACAGAAAGGTAGCAGCATTTTGAGACAAGAATTGATAATCGGGGGCTTTTTAGTAAAACAATTATCAATTCTTAGGCTTAGTGCCAAAATTTTGGTTTGGTTTGGTTTGGTTTCATGGCACATCAACCATTGTAGGTTATTTAATGCCAAATCCTCTTTATACATATATATTAAATATATATGATTTGGTTTGGTTTGGTTTTATTGCATATCAACCATTGTAGGTTATTTAATGCCAAATCCTCTTTATACATATATATTAAATATATATGATTTGGTTTGGTTGGCTTTTATGGCACATCAACCATTGTAGGTTATTTAATGCCAAATCCTCTTTATACATATATATTAAATATATATGATTTGGTTTGGTTTGGTTTTATGGCATATCAACCATTGTAGGTTATTTAATGCCAAATCCTCTTTAATACATATATATTAAATATATATGATTTGGTTTGGTTGGCTTTTATGGCATATCAACCATTGTAGGTTATTTAATGCCAAATCCTCTTTATACAAATATATTAAATATATAGGATTTGGTTTGGTTAGGTTTTATGGCATACCAAACATTGTAGGTTATTTAATGCCAAATCGTCTTTATACATAGATATTAAATATATGATCTCTAAACACATTTTGCAGATGACATTTTTAAACGAACCTGAGCTCATTTTTTTCATAGAGTTAAATGGTTTTGCTTATTTCTATCTAATATGAATAATTCTATTAACTATTAATTATTTGTTAGCACATAGTTTAATGTTTTCAAGCATTACAATGTATCACTAACAATTCAAGTAAACATCAGTCATTTGTTTACACACAGTTTAAATGATCAAACACTTCTATTTCAAATGATTCAGTTTAGCATAAATACACATTTGTTTGTTTACATACAGCTAAATGTAAAAACAGTTCTATTTCAAACAATTCGATTTAGCATGAATACACAGCTTAAATGTCAAACAGTTCTATTGAACCCATAGATAGAACCCTATCAGGTCCAAACACTTTGAGTCAAAGTGGACCTGGGAGTGATGTCAATAAAGGGGTACCTCACATTTCCCAAAGCTCCAACATTACTCACCATCAGATTGTTTAGTGTCATATCCAGGACACTTGTTGGGGGAGTCTTACCTCTTTGCAAAGATGCAGTCAGTGTATTCTGCAGGGCCAGTGACTGGATAGGTTCAATTTCTTAGTTTAATGGTATATCAACCTTTGTGGGTTATTTAATGTCAAAGCTATCCTTCAAGAAGAATAGTGTGAAATAATTTGGGTAATGAATTAATTATATCAATTATTTTATTAATTTGCTAAAGACTTTGAATATAAGTGTAGTTCCTTGTAAAAGTCAAATGTGTGCACAGTGGTAACCAGGTATAACAGGGTATGGATAATAAACAAATCAAGGTTTGTCGATCGGCGTGGGGAAATAAGGGTTTGTGACACGTGGTGATTCTAGAAAGTATGATAAAATAAGTAATCAAAATAGAGAATATATAAAAATGAGAACATTTGAAAATTAAGGCAGTTGAAATCCACACAGAGAAGTTGATTTTTGGTCGGCGTGAGGAAGAAACGGGTGCGCATATGGATGGATTAGCTGAAAGCGAGATTCGCTCATAGACTCTTAGGCATCTTCCCTTCTCCTTGTATTTGCAGTAGACGACTAAAAATGTAGACAGTCTGAATAAAAGGCTTTTCATATCTGAACAACATGAGTCACCTATTATTTTTGATGGTTGGTTTCTTTGTTTAATGGCATATCAACCCATGTAGGTTATTTCATGCCAAAGCCATTCTCCTAGAAGAACAGTAGTGGTACTATTCACACCTTTCCCAAGGGTATTTGCCCAAAAGTGAATGTAATAGCACGACTAGAGTACGAACTCGCTTACTACGATTCCGCATTCCATCACTTTAACCATTACATCACGAGGACACCCCCTATTATTTTTGAATATTAATATTCAAGATGAGACGAGTAATGTTACAATAGTAACATTACTATTTAACCCATAGCTGGGATGGGATAAAGAGGTTTACACCTTTCCCAAGGGTATTAGTCTGAAATAAAAAACACAACTGGAGTTCAAACTCATTTACTTTGAGGCCCGCAATCCAGCATGTTAGCCATTATGCCAAGGAAATTCTTGTTTGTTTTTTTGTTGGGGGGGGTCAAGTATTTTGGCAGTGTCATTTAAGGAGACAATTATATATATTGTCTATTTAATTACTTAGTGCATCATACTTTCTAGAATCATCACAAGTCACAAACCCTTACTTTCCTATGCTGGTTGACAAGCTTGATTTGTTTATTAGACATATCCTATCATCTCCAAAGTTATTTTGACATGAGGTGTTAAACCTGGTCACCACCTGTGCATGCGTTTGACCTTTACAAGGAACTACACTAACATTCAAAGTCCGTAGCTAACTTACAGTTTTACCAAATAAATAGAATAATTGATGATATGAGTCTAGGGAAGTGCGGGAGGGTTAAGTTCAGTGGGTTTTGTTTAGGTTTTAAGAGGGAGAGAAGAATAGAATACAAAAGAGAGAGAAAGAGAAGGATTGAAACTTAGGAAAAAGAGGAAGAGTGGAGTGAGGAGGAGAAAGGGAGTGATGAGGGTGGAGAAAGACAGAAGACAAGGGAGGAGAGAAGAGTGATGGGGAAAAAGGCCTCCCCCAACAGAAAGAGAATTGTGAGGGGCGTAAAGAAGAGAAACCAGGGATAAAAGAGAAGCCAGCAAGGCAGAAGGGATTGAAGAGAGAGAGATGATGAGAGAGAGAAGGGCTTGGTTTGGTTTTATGCCACATCAACCATTGTAGGTTCTTAATGCCAAATTCATTTTTATACATAAAAACAGTTCTATTTCAAACAATTCAGTTTAACATAAGTACACAGTTTAAAGGTAAAAAATAGTTCTATTTCAAACAATTCAGTTTAGTATAAGAACAGTTTTTTGTTTACACAGAGTTAAATGTAAAAACAGTTCTAGTTCAAGCAATTCAGTTTAGTTCTATTTGACCAATAGATAGGAACCTATCAGGTGCTATCACTCCAGGTCAGAGTAGACCTGGGAGTAATGGCAATGAAAGAGAACTCTGCATTCCCCAAAGCCCCAGCATAACTGGAACCCCACCATTAGATTGTTTAGTGTTATATCCAGGACACTAGTTGGAGTAGTCTTACCCCTCTGCAGAGAAGCAGTCAGTCTATTCTACAGCCCACCCCCTCATCTGACCGAGCAAAAGAGAGAAAGGAGATAAAAGAAAGTAACTGAGGGAGAAGAAAGAGGTTCCTATCTAATACAAATAATTTGTACACAGTTATAAGGTATCAAGTATTTCTATCTAATACAAATAATTTATACACAGTTATAAGGTATCAAGTATTCCTATCTAATACAAATAATTTATACACAGTTATAAGGTATCAAGTATTCCTATCTAATACAAATAATTTGTACCCAGTTACAAGGTATCAAGTATTCCTATCTAATATTAATCTTCACCATCATCAAGTCACACTGACAGCACAGATTTCCCTGACTCTCTCTCACCATCTATCCCTATCATCCATCACTCCTGGTAGATCTTCTAGGTAGCCTCTTATGTCTGCTGATGTAAGTCCATGTGCTGGAGTCCAAAAGAGAACGTTACTTTTGAATTCCTCTTTGCTTCTAATGATAATCATTTATCTACACAGTTTTATGGTTTCAAGTATTCCAATCCAATACCAATAATTTTCAAACATCTATTTGACCCCTAAAAAGAACCATAATAGGTGCTACCTCTCCAAACTAGAGTGAATCTGGGAGTGACGACAATAAAGGAATGACTCGACACAATCAGGAACCATAGCCTCGCCATCAGATGCCGTTTAGAAAAGTTCCACCTCTGCACAGAAAGCAGTTGGCATATTCTAAGCCTTGCCGACAGGGCAGGGCAGGATATGAAGACAGAGGAGGAGGAGAACAGAAAGAGAAAGTGAAGAGGAGAACATAGAGAGGAAGGAGGAGAAGAGAAAGGAAAGGAGAAGAGAAAGGGAAAGGGAGAACAGAGAGAGAAAGAGAGAAGAACACAGAGAGAGAGGAAGGAGGAGAATACAAAGAGAAAGGGGAGGGGAGAACAGAGAGAGAAAAGAGAAGAACATAGAGAGGGAGGAAGGAGGAGAATACAAAGAGAAAGGGGAGGGGAGAACATAGAGAGAAAGGTAACAGAAGAACACTGAGAGGGAGAGGAAGAAGAACAGAGACAGAGAAGAAGGAGGAGAACAGAGAGAGAGAGGGAGGAGGAGAACAGAGAGAGAGAGGGAGGAGGAGAACACAAACAGAGAGGAAGAAGGAGAACACAGAGAGAAAGGAAGGAGGAGAATACAAAGAGAAAGGGGAGGGGAGAACATAGAGAGAAAGGTAAGAGGAGAACAGAGAGAGAGAGAGGAAGAAGGAGAACACAGAGAGAGAGAGGAAGAAGGAGATTACAAAGAGAAAGGGGAGGGAGAACATAGAGAGAAAGGTAAGAGGAGAACACCAAAACAGAGAGAGGAATAAGAACAGAGAGAGAGAGAAAGAGAGAAGAAGAAGAACACAGAGAGAGAGGAAGGAGGAGAATACAAAGAGAAAGGGGAGGGGAGAACATAGAGAGAAAGGTAAGAGGAGAACAGAGAGAGAGAGGAAGAAGGAGAACACAGAGAGAGAGAGGAAGGAGATTACAAAGAGAAAGGGGAGGGAGAACATAGAGAGAAAGGTAAGAGGAGAACACCAAAACAGAGAGAGGAAGAAGAACACAGAGAGAGAAAGAGAGAAGAAGAAGAACACAGAGAGAGAGAGGAAGGAGGAGAACAGAGAAAGAAAGGAAGAGCAGAATACAAAGAGAGAAGGGGGAGAACACAAAGAGGAAAGAAAACATCTTTAAGAACTGCTCACCCAACCATGAACCCTCCGCCTTGTGGTGGTGGAGGGGTTAGGCTTGTAAACTTGATTGGTTCTACCAATCATTTCACAATGGTTTTTCAAATAACAAAAAAACAATACAGTACAAGATACTCACCCTAACAAGCCCCGCCCATTCCATTTGTTGGGAACAAGTGTAAGTCGAATTTCTTTGCCGTCTCGGAGAACACTCACAGAAACTGATTTCTGAAAATACAATTAATAATTAATTGCATTAGATTCAAATGAATTTTTGCTTAATAAAAATTCATAATTGTACAATAATGGAAAGAGTGTTATTTATCGATTGATAATGAGAGGAAACAGAAAATTATTATTCCGGAAAACAGCGGATGTGTATATAAAAATTATTATCCAGGAAACCAGCGGATGTGTACATAAAAACTATTATCCAGGAAACCAGCGGATGTGTATATAAAAATTAGTGCGTTATGTCTTCATAAACTCCAATTGGCTTGATAGATGAATAAACTTTTAAAGCTATAACTAAATATATGTATATCAAAAAATTAATTTTATTTATCATAATTGTTTTATATTTATAGCAAGGCAGAGGGACAATTGTCATTGTTACCATAATCATTTGTGTATAAAATATGCTTTATCATAAGATTTTTAAGTCTAAAAGCTAGAGGTGTGTATTATATAAAAAGTAAAGTTGGCGACCATAGTCGAGAGTGACCAGAAGGCTTCCTTTTCAATAGCTACTACACCGAGGTGTAGGGGAGGGTGCTATTCTTTTCCCTGGATTGCTCCACTTTACCCTTGATATGTACCTTATATTGCTGAGTGTTAAGCAAGGAGGTATCAAGTACCATTTTTAAAGTCTTTTGATATGACGCGACCTGGGATTGAACCGAGGTCTCCTGGACCATTGGCGAACACTCAACCCACTCAACCCAAGTTTGGCTAATGAGCCAGCCACATACATTACTATATTCATTATGACATAACCAAAAGAAGCTTATATCTATGGTCCAAACTAAGTAATGTGTACCAAACACTTGTGTTTTTTTACTGCTACAGAGAAATAGCCAATTGGGATGCATTAGTTTTTTTTATTGTGAATCTATTTTTGCTGAAAGTTTTTTCCATTTTCATATGAACATGTCCTTACCTTTGCCTGAAATACTGTTTAAATTCTTTTGTTTCGAAACATTATATAAGCTATATAAACATTATCCTATTTACCCAACCCCTCCGCTCGGGCAGGATATAACACAAGGTCAGTTTTTAAGCAGAGTTTAACAGGTTTCAATTCAGAGTTTTCCTTCTCCTAGACTAGTTGCCCCACCAAGGCTGAAGAACCTAGTCTGCCCTACTATTTACCCATAGCTGGAGGGAGAATAATTGGATTCATACCTTTCCCAAGGGTATTAGTGCTATGTGAAATGCAATCAGTCTCGTCCAGGATTTGAACTCGTGTCGCCGTGTTCATTTCCTACGGCGATAACGATTACACCACGGGCACCTCCCAACATATATAAACATTATAAGCTATATAAATTCTTATTTTTAGTCAATACAAACTGGATAAAAACTTGAACAAAATCTTAAATTAAGTTTGAATTTAGCTGCAACAAATTCCAAAAAGTCAACGTGTATTATATACAAGAAACATTTTTCTTCCGGAATTTCACAGCCAAAAGTTTGGGGTACATATTTTACATGACTAATAACAGTACTTAATTTTATCTTTAATTTTCAGAAAATTGAACATAAACAAGAAAATACAGAGTAACTTTATTATTTTTATAAATATAATTACTAAACTACTTAAATATTTCCATTAGTTTTTATGGCACAGCTAAACTAGCAATAAGATGTTAAATCAAAGATGGCTAAATTTTTTATTTGTCATAAACAGTAGATTATTTAAAAAGAATTAGAATAGTGCCCTTCCATACACCTCGGTATAGTAGCTATTGAAAAGGGAGCCTTCGGGTCACCCTCAACTAAGGCTGCCAACTTTACTTACTTATTCAGAGTGAGTTTGTTATGTCTAGCTGAGGTCAATTGAGTTTGATCGTCATATTGTCATCTTAGACGTCTGTTGAGAGCTGAGCTCTAATTAAAGGATTTTAAAGTCATATGACAATGAATTTAGAATTGGATTTTAACTTTCTAGTTTTTTTAGCCCAAGTGAGTCAGAACTCACAGATTAGTAAAGTTTGTGAGGACATATTTTCCATCAATATTTCAAAGGGCAACTTCCAACTCACACGGCTGGTAATCTAAAATATATCCAGAGTTGAATAAAGGGATGTTCTTACACAACTAGATGTCTTTGTGTTTATTCTTCCTCGCAAGGAGGTTTGGTTTGGTTTTATGGCATAGCAACCTTTGTAGTTTATTTAACGCTGAATCCATTTTATGTAAATAATCTGTTCTATTTCAAACAATTCAGTTTAGCATAAGTACACAGTTTAATTGTCAAAAACATTTCCATTTCAAACTATTCAAGAAGTTATATGTAACAATTCAGTTAAGTGTAAATACAATTTTAATGTTGAAAAACAGTTCTATTTCAAATAATTCAGTTCAGCATAAGTACACAGTTTAATTGTCAGAAACATTTCCATTTCAAACTATTCAAGCAGTTACATGTAACAATTAAGTGTAAATACAGGTTTAACGTCAAAAAAACAGTTCTATTTGAAATAATTCAGTTAAGCATAAGCACGCAGTTTAAATGTAAGTATGGTTTAATTGTCAAAAACATTTCTATTTCAGGCTATTCAGTTTAATCAAACAATTCATTTTAGCATAAGTATGCTCTTAGTTCTATTTAACCCATAGATAGGGCCCTATCAGGTGCTCCCACTCCAGGCCAGAGTGGACCTGGGAGTAATGGCAATGAAGGGGTACTCCACATTCCCCAAAGCTCCAGCACTGATGGAACCTCACCATCAGATTATTTAGTGTCATATCAGGACACTCGTTAGGGGGGGGGCGTACCCATCTGCAGAGGTGCAGTCAGTGTATTCTACAGCCCCAGCCGACTGGGCAATACACAGAGTTAAATGTCAAACAGTTTTATTTCAGATAATTCAGTTCAGCAGAAGTACACAGTTTAGACGTCAAAAACAGTTCTATTTCGATCAATTCAGTTCAGCACTAGTACTCAGTTCCAATGTCAAAACAGTTCTATTTTAAACAATTCAGTTTAGCATAAATACGCAGTTTAAATGCAAAAAATTAGTATAGTGAAAGAAGCACGGTTTACTTCTATTTAACCCATAGATAGGACCCTATCAGATGCTACCACTCAAGGGCCAGAGTGGACCTGGGAGCGATGGCAATGAAGTGGTACTCCGCATTCCCTAAGCTCCAGTATTGCTGGAACCTCACCATCAGATTGTTTAGTGTCATATCCAGGACTCTCGTTGGGGGGAGGGGGTCTTACCCCTCTGCAGAGAAGCAGTCGGCGTATTCTACAGCCCCAGCCGACTGGGCAAGTTGGTTATTTAATCCTGTTTTTACATGTATATTAAATACATGATTTGTAAACACATATTTAAGATACAAACAGTTAAATACGCAAATAGATTTTTAGGGCGTTTCAGATACAAGGGAGTTAATTCTTGGATTTCTTTCTAATCCTCAGTATTCATAAAGGGTTATGTTTCTTTACAAATACGTCAAAGAATCGCCTAAGACAGTGATCTCAAGGGGGTGTCCTCATGGTGTAATGGTTAAAGCGATGGACTGCGGAATCGTAGTAAGCGAGTTCGTACTCCAGTCGCGCTATTACATTCACTTTCGGGCAAATACTCTTGGGAAAGGTATGAGCCCCCTTGTCCTGCCAGCTATGGATTAAATAGTACCACTACTGTTCTGGGGATGTCCTCGTGGTGTAATAGTTAAAGCAATGGACTGCAGAATTGTAGTAAGCGAGTTCGTACTTCAGTCGTGCTATTACGTTCACTTTCGGGCAAATACCCTAGGGAAAGGTATGAGCCCCCTTGTCCTCCCTGTTATGAGTTAAATAGTACCACTACTGTTCTTCAAAGAGAATGGCTTTGGCATTAGATAACCTACAAAGGTTGATATGCCATTAAAACAAAGAAGCCAAACCAAACCAGTGATCTGAAATTTAAGAACTCAAAAATGCTATTACATCTGAAGGAAGCGACACAGTGGGCCAAAAATAAGATTTGGTGAGGCTTCAATCCCAGAGCTTTGGGGAATATGGAGCACCTCTTCTTTGTCAATACTTCCAAATCAACTCTGACCTAGACATATGAATAAATACGAAATGTTGGAGGATAATTTTTCATTTTCAAATTTTCCATAATTCCATTTTTACTGGTATTGCCAATGATGGGACACTTTACACTCCTTAGATCTCCAGAATAGGAGCCTCACCATTGAATCCAGGTGTCATACCCAGAATGCCTTTTTTGCAGGAGGTCTTACCTTTCTGCAGAGGTTACGGTCATCAGCATATTCTTAACTCTGATGACATGTCAATCATCACCGGAGGTAGTTAAGTGTCATACCTGTGACACCTCTTTTTTTGGGGAGGCAATCAACATATTCTAAGTGCTGTTGAAATTGTAATCAACCCCCCCACCCCACCAACAGAGTAATTACCACTGGATGTAGTTCCTCGTTAGACTAAGGACACAAATACTGAACCCTAAAAGACTGAACTGATAGGCTCGAAATAAAGGAATATTAAACTTACTCCAATACTGTGCTGGACAACTTTGCCAACGTCCTGGAGATTTTCGAAATTTCTTTCCTGAACTGAACCAAAGCGAATTAATTCATCACCAACTTGCAAGTTCTGTAAAAAGATAAAGAAACATTTCATTTTCCAAATTATTACACCAATGTGCTTCCATAATATCAATAACAAGGTTTTCATAAAATCCAAATTCCTTATGATGCATATTTGTTTGTACTTACTGCTCTAGAGGCTGGAGAACCTGGGTCAACCCTGTCGACTTTAGCAAAGGCAGATAACACCCTGGGTGGCAATCGTGGCTGACTACTGGGAGCATCTCTGTTGTTTTCTTTACTGTCTCGAGCGTCAGCATGAATCTGTAAGAGTTTTTCTTCAATCTGTTTCATCACTTTGGTGTGGTCTGTCTGTAAACCTGCAGAATTAATTCATTGTTTTAATATCGTTATAACACTTACGAGGATCATTAAATAAGTTTCCAGACTTTTTTCGTATGGGCAATTTTATTGATAGTACACACATGAAACACTACTCCCCGTCGAAGTAATCTCCTCCAGCTGCAATGCACTTGTTCTACCATTCCAACAACTTCTGGAAGGCCTCATGGAAGTCTTCTTGCGTGAGCATGTCAATGACCTTCGTCACAGTCTCTTTCATCTCCTCAATTGTCTCATAACGACAGCCTCTGAGCTTAGGGAATAACCAAAAGTCACAGGGAGCAAGGTCTGGACTATAGAGAGGATGAGGAACTGTCTTGATGCCCATCTTGCTCAAATAGTCTGTGACAAGGATGGAGTTGTGGACTGGTTGTTTTCTGGTGGAAATGCCACTGACCCGATTTGAAGAGTGCTAGCCTCTTCCGACGGAATCTCTTCCTGAACTCCATTATAGCTTCAACATAGTAACCCTAATCCTAACCCTTTGGCCAATCAACTCTGGTGTATTGACTTCCTTACTCCTCCCACACTTCTCATCATCCCTCACAGACTTCCTGCCTTCCTTGAATCTCTTATGCCACTCAAAAACTGATGCTCAATTCATGCAACATGCTCCAAAAGCAGTCTGAAGCATTCCATACATTTCTGTGGCATTTTTTCCAAGTTTAAAACTCAATTTTATTGCATATCGTTCTTCTAAAGTGTCCTCACGTCCAGATTGCATTTTTGAAACTCACCAGCTGTGACAATCAGGCTTTAGTAGGGTGTATTCCAATTGCTGCTGTAGCTGTTCATTTGAACGTGAAATCATAAAAATTGGTCAGTCATCTCATAAGATGTATAGCAATAACATAGTGAATTTTCAAGAGTCTACGATAATTTTAAATGCCTGTACAAAAACAGTCTGGAAACTTATTGAAGGCACCACGTATGTGTTTCCATAATATCATTGACAAGGCTTTTCTTCAATCACATTGGTATATTTTCAAGAAACCCATATTTACACATAATTTCCAGAAATTATTCACAAGGTTTTGTTTAGTTAAATATAAAGGTCTCGAGTTAGTATTTAAACTTTTCTAAGTCTGGCACATGGTCCTTAAATTACACACAGTAACTGCTGCTTCTAAGTGGTCTCCCATTTAAGTATTGATAAGGCTGATCGAGGGCAAGGCATCTTAGAGTGGCCCATCTCAACCTCTGGAAGAATTGAATAAAATTTTGGCAGGGTGTAATACCCCTTATTTTAGGTGATATCAACAATTCATATCCACGGATATTTTCTGCAGCCGTTTTCGCGATGTGACACTCAGTGCTACTATATTCTACTCTTTCTATCAGCACATGCGGACCTCCTGCTATCACCACTACCTCTCAGTACGTGCGAAGACAACTGCCCCTTCTCTCAAAAAGCTACCTTTATTTATTTAGAAAATCCGGGACTAAATTTCCCGCCGACTGAAGAAAGATAAATTTTTTATCAGGCCGAGAATCTAAAATTTGTTGGTACTAAAAAATCTACCTGTTTGATCTCTCTGGTGCATGAACTCAAAACCAGACTTAGTGGCGGCCAGGGCCTTTCACCCAGTGATCTGACATCTCAAGAGAAAGAAAAACTTTTCTTTCTCTTTTTTTTTTTTTTTACTTCATTCGAGTCGGCCTACCCACGTTCAAATCCACACGCACGCACACACGCTCCTAGTTCAACTTCATATTCGACATGATACAAAAAAAAAATGTTCACTTCTGCATCGTGTCACAAGGGTGAATAAACGCATGAAGGTCCACAGTTTATATTAAAATCACTTTAGAATCTAAAATTTGTTGGTACTAAAAAATCTACCTGTTTGATCTCTCTGGGGCATGAACTTAAAATCAGACTTAGTGGCGGCCGGGGCCTTTCACCCAGTGATCTGACATCTCAAGAGAAAGAAAAACTTTTCTTTTCCTTTTTTTACTTTACTCGGGTAGGCCTAGCCACATTCAAATCTGGACACACACACACACACACATGCTCCTAGTTCAACTTCCTATTCGACATGATACAAAAAAAATATTTACTTCTGCATCATGTCACAAGGGTGAATAAAAGCATGAACAGTTTATATTAAAATCACTCGATCAAGTAGATTAGTTGTTAACATCAAAAACTGTAGCAAAATGTCCCAAGCTTCGTGCAATCAATGAGTCTGTTTTACAAACTTTTCCAAGTTTGTATGTTGTTGAATCCGGGTTTCAGTATGTGTATCATTTACTAAGCAAACATAGAAGCACTTTGAATATCGTACATGGCAAGTGTTATATAATCACGATGATCTCAATCAAAACTGTAATACACGCAAATACAAAACACAATAGGCGACTCCGGTGTTCAGGTACGAACAGTTTATTAATTTCTAGCTTCAGTTCTTCGACACGAGGAGAGAGACACAATTCTTAAAAGTCTTTCGTAATCATACTATGCTAACACCACCCCCAACGTTTGGCACATCTCACGGTGTTTTAGATCTCAATTCATCTTTGCTGGTCGGGTCCCGCAAAACTTAACCGCTGCCGCAACAGCAGAGAACTCAACTGTCTGCCTCTATGGTCCAATGTCAACCTAAAACTCCATAGTCGGAGCCCAACATCTCAACACCATGGTCGGAGCCCAACTTCACAACACCATGGTTGGACCTCAACTGAATGTTTTTCAAAATCTTCCAAATTCTCAACCCATCTCTTCTGGTCAAGACGTCATCCACACTCAAAGCCCATTTCCTGTCTAGGGTTTATTATGACAATTGTGATTGTCATATCCTTTGCGAGCGTAAACTGTACCCAATACTATACACCTGAACTCTTAACCCGAATAGTTCAAAGCCCAACCAAAGTGAATGATAAAATATAATAAAGGAAAAATGATCAAAACAAAAAAATCATTCCTTAATTCCTTAAGTTGCAGCTCAGTCTTACAAACCTACAACCTAATATTAGTGATCTCCTCTATGCCTACCAAACCCATCCTTTTCATGAGTAAATAATTCAAGAATTAAAAGTGCATTTTCATTTATAGTTTACTGATTCTTTTCTCATGTGAATTGTAGAAATAATTAATTTTATGTTTTGTCATTTAATATTTAATTAATTCACTTTGGGGTGAATGGAAATTAAATCTGGTTTCAAAGCCTGTATCAAGCAAAAAGTTTGAGAAGTCCTACTCTTGAAAAACTATGATCTAATAATAGTTTTTAATATCATTTATTGTTTTTCTTTCTTTTTTTTTTTTAACTGACTTACCAGATTAACAAGATTGGAGATAATATATATATAAAAAAAGCAAGGTATATATATATATATATATATATATATATATATATTGTTGGTGATTTTAGTCGAGGGCAACCAGAAGGCTCCCTTTTTAGAGAGGAAACAGAAAATTATTATCCAGGAAAACAGCGGATGTGTATATAAAAATTATTATCCAGGAAACCAGCGGATGTGTACATAAAAACTATTATCCAGGAAACCAGCGGATGTGTATATAAAAATTAGTGCGTTATGTCTTCATAAACTCCAATTGGCTTGATAGATGAATAAACTTTTAAAGCTATAACTAAATATATGTATATCAAAAAATTAATTTTATTTATCATAATTGTTTTATATTTATAGCAAGGCAGAGGGACAATTGTCATTGTTACCATAATCATTTGTGTATAAAATATGCTTTATCATAAGATTTTTAAGTCTAAAAGCTAGAGGTGTGTATTATATAAAAAGTAAAGTTGGCGACCATAGTCGAGAGTGACCAGAAGGCTTCCTTTTCAATAGCTACTACACCGAGGTGTAGGGGAGAGCGCTACTCCTCTCCCAGGATTGCTCCACTTTAACCTTGATACATACCTTATATTACTGAGTGTTAAGCAAGGAGGTATCAAGTACCATTTTTTAAGTCTTTGGTATGACTCGACCTGGGATTGAATCCCGGTCTCCCGGACGGAACAACTGGCAAACACTGTACCCACTAGGCTAATGAGCCGGTAGTAATATATATATATTTACCCTCCACCACAAGCAAGATGTAAAACAAAGGAAATTTTTAAGCCAAGTACAACTGGTTTGAATTTAAAGTTTTCCTTCTCTTAGACTGATTGCCTTACTGAGACTAAAGAACCCAGTCTTCTTTACAATATACCCATAACTGGGATGGGAATAGATGGATTCATGCCTTTCCTAAGCTCAATAGCATGAAAGTAAAACAAAAAGTTTTATCCAGCATTTGAACCTGTATCACCAATTCCATTTCGAACGAGGATAACCATTACAAGTGTGCCTCCATAAATATGTACACCGGCAGTCCAAACAATACACATTTACCTAATCCCTCCACCATGAGCAGTATATGACACATGGTCAATTTTTAAGTAGAACACAGCTTGTGGGGAGTATTTCCAAAATTCAAAATTTAATCACTTCACCAAGCGTTAACCAACAAAAATCTGTATTCTAATTAATAAAAGTTTCTTTTTCTTAGGCAGAAATTTATTTGTTTTGTTTTTTTTTTCTTTTTACTGAAAGAAAAAAAAATTTGTGAAATAATAGATGAAATAAAATTTTGACATTTAATTTAAAGTTTAAAAGAAAGTGTTGAATTGGTCTGGTTTTATGGCACATCAACCTTTATAGGTTAATTAATGCCGAATCCATTTTTAGACATATAAACAGTTCTATTCCAAACAATTAAGTTTAGCATAAGAACACAGTTTAAATTTAAAAAAACAGTTCTATTTCAAACAATTCAGTGTAGCATAAGTACACAGTTTCAATATCAAAAAACAGTTCTATTTCAAGCAATTCTGTTTAGCATATTTACACCATTTAGTTCTATTTCACCCACAGATAGGACCCTATCAGGGGTTACTACTCTGGGCCAGATTAAATATTCATTAAATATTTCTATTTGACCCATAGACAGGAGCCTATCAGGTGCTACCGACCCAGGTCAGAGTGGATCTGGGAGTAATATCAACAAAGAGGTACTCCACACTCACAAAGCCCCAGGACTAGAGCCTCATCATCAGATGGTTTAGTGGACCAAAATAGAAACTCACAAATTTTCCTTGAAATATTCTCGTGTCACCAACTTATATTTTAATTAAGTATCGTAAACTGAAAAAAAGGTCAGAGAAATTAGACACATACATTTGATACGATGACGGGCATGTCGTACTGAGTAGACATCAATGTCTGAACGGGGGTAACCTTCGTTGTCCACCAAGGGGCCAGTCATCCCAACTCCATCTTGCTAGAAAAAAAAATAAGATGAGAGAGAAAAAAATTATTATTCATGGCTGTAATATTAATAGGAATTAAATTTTTGATAAGTGAATAAAGAATTGACCATTATATAGGAATCAATATGTCATAAAACTGGATTCATTTTCAAAATAATTCATTACTTTTCTGAACGACACTGGCCGAACATTAGATATTAATGATATACGTTTCAAGGGAAGTAACTCCTGTCAACTATAACGCAGACGACAAAGGGATGCCACCATTTTTAACACGATTATATATATATATATATTAACACGATTATATATATATATATATATATATATATATATATATGCAAGTAAATAATGGAAAAGAATCTAACAATATGTAGAAAAGTTGACAAAAAGAGCAGTCCAAAAGTGATGTATTTATTCAGCAGGAAAGTCAACACTAAAACGTTTCAGTATTAATATATTATTATCAGGACTTTAAAAGGTGACATCAAGTGTTGAAAGAATAACGATGAATGTTTAATAAAACACAGGAAATAATGGAAGAAATATGTAAACAAAGAAAGAACATACAACTGTTCCAACATCAAATCAGTGTTTATATTTCAGTTGCAGGATATTTTTAAGTTTGATTGTTTGAACAGTTGTGTGTCCTTTCTTTGTTTATATATTTTCTCCATGATTTGTAAGGGAATAGTTTGTAGGTAATTCCATTTTTAAAAAGTTAGAGCTGATTTGTTAGCACACAGTTAAATTATTTCAAGTATTCCTATGTAATACCAATATTTCAATTTTTTGTACACAAAAAATTTTAAGTTTTGCTATTCAACACTACCGATTAATTTGCATAATTAAATGTTTCCGAGTATTGCTATGTAACACTAACAATTCAATTTAACACAGTTAAATGATTAAACAATTCTATATGACCCATAGATGGTTTCATGCAGAGAAATTGATTGAATATTTCTATCTGACCCATAGATAGGACCCTATCAGGTGCTACCGACCCAGGTCAGAGTGGATCTGGGAGTAATATCAACAAAGAAGTACTCCACACTCACAAAGCCCCAGGACAAGAGCCTCATCATCAGACGGTTTAGTGTCATATCCAGGACATTCGTTGAAGAAGCAGGTTGAACACCTCTGCAGAGATGCAGTTGGCGTATTCTACAGACCCAGCCGACTGGATTTCATAAAATTTCTAATTGTCTCTAGACATAATGCAAGTCTTATCAGATAGTCAGATGCAATTATCAATAGATGAAATGGGAATATTGATATATTCATTAGAGTTGGGCGGTTTGAAAATTTATGTTTCAGTATCGGTTTTGTTTTTTTCTTACTTGATACTGAAGTTTTAGATTTATTTTTTTGGTTTTTAATTTATAATTTTTGCTTTCAAAGGAAACCATTCAGTTTCTTGTGTAATGATAGCATTTCCAGTGGATATCTGATTTGTGTTAGAGATTGACAAATTTGCAACTTAGTCCGTTCAACTCGCAATTTCTCATGTATTTCTGGTCCAATTTTAAAAATATTTATATGGCTGGAAAGAAAATAGAATAATATTTCTTAATAAAATAAAATCTAACGTTAAGGTGAAACTAGCAACTATTTTTTTTTATTTTTACTTGCTTTTTGTTGTTAAGTTTACAATAAAAATTCCTTTTGAAAACTGAAACAAATAGATTTCAGACATTATATTTCCCTTTTTTTTCTATTTGAAAATATTCTATGATATGAAAGATTTCCAAGTGTCATATCTGTCGTATTTCCTTTTTCTTCTTCTTCATTTCTTTTGTAAACTAATAGATTTTACATTTATTTCCTAAAATTCACCAATTCGATGCTTTTTATCATATTTTTGTTCAATTTTTTTCCTCTTACAATGGTATAAATGTTGATAAAATTTTATTTTATTAAAATCAGAAAGTTTTTCAACAGCATTTCCTTGGATATGGTCACTCAGTAGTGAGAGCACTAAACCAAACAATTTCAGTTTCATAAAAAATTTCAATGCAGTTTCACAGTGTGAAGATGAAACCAAAAACAGTCAATTTTCCGATTAAACCACACATCTCTAATATCTATATAACTGAAGTATTACAGATTTTATAAGTATATGATTATACATCACAAGAATCTAGGAACATTATAAATTGAAAATTTGAGGGGTCTTTGAAATAGCTGAATTTTATGCATATCAAAATTATTGTTGTCATATAAAAATTAATACCTTTATTATTCAGTAGATCTAAATTAGATAATGTGGAAGTGTAAAATGTAAAAAGATTTAGATAGACAGGAAATGTGCATGGGTGAAATGTGAAAAATTTTTAACAGAAATTTGGATGATGTAGAATGGGGAAAAGATTTAGATCAGAAATCTGGATGGGTGAAATGAGAAAAAAGATAAAAATGTGAATGGACAAAATGTGAAAAAAAAAGTTAGGTAGATAGACAGAAAATGTTGAGGGGTAAAATGTGAAGAAAAAATAAAAAAGATAAAAATGTGTCTGGTGTAAAATGTGAAAATCATTTACTCAGGTAGATAGAAAATGTTAATGAGTCAAATGTGAAAAAAATTAAATCAGAATTGTGAATGGGTGAAATGTGAAAAAAAAATACATAGAAAATGTGAATAGGTGAAATGTGAAAAAAAAAAAATACATAGAAAATGTGAATGGGTGAAATGTGAAAAAAAATACATAGAAAATGTGAATGTGTAAAATGTGGAAAAAATACATAGAAAATGTGAATGTGTGAAATGTGGAAAAAAATACATAGAAAATGTGAATGGGTGAAATGTGAAAAAAAATACATAGAAAATGTGAATGTGTGAAATGTGGAAAAAATACATAGAAAATGTGAATGTGTGAAATGTGGAAAAAAATACATAGAAAATGTGAATGGGTGAAATGTGAAAAAAAAATACATAGAAAATGTGAATGTGTGAAATGTGAAAAAAAATGCATAGAAAATGTGAATTTGTGAAATGTGAAAAAAAAATGCATAGAAAATGTGAATGGGTGAAATGTGAAAAAATAATAGATAAGAAATGTGATTGAGTAAAAGGTGAAAAAATTAAGATAGAAAATGTAGATGTGTGAAATGTGAAAAAATCTAGACAGAGGGTGGGGATGGGTGAAATTTAGATAGTGTGGATGCATGAAATGTGAAAAAATTTAGATAGATAGAAAATGTGTTTGGGTGAAATGAGAAAAAATTTAGATAAAAAATGTAGATGGGTGAAATGGGAAAAAATTTAGATTGTTAATGTGGATGGGTTGGGTTTTATGTTACATCAACCGTAGTAGGTTATTTAATGCCAAATCCGATGTATACACATAAAAAAAAGTAAAGTTGGTGACTTTAGTCAAGGGTGACCCGATGGCTCCCTTTTCAAAGTGTAGGGAAGGTTGTTACTCCATTCCCTGAATTGCTCCACTTTACCCTTGATTCTTACCTTATAATGATGAGTGTTAAGCAAGGCGACACCAAGTACCATTTTTTGAGTCTTTGGTATGACTTGACCTGGGATTGAACCCTGGTCTCCCAGACCATTGGTGAACACTATTCATTAAGTCAATGGCCTGTTTAAAAAGGCGCCTCTGGTGGTGTAATGGTTAGCAAGCTCGACTAGCAAACCTATACGAGTGAGTTCGAGTCTCATTGGGTGCCCCTTTCATATGGCCTTGTGCCACATCTAAGCAAAAAGCTTAGTAAATTTCCAATGGCCTGTTTATACACATATATTGAATATATGAATGATAAACACATTTTGTGGATAACATTCTTAAACGAGTTTGAGCTATTTTTTGCACACAGTTACATGGTTTTAAGTATTACTATATAACAGTCACAATTTAATATCAGTCATTATTTGTTTGCACACAGTTTGTTCTATTTGACCCAAAGATAGGACTCAATCAGGTGCTACCACTTAAAATCAGAATGGACCTGGTAGCAATGACAATAAAGGGGTACTCCAAATTCCTCAGATCTCCCAGGCTGGAGCCTCACCATCAGATGGTTTAATGTGATATCCAGGACACTCGCTGAGGTTGGGGTCTTAGCCCTCTACAGAGATGCAGTCGGTGTATTCTACAGCCCCCAGCCAAGTGAGCTAAAAGTAAATAGGTGGAATGTGAAAAAATCTAGATTGACTGAATGTGATACAAACTGAATGAGATATATATTCATATATACGTGTGTGTGTGTGTGTGTGTGAGTGAGAGAGATGTTTGTTTATTTTGTTGTTTAATGACATATCAACCTTCTTGGGTTATTTAATACCAAAGCCATCCTTCTAGAAGAACAGTAAGTAAAGTTGGCGACCATAATCGAGGGTAACCCGAAAGCTCCCTTTTCGATAGCTACTACACCAATGTGTAGGGGAGGGCGCTAATCCTTTCCCTAGATTGCTCTACTTTACCCTTGATCCGTACCTTATAATGCTGAGTGTTAAGCAAAGAGGCATCAAGTACCATTTTTTGAGTCTTTGGTATGACTCGACCTGGGATTGAACCCAGGTCTCCCGGGCCATTGGCAGCTGGAAAGATAAGGGACTTCATACCTTTCCCAAGGGTATTTGTTCAAAACTGAATGTTATAGCGCAACTGGAGTTCAAACTCCCTTCCTACGATCCTGAAGTTCAGTGCTTTAACCATTACGCCATGAGGACACCCCTCGAGTGAAAGAGCGAGAGAAAGTAAGTGTAGGTTAACTGTAGTAACAGGACTGTAGAGTCAATGTGTTTAATGAGAGAAGAGATTATGAATCGTTAATCTTACAATATAGTTTTTTAATACTTACTTTTCATTAAGACTTCTGTCAATATTCTTGCAGTGAACACTGAAATTGCTTATTATAAACTTCATGGCGTTTACTTACCTCAGATGCAGCATCTCATCTACTGAAAATGACATCAATATGCAACAAGCAAAGGTACGGACATCTATCGATAGGCTAACAATAATATGGAATTCAGACCTGACCGATAAAACAAAACGCAATTTTTTCCAAGCAGCAGGCATGTTCATACTATTGTATGGATGCACCACTCGGACGCTGACTAAGGTTATAGAGAAAAAGGTTGCACAAGGATGCTATGAGCTATATTAAACAAACCCTGGAAGCAACATCCCACAAAACAGCAGCTGTATGGCCACCTACCACCCATCTTGAAGATCATCCAAATTAGATGAATAAAACATGAAGGATACTGCTGGAGGAGCAAGTACAACACATAAGCAACATTCTTTTATGGACCCCTTCACACAGATGTGCAAGTGTAGGATGACCAGCTAGAATTTATCTAGAACAACTCTGTACAGACACAGAATATAGCCTGAAAGACCTACTCAAAGCAATGGATGATAGAGATAGATGGCAAGAGAGAGTTAGGGAAATCCGTGCAAGCAGCAGAACATGATGATGATGATAATATTATCTAATGGACTATTTTTAAGCAGCTTTGAACGTGTCAATATTTCCAATAAATATTAACAGCATTTTTTTTTTATTGTAAAAAAATTTATTGTTCCATAACCAAAAATTACATAACATTATAGACATTTTCCATTCAATTATCAATATCAGTTGGATAGTTTAAAGACTGTAAAAACTCATATCTTCAAAGAGAGGGTCAAAAAGAGACTGTAACATATTGACCCTCGACCGAGCCATCAACCAAGAGATGCGCCTGTGTAAGTGGGCAGAGGAGCAGCGAGGCAGGTGTATCCGGTCGAAGATGTCGGAATATCACCTTGACCTGTGGACGTGGTTGAATTCAGTGCAGATGCGTACGCCCACAGGAAAGTGGGCGTCAAACAATTATGTAACCAGGTGCCACAGACGGCTTGAGTCAGACAGACAGTTGGAGTTCCAGTTGCAGTTGGGGACAGGATGCCAACGTGAGAATAGCTTGCAGACAGAGGGCTTGCGGCCCTCAGGACCCACAGTTGAGCAGCCCAGCAGAATGAGGAAGAAGTGCTGCTATGGTTGAAGAAGAACTTTGGTTCAGTATGTGGAGGTCTGTCTCCATCTCACCTCTCACACACAAGAGGCATCAACCCTTTTGAATAAAGTGTGAGAGGTATATCTTTATAGGAGTGGGTATTTGTTTCGTTCATTGAAGTCATCATTATGTTTCTGCTAACATTTGCATGTATACGAGTATACAACAAGACTCCAACACTAGTAAAGTCCATGAGTCAAAAAGCCACATCCTCAGCAAATCTGTCTACTAGCATATATAGAGCTAAATAGGCAAGTCCATTTTGACATTAAAAAACATTACAACTATTACCTCCCACTACTTCTGTTCAATTGAAGGCTAATGTGTATAAACGGTTGATAGTAGAGTAGATCTTCAGTTGGAGTTTTAAATCAATCATTATAAGTGACACAGAATGGAAGCTAGAGTCGAAGGAACTAAGTGTTTCATTACAGTAACAATGTCAATGACAGCTACACCTTTTCCCAGAGTTTTAGTCTTCAGCCAAGAACAATCAAGATAGGTAGGTAGGTGTGGAGGAGAATTTAATTACACAGGCTTAAATGTTTGGTGTCTGTACAGAATAATAGCGAGTCATTAAAATTTTCTTTATTTGAGCTGTAATGTAGAAAAAAATTCAGAAATCTAATACCTTACATTGAGCATCCAGATAAGAGTAACTTTCAGTGATTTGCTTGATATTTTTGAGGGAATAATTAAATGGAAAATTCTATAGAAATGTAATACTTCCATTGAGCATCCAGATAAGAGTACCTTTCAGTGATTTGCTTGATATTTTGGAGTGAATAATTAAATATATATATGTGTGTGTGTGTGTTTGAGAACATATAAACAAAATTACCGATTTTCATGGATAAGCAATTCTATACAAGCAGCAAATGTTTTATACAAAGAACATGAATTAGACAAAGTTCTATGAAAAGAGACCACTTATTGGCAGTCTAATAGTCTACCCTTCAGCCAAACATTTTAAAGTGCCAGGAAAATAATAACAAAAACATGATGATCTTTTGTAGTATAATGATTTTCAAGCTAGACTGATAAACCATAACTAGTGAATTTTAATTTCGTGAGGGGCCTCATACATCCGGCCTTGTGCCATAGCTAGACAAATCTTAGAAAATAATCTATAAAAAAACAAGCTGGCTAAGAAGATTAGTTTCATATTTCCAACTGGCACCAGAGGTTCAAGCAAAAAATCAAGTAGATACCACAAAATTGGCGCAACACGATCTTCATATACACTGAATTGAATATCTATATTTGCTTAGTGACCGAAATAGCATTTTTTATACACACAATTTTGAATGCTATGATTTTCAAAGCTGGTTTTTACCTTATTTGGCGCAACACAATCTTGCTACATCAATTCTGTTTTTCGGGGGTTTGTTTTTACATAAACATAAATAAAAAGACAACAAACGTAAATAATGTGTGTACACAATCTGTAGTCAAGAAAACACGAAGACTGTTTACACAAACTAAGTTATACGCTGGGGACAGACAGGGGAACGTATAAGGGGAGGTCAATGGCAAATATCTTTACTGATCACAAAAAAAGGCTTACTTGCTCGAGAACGGCACTTAAATCGGCCATTTCTTTCTCGATGTCTTCTTTTAACATAAAGAGTTCCTCCATCTTGGATTAACGACTGCTAGCTTTTCTTTCCTCTGGGAGCCGAACTTTCGTATCCAACTCTTATATCGGGAGAAATAACACTAAAAATAAGTATATTAATTCATCTGAGAAATAAATATCCTCAGATGACCTAAAACCGAATTAATAACTTTTTAAAAGAAAAAAGAAACTTTTTCCATCATTTATATCGGCCATATGGACTAAACGGTCAATCTCGAGGTATGAGGGCTCAGCTTCAGAGGACCCTTCTCTCAGGAAGCACTTGCCCCCTCGCCTAAAAGACGTAAGAGCCAGGTTAATTGCCCAGCACCCGAGGTACCTCTTGAGGGTAATGCCAAAGAGACATGAGAAATTTTTGTACACATACTTAAACTTCTGGCAGGTCACCCTACATTAAACCAATCTAGTATCATATTGTAGGGAATAAATAATATATATATATATATAGGATTTACACTCCTGTATTTTGAAATGGCTGTGGTGCCACTTGTTCCCGAGACAAAGATGGCAAGCATCGGTAAACTAATCAATCTCGGAAACCTATTGGTCAGGAAAGTCACGTGGTTAGTGCTCACAACTACGTCTGCAACTTTGATTTTTGTCCTGCACATTTGGAGCCGACTGCATAACAAGGATTGCTTATATATACTCTCGTCTCCCAAGCACTCATTCTTTTCCATTTGGACTTACAGAGACAACACACTCTCTCTCCCCATTGCGACTTACAGAGACAACACACTCCCCCTCTCTCTCTCTCTCTTACATTTTGACTTCCAGTAGTTAACCCCACGAAAATGTATACATTATACAACCTTTTTCTTTCTTGTTCTACCTTTTCGGTTAGACTTGCTTCAGCCTCCAACACAACCACAGAAATTTCGTCAAACCCCAAAAGAGACAAACAACCAATATGGGAGAAGACACATACCTTCTAGCACACGTTGCTATATTTCTATATATCAATACCTTACATGAAATACTTTGTCCACATACATTTTGTAGTCTACAGGACACTTTCATAATATCCGTGTAGTAGAAAGAACTTCGTATTTTTGTTTGGCGTGTGAATTAATTTGACCGTTATGGTCGTCGCATATTTTCACCCAATGAGGATGACTTATCCTATTCAGCCCGGACTATTTTCCCGGACAACATAAAATTGGTGAAAGCCCGCCAAACTATCGCTTCCTCAGAACCTTTCGAGAAAGGCGGACGTACTTTCTGTCTGCTCCCTTCATAACAGCAGAAGCACAACACCATGAGGAAAGCCGTGTAATTTATGGACCTTTTGAGTCTACCCACTTAGACTAAGGGTTCCCAGTTGAACATGAATTAGATGCATGTAATCCGCCACTTACAGGAACACCTTCATGTCGCCTCTAACTTTTGTTATGTCTACAGAGACGCGCAATTTCGCTCAGACATCCAGCTACCTCATTTCTGGGCAACCTTCTCTGGAGACTCTCATGCCTCTCTCCTACAGCAACCAGGACCACACAATTATGGGTGACTACATCATTCCTGTCCTTAAACAGCAAACACGACTTTTGCTACGTCTACAGCGACGCATGTTCCGAGCAAACATTCAACGATGCCTTGACTGCAGCAACGCACATTTTGCTCAGGCATTTAGCTGCTATAATTCCTTCTCAACTCCATAACTCGTTCCCTCCTTCCTTCCAAAAGGTCCCCTTTACTCTGGCTGCCATTAAACCTGTAGCAGAAAGAACCTTGTATTTTTGTTTGGCGCGTAATTTAATTTAACCGTTAGGATCGCCGAATATTTTCACCCAATCAGGATGACTTGTCCTATTCATCCCGAACCAACTTTCCTTGCAGCACCAAAAATTGAAGAAAGCACGCGAAACACTCTCTTCCTCAGAAATCTTCAATAGGAACGGACGTCTTACCGTCTGCTTATGAATAGCGGCAGCAGCATCATACCACTATGAGGAGAGCCGTCTAATTTATGGACCCCTTGCGTCTATTCTTCAAGACCAGGGGCTCCTAGTTGAAAATGAATTGGATGATACTCTATAACAGCTTCCTTTCTTCTTTCCTTCCGACGAGACTCGCAGCATACCAGCGTAAACCCCTTACTTCATGTTGCTATTAAAACCTTCATATAAAACCTGACGACGTCTTCGTTCTTCTCCACCACTTTTATTTTCCATCAACATTTAGCGAGGGGATAACCACCAACGTAATACCAACGCAACCAACGTAAAACCAACTTAAACCTAATAATAACATCCCCATTGCTAAAAACCTTCATAAAAACTTTTCGATATCTCATTCCATCTTCTTTATATACAACAACATAGCGAGGAACTAACGTAACAATGTAACAACTCTTCCTCGCTAAACGGTGCTAGTTACACCCATACACACACACATAGGAACATTCAACTGACTATATTAGAATATTTGTAATGTTTCTTTTTCATGTATTTCTTGATATATAAATTTAATTTTGTTCGTACTGCTTTGTTTTGAATGTTCTTTTCTCCACGTCGTTTCACATCGTGTACTTCATTTGCCTTTTCAAATATAAACCCACATGAATTGTTGGGGACCAAACATATTCACCAAATACAGTACCCCACAATATAACGTCACTGTAGAGAGTTGGTTAAATATTGTATTAGGGCACAACATTTTAGTTAAAGATGTAAACCATTAAACTACCTCCACATGTGATTTGTTTATAGCGGTGAAGGCTTGCATAGAACCAGCGCCACACTTTTAGGATGGGCTTATTGTACCTCCCCCTCAACACCGGCTACTCAAACCTAAAATTCTCCATGAAAGAAAAAAACGCTGAGTCACCCTTCACGTTAGCTAACAAAACGACCCCTACTTATATGAGTCGATTTCTGCCAGCTGTTACAGACTGTTCTTAACCACAGGATAGAATACGTTGTATTTAAAAGCTCCTCTTGGTAGTTTAATGAGATATTCCATTATTACTTATATAGGAAATAATGCACTTTCCTTGTCAATAGAATTTTCTGGAAAAAAACGGATCAAAATTGGTGCAAAGATATCCAACTAACGCCCACGCAGATGTTTAAAAAGTAAACAATTAAAAATGTTTTTTTCGAACCAATTGGAGGTCTCTAAAATACGCACCCAAAGAATCTTCGAAAGTCAACGCGTGCGCGCGGGATCCACCTTAATGTTATAAAACACACAATATTCCAGACAATTCAGATCAATTACTCACGCCAACCAGGAGTGATACGTACTAATTGTTTCTCAGCGGCGCCGTGCTCGTTGGATCTTCAAACAACGGTGTCATGTTACAACTTCAAGTTGGATAAAGATCTTATCCACGCTGGTCTCAGAACAAGTTTCTGCGGTCGTGACCTGATACACGAATCGTTGTATACCCTACTACATTTAAGCTCCCAGCAAAGAAATAAATTTCTTTATTTTTGTAGCACTATTGTTAATATTGTCTTTTTATTCTTTAACATTAGTACCCTACAAATGGTGACCCCGACGTGATATTAAAAAGAGAGACGTCCAGTCTGTGACAACACAGTATTTTCGCCATTGAAAACCATTTAATACGCTGCCTCTTCCTCTTATATAAAGGCAGTAACTGATACGTGTAGCGAGACTTTAGCACAACCTTGTTTACTAACTTGACTCCAACTCCATGCCAGCCTTTCAGCTGAACTTTCACGTTCACTTGTGACCCCACTCAATCACAGATTGATCCAGCTGAAAAGTTTAAGCTGTCTGCAATCCTGTTTAACCACAGTCGAGTCTGCTAAGAAGGTTTGTAACAGAAAGAATTTCAAACTATTATTTAGTGCGGGAATTGTTTTTGCCGTTGGAGTTTTGAAATTATACATTTCATCCAATGAGAATGACCGATGCTATTCTGCCCGGGGACACCAATCCGGGCACCATAAAAGGCAGTGCTAACCATGCTCAAACTCTCTTTCCCTTTCTTCCTTGCTGGCAGCAAGATAAGACCAGCTGACACGAGAGATTACATTTCTCTCTCTCTCCCCCGGGACGATTCCAACAGCAGACAGGGACTTTTCATCTCGAGAGAGCCCACTTCAACATTTGTTCCTCTGCTTCCTTTAGGAGACCATTTCCTGGTCAATTATTCCTCCCTCCGAAACCAAATGGACCCCGAAGTGTCTGACTAAGTACCAAATTTCCGCACAGCCATTTACAACTGTCTACAATCTTCTTTGACTCACGGCACAAGGAAAAACTTCCTTTCAAGCTGTCATTAAACTACAAAGTTGAAAATTATCAATATCAACGCCTTCATTATTTATTTTCTTTCTTTTAATATAACAGGAGGCAACAGAACGATACAATGTCAACTGCCATTTATGTTTAAATGGTAATATTATCTGCCCTCATGTTATAGGTTAAACTATCAAGCCTGCTCGTGATACTGTTTAACCGTGGTTGACCCAGCTAGGAAGTTTAATAGATTTGCCGCGACCGGCCTACGAACGTCAACAGATCGGATTACATTTCGCCCTAGAGAAATAACATCCGGGCGCGGCCGGAAATGATGAAGCCCTTTTTCGATTTTAACCGGCTGTTGCAGCTAAGAAAGCGATAAATTAATATTTATCAACATTTGCAAAACACTTCTGCCAGAAATAATTCTATAAAAATGGAAGTAATACTTTTCGCTAGCCTATACGGGGCTTAAGAAATACTTATTTTCTGCGTCCATTTTTTGTAGAAGAACTTTCTATCCACGTGGCGCGACAGAAGTGGAGTTCCCTTTCTTCCATATAAAAAGGCTTCAGGCGACGAAAATTCAGAGGTCCCCGCGAACCTTTTTTCCTCTCCAGTTGTTGGGTTGCATTCGGTAGGCCGTTTTATCTCTGGACGGTTCTGCCGGGTGTGCCTCGGCACTGGAGGTTTCCTCCGGCCTCATGGGGCCATCCCCCCAGGCTTATACCCCCTTCGGGGGGGTTGGGTTTATTGCCTGGCGCCTGAGGCGCCCCAAAAAGGGGAATGCCGACGGGGCCGAAGGTATTTTTGGCCTTGCCGGACGCGTGTGGGCTTCGGCCCTGCGACCGGGCCCACCTTAAAAACGGCCTTGTGCCATATTCATGCGTTGGTGGGACGCAACGATAAATACAGAGGTCTACGCGGACGCTCTCAGGGGCCACTCGGCTCCACGAGGCTCGGGTCCTACGTTATCGTGGTTGCACCCACCTCACCGCCACTTCTAGTGGTGGATTCAACAACCTTTTTTGCAGTCCTTTTTAAGGGTTATGAGAGGTCACTTTCTGCGGGTCTGTGTATCTCTGGCGGTCAGTAATGACCAGTCGAAATAGACGGCCAGGAGGCAAACACCAAGACGGATTCTAAGACCAGCCGGTCTTAACCCTCGCTCGGTTCCGATAGTCCGATAAGCTGCGCAGCGCTAATGGCACGGTCCAGCCTTTAGCTACCGCTTCGATATCTGCGCAGCGCTAAGATAACGCCCATCTTAGCCTCGGCCTCCTGGCCTGTCCGCACGGCTTTGGCGCGACCCAGTCATAGTCATCGTCCGCACGGCTTTGGCGCGACCCAGCCATAGCCATCGTCCGCATGGCTTTGGCGCGACCCAGCCATAGTCATCGTTCACACGGCTTTGGCGCGACCCAGCCATAGCCATCGTCCGCACGGCTTTGACACGGCAAAGCCTTCGGTCCCGTCCGATACGTCCGCACGGCTAGGGGGCACGACAAAGCCCTAGCCTTTCCTCGACTCGTTCGCTCGATCTCGTCTGTACTAAGGCCCGGCAAACCTTAACCTCGGTCTCAGACCTTTCACTTGGTCCATAACACTAAGACACGGCTCAGTCTTAGTCACCAGCTCGCCCGACACTACATGATCAAGCTGCCATAACCGAACTCGACCTCGACGCTCTTGCAAGGTATCACGCAGTCCACGTAACGACTCGCTGTTACGGACTGTCCTACCACTGCAACAACTGGCTCACGTACGACCCGCTGTACGAGCCAGAAACCAGATCGACCCCCCCCCCGGTTAACCCAACGTACTGTCAAAACCGGGATATCGATCTACCGACCACGACGCTCCTGAAATGCAGTCCATGTAACGACTCGCTGTTACTGACTGCCCCAGCAACGCAATACCTAGTCCACGTAACGACTCGCTGTTACGGACTACCCTAGCAATGCAGCATCTAGTCAACGTAACGACTCGCTGTTACGGACTACACTAGCATTGCAACAACTAGCTCACGTAACGACTCGCTGTTATGAGCTAACAACCACGACTCGACCATACCAACGAAACGTCAAAACCAGGACATCGATTTACCAGCGACCAACTTCGGCTTTCCGACACGACTCGACCGACCTCGGCTGCCCGCGACGACTGTCCAACGGTATCCAACGACCCGACCGAATCTCAGCTTACCAGCATCAAACATCCAGCTGTATCTCCACGACTCGACCTACGCCAGCTACCCTCGTCGAACGTCCAGCTGCGAACATCTACAACGCGACTATACCAGCTAACGACGTAACCCAGCCTAGCTGAAGACAACATACAACCGCCACGGACATTTACATACACGCTTGTAAATACGACAAATAAATTGTCTCTTGTTATAATTGTTATCTCGCCTTTTGTCCCTTCATTGTGTTTTGGCTGTTCTCATTCACACGTTTAACTGTATAACTCATTTGCGGGGTCGACGTGCTTATCGGCTCCGCAACACATTCAACGTCCACAGCCGGAGCATGCTTGTGTTTGCTTGTAATCTTCCTGACTATTCGCAGTTGATCCTACCAGGAAGCTAAACATGTACCATCTCACAAACGAAGCGCACAAGACCTAGCTTACGGCGTTCCCATTAATTTGCTGTAGATCTTGGCCGGAAGCAAACATAGCCAAGCCTTTCCTTTGCGGATTCCATTCTAACCAGCTGCACACTCAACCTCTGCCACCGACAATGCAGTTCCTGCCCACCACTGACGATACTGCTGTTTCCTGATAACACTCCAGCTTGCAGGACCTTCTGCCACCACTAAATGATGCTCCAGTCTGCAGCCGTTCCTATATGACTGCTGAAGTCATTACTGCCAACCCAGCATCCGATGGCAACCAGTCTACCTGACGACCAGTACTCCAAGGCCAACATTGACATCCCCACCCCGGTTAATCAAGAATTGAATAAACTGGGACATCGATTAATCCAGCCTCGGCGATGTACGAGTTCACATCTTGAGCTGAATCCAGCTGCACCTACAATTTACTCTAAGACTTCTTTAATCATCAAGGCTCCCAGTCGTGAAGAACGCTTTAGACAGCAGAGTCTATACCTTTGTCGGGGATATTGCGAGATGTGTTGAAAGTATAAAATAAAGTTTGGAGGCAGAACGTGTTCCTCGCAAGTAATTTCCCTAACAAAACAAAAACAAAACCTGAATAGATAAAGGTTTATTATTCAGCTGGAACTTTGTACCAAGGAACTCACCATGTTGTTGTTGTAGTTTTCGCCAATGTGGTTGTTGTTGTTTTCGCCGATGTTGTTGTTGTTGTTTTCGCCTTTGGTGTAAGGAGAAATGGGTATGTCTTGCTAGACAGCGTGGCGCCTCTCAGGTTTTGGTGGAGTAACGTAGCTTAGGTTCGTTGTTGTTAGCGGCGAACTCACTGGTGAATTGGTCCATCGCTTTCTTTTTATAACTCCTAAGAGGATCAAAACGGGTATGAATGTTTTTTTTTTGGGGGGGGGTACTTGATTGGTTAAAAAATCTATGGGCGCGAATTTTGTGTATTGTGGTTTGGATCCTTTTTTTCTAGAATGTTCTAATGTTTGTTGATTGGTTTAAAAATGTGTGTGCGAATTTTGTGTATGTCTATGAAATTTACGCCACACCTTTCAACCAAACAGAATGTTAATACTGCTAAAATGCAGCAACCATGATACTACACCATGCAAACCTTTCGTGTACGATTAGCTTAATAAAGATTTAAATCTTATTCATCTGTTCTTGTCATTTGTCTTGTCCATTGTCAATCCACTTTAATTAATGAACTTGTAGAGAAGAGGAAAATCTCGTATTTTGTTTTGGCGCGCAATTTAATTCAACACTGAATTTCACCCAATCAGGATGACATATCCTATTCAGCCCGGACCTTCATTTCCGGCTAGCAAAACGGGTGAGCGGCCAAACACACTCTCTTCAGCTTGAGACGGCGACCAGAACAGACTTGTCTCTGGTCGTCCTTGCTTAGCGATGCTTTTTAGCTAAACAAGCCACCCAGTGAGACATCTCACTGTGGCTTTAACCCTAGCAGCAGCAACATGGACACTCAACGAGGGAACCATCTAATTTATGGATTCTTTGCATCTAATATATTTTAGACCAAGGAATCCCAGTTGAATATGAATTAGATACGTTCAGCATGCCTTCCACAAGCACCACAAAAATTTGCTATGTCGATCCGAGTGCCACTTCGCTCCCGACACACCTAGCTCTCATTTCACCTCTGGTCCACATTAATGGAGATAACGCCTACTTTCCCCAATTACCAGACACACAAAACTACACGGTGACCTTGAATACTTCCCTCACACGTCCAACGACACGCTGCCATCTCAACATCCCGCTAAGCTATCGCGTCTCCAAAACCAACAAGCCTAAATACCACGAGTCTTGCAGCACCAAGAACAAACCGCCTCAAAGCTGCAAATAAAAAATTTTCGTTATTGTGTGTTGTTAAATCAAAGTCTCGTAATTCATTTGTGTGCCTAAAAACAATAGCGTAATTCCACAAAACTGCTATAAACTTGTAGAATCAACGTCTTCACACGTCAACGAGCAACAAGCTGATAACAGAAGAATAGTGCATCAAAGTACTGCAGATTACGAGGATCATTAAATAAGTTTCCAGACTTTTTTCGTATGGGCACTTTTATTGATAGTACACACATGAAACTCTAGTCCCCTTCGAATTAATCTCCTCCGGATGCAATGCACTTGTTGTACTGTTCCAACAATTTCTGGAAGGCCCCATGGACGTCCTCTTGTGTGAGCGTGTCAATGACCTTCGTCACAGCTTCTTTCATCTCTACAATTGTCTCATAACGACAACCACTGACCAAAAGTCACAGGGAGTAAGGTCTGGACTATAGGGACGCTGAGGAACTGTCTTGATGCCCATCTTGGTCAAATAATCCGTGACAAGGATGAAGTTGTGGACTGGTGCATTGTCCTGGTGGAAATGCCACTGAGCCGATTTGAAGAGTGCTGGCCTCTTCCTTAGGAATCTCTTCCTGAACTCCCTTAAAACCTCAACATAGTAACCCTAACCCTAACCCTTTGGCTAATCAACTCTGGTGTATTGACTTCCTTACTCCTCCCACACCTCTCATCATCCCTCACGGACTCTCTGCCTTCCTTGAATGTCTTATGCCACTCAAAAACTGATGCTCGATTCATGCAAGATGGTCGAAAAGCAGTCTGAAGTATTCCATACGTTTCTGTGGCATTTTTTCCAAGTTTAAAGCAGGATTTTATTGCATATCGTTCTTCTAAAGTGTCCTTACGTCCAGATTCACCAGCTGTGACAATCAGGCTTTAATATGGTGTATTCCAATTGCTGCTGTAGCTTTTCATTTGAACCTGAAATCATAAAAATTGGTCAGTCATCTCATAAGATATATAGCAATAACATACTGAATTTTCAAGAGTCTACGACAATTTTAAATGCCGGTACAAAAAAAGTCTGGAAACTTATTGAAGGCACCACGTATATATATATATATATATATATATATATATATATATATATATATATATATATATATAGGGTAATATTCGGTCAGGTTAAACCAGAGTTTGGAGTAATTCCCTCAGGACAAGAAAATCATTCAAGATCTGAACATTTAAATTTTCCTGGTAGAGAGCTCAATGTAATTTATTACAGAGCAATATTTCTTCAAGAAAAAAACCAAAGACCGGTTAATTCAGGATTATAAATTTATTTCCATCCTGTATTTTCAGTTTCTGGTGTGAACCAAAAACATGAAGAAAAAAATTTATACAGGACTTCTTCAGATCAGGGCATTTGGAAAGAAACTATGTTTTATCAGATATGATATAAAAACAAATATGAATCAAATTTATTCAAATATTATCATAAAAAATGTAATCCCCTTCATTTTCGAATGACTGCAGCCCAACAAATCCAAGAAAAATTGGGAAAAAACAACCAAGAAGAATTCCATAAAAGTTGAGGGGGAGACTAAATAGATAAATGTATTATAGTTGGGGGGGGGAATAGCAAGATAATAATACAAATGTTGAGGAGAAAACTAAATAGATGAATGTATAAAAGTTGGGAGGAAAAATGACCTCGATAAACATTAAATTTGGAGCTAAAAACTAGCGAGAAAAATGTATAAAAGTTGGGGGAAAAATAACCAGATAAATGTATAAAAGTTGAAGGGGAACAAAACTAACTTGATAAGTAAATAAAAGTTTGATGAAAAGCTTGATAAATGTATTAATGTCAGGGGGAAAATAGCTTTTGAGATTAAAAAAAAAAAGCTGTCCCCCCCCCATTCCGGCTTTTTTTTTAATCTAGAAAGCTTTGGTAAAAAATTTTTAATTATTCCTGTATTGTTACTCGCCAGCAGTCAGGATTGAACCTACAGCAGGACACATAGCGTAGAGGTTGTAGGCGTTGGTTCCCTAAGCTTCTAAGGAGACAATCATCTGGAGGTTGCAGGTTCAATCTTGACTGCAGGCGAGTAACAATACAGGAATACTTAACTTCTTGTACCCGGTTATGGCTAACAGAATCAGAACAGGCGACCCCGTGGATTCAATAAAGAACGTAGTTCGAAGTTCCGTGAAGGTTCCCGAGTTCGATAAACACCTGAAGAAGGTCGGAGGACATATCGGCCGAAACGTTGTGGAAATAACAATAAATATGAAGAAAATAGTCCGAAAACTCTTAATGATAAAAAGTTTGAGAGCAGTTCTCAAAATTTTTTACCAAAAGACGCCTTTGATTCCTGTTTTTCTCAGGTGAACGCCTCCCCTTAGCCATTTAATGGTAAAAATTCCTATCCTATTTTAATAATTAAGTATTATTTGAAATTGTATATAGAATAGTTTAAATATTTTGTGTATTGTTTAATGGCATATAAACTTTAAAATTAAATTCTATAGAAAATAAATGAAAACTTGTAAAAATAAGTCAGGAATCTATGAGGACACATCTATTTTAAAAATATACTACATTAGAGTGTTCACCTAATGGCCCTGGAGACGTGGGTTCAATCCCAGATTGAGTCATATCAAAGACTCAAAAAAAAAAAGGTACTTGATGCCTCGTTGCTTAACACTCAGCATTATAAAGTATGGATCAAGGGTAAAGTGGGTCAATCCTGGGAAAGGAGTAGCGCCTTCCCCGACACCTTGGTGTAGTAGCTATTGAAAAGGGAGCCTTCGGATCACCCTCGACTATAGTCGCCAACTTTTTTTTACATTAGTGTAAATTTATTTAATGCAAACTTTGTGCTTGATACTTTGCCAAATGTTAGTGAAAGAAACCTAATTATTTCTTGTAATAAATATGTCTTTGTCAAAAAAATTTCATTGACGACTAGAATACTATCGTGAACCCCCAATTTACTATTTTGCTCGTGTGGACCAAAAATAATCTTATATAGATCCTGATCGCGCCACATAATTGTATAAAAGTAGAGATAGGGCACCTCTGGTGGTGTAACGGTTAGCAAGCTAGACTAGCAAACCTACACGAGTGAGTTCGAGTCTCATTGGGCGCCCCATTCATTCGGCCTTGTGCCACATCGAAGCAAAGAGCTTTGTAAATTACTAAAAGATTAACTTTAATTATCTGCCCCTGATAACGCGTGGTTTGTTGTTTTGCCGGTGACCAACAGAGGGCGCTATTTTCGACTTCCGGTTTCTTCTTCTTTTCCTTATTTTTACCGTTGCAGACATCACAGCTGACCAAGAGAAGAACAAAAATAGAAAATGCCAGGTGGACACGGTTCTAGTTCGAAACATCATAAACTGACCCGAGAAGAGGAACTTCTATTGCAAGATTTCAGTAGAAATGTCTCCACAAAATCTTCAGCCCTTTTCTACGGCAATGCAATGATTATATCCGTGATTCCTATATGTAAGAAATTTGGGTTTAAATATTATATTCATTGCCACGTCATCTTTTAAATCAAAAAAATTTAAGCAGATCTTTCATAAAAATCCGATTTTCTTTATTTAATTCAACTTTTTTTTTATTTACATTTATCTGGATTCATAATCTATGGGGAGGGATTTATTTTTAAAGAATTATTTTGTTTTAATTCATTTTTTTTTAAATTTGGGGGTAAGTTTTTCAATTGATAATTTAGATATTTTGATTATTCTCTCTTAGTTTTAACTTTCTGTAAATTAAATATTTTAAAATCATTTAGTAATTGTTTTATTTTTTAAAAAATGTTTGTTCATATTTTGTTTGTTGTTATTTATTTATCTATTTTTAATATCCACCCACAAAAATTTAAATGACCGATTTTTATTATCTCTTTAAACACGAAATCTCATTTTTCTTTTAATTTGTAAGAATAAATATTAATGTTTGATATAAAGTTTAAATGTCATGTCTGGATTTACTGAGGAATTTTTTTTTTTCTTGAGGAGGGGTCTTTTTAAAATTTTATCTTGAAAAATTCATAATTTCTAATCTTAGCAATGTTTTAAATATATTTCCAACCTAACCATATGCGTGTGTGTGTGTTTGTGTGTATATATATATATATATATATATATATATATATATATATATATAGTTATTGAAACGTATCTCTTTTATAAAATAATTTATTTCTTAACTATAATTTTTACAAGAAATTTATAAAAAAGTAAAATAACTTTTAAATCACCGTGTGTGTGTGCGTGAATATATATATTTTTTTTTATCTATATTTAATAGCATGGAAGCTTCTCTGCGACTTCAGGTTTCATGACGTCTTATATCGCATTTAGTTTGCCACAAATCCACGAAGTGAGATAGTGACAACCAACACTGTTATATATATATATATATATATATATATATATATATATATATATTTCTTTAAGAAAAATCAAAATCGGTCACTTTAGGATTATAAATGTATTTCCATCCTGTTATGGGTATTGATAAATATCAATAACACCAAAAAAAAAAAAAAAAAAAAAAAAACAGGACTTCTTCAGATCCAATGGATAAATTAAATAATTATCAATACCCATAACAGGATGGAAATAAATTTATAATCCTAATGTAATTAGCAATACCCATAACAGGATGGAAATACATTTATAATTGTAATGTGACTGATTTTTGTTTTTCTTAAAGAAATTATTGCTCTGTGATGTTAGTTACATTGAGCTCTTTACCAAGAAAATTTTAAATGTTCATAGTGGAATGAATTTGTTCTGACTGAATTATTCCCGACTCCAGGTTATCTGGACTGAATAATATATATATATATATATATATATATATATATATATATATATATGGCTGTTACTGAAGGACAGATGTCTATAAGAACGGCCAAAGTCCGGCCTTATATTTATTGCTTTGGTAGAGGCACGAGCATAGCATGTCGCGATCAAGGAGGCGGCTTGGCTCTTCCAGAGTCATGCCGGGGTTGCTGTCGGAGCCGATATGATGCAAAAAAAACCCAAAATCGGTGATGAAGACAGTGCATCACTGAGGACCTACCTTGATGCATTTAGGATGTATGATTGAAATATATATATATATATATATATATATATATTGCAGAAATACCCGTCATTGATTAGGTTCAGAAAGAGCCTTCAAAAATTGTACTATAATTTAGAAAAGTTATTGCTTCGATATTATTGAATGTTTTTTTAGCAGAATATCTGCAAGCTCTTATTGACAGGTTTCAGCCAACAAATGATAATATAGTCTAATATAATATTGAATTAAAGTATCGTTAATAATCATGTTGATTATAAATCTATGTCCGTTCTTGTAATTCAAAAGAAAAGGAATTTCAGTTTTATATAAAAAAAGAGGTGCTTCCTCTAAATATAATCTTTTTTTTTTCTCAATATTCTGTGTCCAGTCAGTTGGGGCTTCAGAATCCCTTAACTGCATCTCTGCAGAGGGATAAGACTTCCCCCAACGAGTGTCCTGGTGGTGATACTCCAGTAATGCTGGAGCTTTGGGGAATGCGGATCACCTCCTTTATTGCCGTTGCTCCCAGGTCCACTTTGGCCAGGATCCTATTTGTGGGTCAAATAGAACTAAACTAAGTACTTATGCTAAACTGAATTGTTTGAAATAGAACTGTTTTGACATTTAACTGTGTGTAAATAAATGACTGATGTTTAATTGAATTGTTAGCAATACTTGAAACCCATTTAACTTTGTTGACTAAACTGAATTGTTTGAAATAGAACTGTTTACATGTATAAAAATGGATTTTGGCATTAAATAACCCACCAGGGTTGATATACCATAAAACCACACCAATCAATATTTTCTTTTATAAACTGAAGCAGCTTTTGCATGTAATATGCAAGTAAATAAAAGTTTGAAAAAAATTATTGCAATGTTGATTCAAGAATCACCACCAACATTAACAATTAACAATATATTATGATAGCAATGTAACATCTTTATAACTATTTATGATACTTGACAAATCAAGTATGATGCTGGCAAATTTTATATCAAGCAAATGCCTGCATAAAGATATGTTTTTAAAAATACCGAAAGTAAAGCAATTAGAAAAATGAAAAATAATCAAAACTCCGAAACACAATGATTTATTGAATCAGTTAACACTTGAAATATGTGATTCAGCATTTTCCCCAGTTGACAATAATCAAATTGGTATACACTTTCAGATAAAGATCCTGACTTCCTGTAAATATCAGCAATGTTATTATAATTTCATTAAAATAAGAGGTATTTGCATATTCACCAGGGGTGTTTGCACCCCCTTTAAAACCCCCTAATTGAACTGGAATGTAAATTTCATGTAGCTTATTGTCTGTCTTGTAAAATTTTACATAAGAATAAACACTTTATTTTTATGTATCTACTTTTCTCTTTTCATCTTATAGATATACAGACACACAGGTAATTGTCTTTAATAGGAATCATTTTGAGATGAGGCTTCCTAATCTGAGAATTAATTTTTTATTTTTTGCGGACTTTTTGTCCTCATCTTGGTAGTTTTTTTTGTGTTGTTTCTTCTTCACTACGTTTCGGCCAAATGTCACCTCTGGCCTTCTTCAGGTGATTAACCGCGACCTTGGATAGAAATGCTGAATCTTGTAACCGTATCCCCAGTAATTACTGCCTTCCATTGTTGTTGTCTATCGCACCACGTTTTTGACCAAGTAAACTTCTGGCCTGCTTGGGTAGGAATTGAAACCGCTACCTTCTGACAATGCTCACCTGGAACCGTAGAGACTCAAAAACATGGTGCGATAGACAATAACTATGGAAGGCAGTAATTACTGGGGATACGGTTACAAGATTCAGCATTTCTATCCAAGGTCGCGGTTAATCACCTGAAGAAGGCCAGAGGTGACATTTGGCCGAAACGTAGTGAAGAAGAAACAACACAAAAAAAACTACCAAGATGAGGACAAAAAGTCTGTAATAAATAAAAAATGAATTCTCAGACACACAGGTGTTGAGCTTTATTATATGATATATATATATATATATATATATATATATATATATACACACACACACAGGTATACCGGGGGTTATGTCATTTCAAGTTAAGCCATTCTCAATTATTCGTCATTTGTCAAAAAAAAAATATAAGAAAAGATGAAAATAAAGTTTAAGTCATTTTATTTGAGTTTATGTCCATCTGCCACAATATTGAAGTCATAATATCACTAGAAAAGCATTTATTTGTAAGCTTAAAATAGATTTTTATTGACCATATATTATTAAAAATGCATTTATAAATATAATACAAAACTGGGAATAGTTATTAATAGTTTAGTCTCGTGACACGTAAATTTGACTCGAGTTATCTCCCCTGGAACGTTGTGGAAATAACAATAAAGATGAAGACAATAGTCCGAAAACCCTTAATGATAAAAATCATCAAGCTTCGTCTCAGAAATTTAGACAACTAAAGGGAAATTTTATTAAATTCTGTAACTTTAAATATTCCAGAAAATAATTTTGTCCTGGATATGACACTAAACAATCTGATGGTGAGGTTCCAGGAATGCTGGAGCTCTAGGGAATGTGGAGTACCCACCTTTTTTTTTACCATCACTCTCAGTTTCACTGTAGTCTGGAGTGGTTGTACCTGATGGTCCTGTCTATGGGTCAAATAGGACTAAAATGTAATCATGCTAAAGGGAATTGCTTGAAATAGAACGGTTTTCACATTTAACTGTGTGTTTAAACTGCGTACTTGTGCTAAACTGAGTTGTTTGAAATAGAACTGTTTTGACATTTAACTATCTGTAAACAAAAATCTATACTAAACTGAATTGTTTGAAACTTTTATCAAAATGACTAAATTCAGCATTAAATGACCTGAAATAGGTTAATATGCCGTAAAACAAAACAACCAGCCGACAGCATCCAAAATGTTTTGATTTATGATAACAAGAACCTATTAGCCCAGTCGGCTGGGGCTGTAGACAACACCGACTACATCTCTACAGAGGGGTAAGTCCCTCTCACTCCCCAACAAGTGTCCTAGACATGATATTAAACCATCTGACGGTGAGCTCCAGTCCCCGAGTTTTAGGTATGTGGAGTACTCCTTCATTGCTATTACTCCCAGGTCCACTCTGACCCGGAGTGGTAGCACCTGATAGGGTCCTATCTGGGTCAAATGGAACACTTTGGCCATTCAAACTGTGTGTGAGCAAATGTCTTAAATTAAATTGTTAGTAATACTTGGAATTCAAGGAATGGAGTAGTGCCCTCCCTTTCACCGTGGTGTAGTAGCTTTTGAAAAGGGAGCCTTCGGGTCATCCTTGACTGAAGTCGCCAACTTCACTTACTAGTAATACTTGAAACTCTTTAACTGTGTGCCTAAATTGAATTGTTACATAGCAATGCTTCACACCATTTAACTGTGTGCAAATAAAACTATTTTGTTAGATAACAATATTTGAAAGAGTGCAATCAAGTGAATAATGCTAAGTAGAACTGTTCATGTTAGAGTAGTTGGAACCATTTAACTGTGTGCAAACAAATAAACTCTGGTTTATTTTAAAATTTTATCTACAAATGATGTGTTCACAAATCATGTAATATATATAAAGAGGATTTGGCATTGAATAACCTCCAATGGTTGATATGCCATAAAAACCTAAGCAAATCAAACCAAAAACCTATAAAGATTCCAGGTCCATCAATTATAGTTATTAGTTTGCGTGTAATGGATACTTATTACTAACTTCACTATATTTAAGAAATTACTGTTTTTAGGGGTACCTGACACAACCTCCCTCTATCACTAACTTTCCCCCAAAAGACATGAATTCTCACATATTTTAAAATGAGTTTTATAGATGGGACCAGGCAGGTTCAGAAGTCAAAAAATTGTGGGGAATTTTTTTTTTTTTTTTTTTTCTTAATATTCAAAAGATTTTCCTTTTACTTCAGCAATTTTTCAAATTTGAAAGAATAGATTTTCTATAGTTTATTTTAACTTTTTCTTTTCTTTTTGTGCTGTCTTTTTTTTTTCTTTTCTTTTCTTTATTTCCTCACTTACCTTTTTTTTTTCTTTATTTCTATCTTTTATTCATTCTTCTTTTGGTTATTTTTTTCTTCTTTCTATTCACTTCTTCCCCCACCCTTTATTTCTATCTTTTTATTTCTCTCTTTCTTTTCATTAATCATTTTCAATCTTTTTTCTTATTCTTTTCTTTATTCATTTTGTCTTTTTCTTTCATAATTTCCTAAATGCTTTTTGTCATTATGCCTAATTCCTTTCACACTTCCTTTCTTTATCTCCATTCTGTCAACTCTTACTATAACATCAAGTATTTTAGTTTCATATCTCTTTCTCATATATATATATATATATATATATATATGCATGCATGCAAACTATGGAAATATAAATCATGTACATGTCTGTCATAATGTCAGATTGTTTTGATATTTAAATAAGATCTGCCTCCCCGTCTAAAAGTACATAACTATTTTTCAAATTGAACAAATTGCCTGAGTGGAGGAGGTCTTCTGAACACTAAGCAACAAAAATTGGAAAAAAATTCTTTTTCTACTTTTTTTTTTCTTTTTGAAGATAAAATTTTTTTTTTTTTGTCTATTTGATGATTTTTTACTTGTATACTTACAAAAATGTGTATGTAGTAAAAAAAAAAAAAAAAAAAATGAATTTTAAATTTAAAGTACTATAATTATTTGTATACAACATGAACTTTTTTGACTTGAAATTTTTTTCCAACTTTTTAACTGACTTCAAATAAGAATTTATAATTTCCATTATCTTCTAAAACTCTAAATTTATTCAGCATTTTGAGTTAGGGACCGTAATTTTTATTTTTTTTTTATATATATATAGAATTACAAAAGATTAAGAATCAATCTACCAAATATACTGGGGGACTTTGGAATGAATAGCAAGTCTTGTATTTAATGACTCTAAGTCAAGGTTGCCAGTATGTTGATTGTGATCGACTGGTCGATTGCAAAAGTACTGCAGGTAGCCTACCAGATACACTAAGACTGGGGGGGGGCTTTATATGTTAATCACAAGAGTGATGTGGCTAGATTGGATGCCATTATAAAAAAAAAAAAAAAGTAGCCTATCATCTATCCTCTCTTTTGACAGGTAGTGACCATAAATGTATTCAATTGGATTGGGCTGTAAGGGTTCATGCAGATGATGCAAGGTATACAAACATATACTGTATATATAAAGTATACTCAATACATATGTAAATAAATATATTTATCATTTTTTTTTTTAATGCAGGTAGGTCATTTTAAAAATAGCTCGCAAACTGAAAAATTTGTGCACCTCAGCACACACTCATTTTTCTTCTTAAACAAGGGAAACAACTCCGAGGTGAAAGTAAATATTAACTTTTCCAGCCTCAGTCCAAAGCTATACTAAGTAAAGGCCTATCAGCTATGGAGCTGGAGCCTCTCTTTATCTTTTTTTTTAATTTAAAGCTTAAATTTGATTAAATTTATGTTTGATCCTAGTAGTTTTTTTAATGTTTCATTTCATCTTTTCATCTATACTCATTTGTTTGCAGCCATGATATCAAGTATTCCTATCTAATACAAATAGTTCGCATACAGTTGTATGGTTTCAAGTATTCCTACCTAATACTAATAATTATGTGGTTTCAAGTAATTATTTCCTTGTAGCATTTCACTTAATGTTTCATATTTTGTCTTCTTTTTCAGGGTTATTTTGGAGAATTCATCAGATGGATGTCTATGAATCAGCCATTCTCTTTGTTTTGGGTACAGTGCTCAGTTGCTATTTGGTGGCTTTTGCCTACAAAAATGTCAAGTTTGTGCTCAAACACAAGTAAGAGGACCTTCTTTTTTTCTTTTTTTTTTTTTTCCATTTCGATATCTTTCCTGTCTTGTATCTATGTAATTAATCTCTTTCTCTCTCTCTCTCTCTCTTTTTATATATATATATGTGTGTGTATGTTTATGGTTCTTACTAGCTCACTTGGTGAGTTAATGGAGCACCAAATGTTGCAGTATTGTTAAATAATGCTCAATAACATACTCACTTTGGCACCCTTACATAAAAATAACCCCCCAAAAAATTTTCGAATAAAGTTAACCATATTGATCGGATTTTTAAAAATTCTTCACTCTGTCCAACGAATGCAAAATGCATGAAACCCAGGGTCACAGATACTGCCATGTAATATATAGAGTTTGTTGTGGGTAGAAAACTTTAAAATGGCTTTTAAAAGTGGATTGATTCTAAATAAAATAAAAATAAAATTTCAAAAGAATTTTTTTATACATTTACAAAAAAAAAAAAATCTGAATATGAGCACAGGTAAAAAAATAATAGTAGTAATCCTTGTCAAGTAAGAACATTAAGTTTATAAGTCCCAAAAATTCACTCTGAATAACGGTTATAGGCTTTGGTTCCCTAAGCTTCTAAGAAAACAATCATCTGAAGGTTGCAGGTTCAATCCTGACTGCAGGCGAGTAACAATACAGGAATACTTAACACTTGTACCCAGTTATGGCTAACAGAATCAGAACAGGCGACCCCCCCCCGGTTTCAATAAAGGACGTAATTTGAAATTCTGTGAATGTTCTGAGTTCAACAAACATATGTCCAGAGGACATATTGGCCGAAACGTTGTGGAAATAACAAAAAAGATGAAGACAATAGTCCGAAAATCCTTAATGATAAAAACATTTACATCTTGTCATAATAAAAATTTTAAAAAATTATAAAGAATCCAGAAAGTCAACTGTGAGCAGGTGGATGTGAAAAATGAAACCTCTTGAAGAAGGAAAAGATTTATTCACCACCACCACATTTTAATCACCCAGGTCCAGTGCCAACTGGAACCAATACTGAGTTGACTAGGCCTGAGAGAGATTATAAATAATCCTTTAAGTATTGCTAGCTGAAAACTCATGTTTGTGTGATCAAGGATTTGAGAACATAATAATTTGATAGGATTTAACACCATTCCAGTTAAACAATAAATGTTGGGTTATGCCAGAGTAAGTGTTTTGATTGGTTGAACTGGCAGGCAGTGTTATGTGACCAAATAATAACAGGCGTGTGTTGTTTAATTCTGTTTGTGTGGTGTGTCCAGTATGATAATGATCAATTTTGCATTTGCTTCTAGACAGTGCATCAGTAGATTATAGCTATATTCTCGTCTAGCAGGATGTTGGTATATAAGCTTGAGATGTTGACTGAGTAAGAGAAAGAATTGTGAGGGTTTGTGGTATAGAGTTTTGAATTAAGATAAAGAGTTGTCAACACAATGGTTAGAAAACAGTTTTAGTACAGATTCAGACATCTTAGCCATTTAGCTTAGCAATGTTTTGCTGAACTAATGATAGATAAGTCTAAGGGAGACATTATGGTTATGGATTCAAGGTAGACCATATAGCCCTGTTCTTTTGGCTTTTTCTTATGGCAATTTCCCTGGCAAGATGATTGCCATCACTTGGAGAATTCCCCACTCTTTTTTAATATAATTTGTGCATTTAGAGAAAAAAAGGACTAAAGAAAAAATCTGTTAAGGACATAAAAAAATGGGATCAATGATTAAACAACTTCTAGTTTGATAATGATTTGTTTACTTGTAATCTCAAACGGGTAAAATACCAATTTTCTTTATCAGTTATATATATATTACTTTTTTTTTTTTTTTTTTTTTTTTTTTTTTTTTTTTTCCTCCCTTCTCTCTAAAAAAATTATTCTGCAATTGATTGTATACTTGATTTTTTTTTTTTTTTTTTTCCCCCTCCTCTTAACAGGGTTGCTCAGAAAAGAGAAACGGCAGTCAGTATTGAGATGATGAAAAAACTTGCCGAAGATAAGAAGATGAATAAGAAAGAAAAAGATGAGAGGTTTGTGGACTTTTTATTTTTCAAGAAACAGATCATGACAACTATTTTTTTTATTTTTCTCGAGTTGTAAACAATATTCTTTGTTCATTGTAAAGTCAGGGTTAAGTGCTTAATGGGTCATTTAAAGTTAATCATGTGACTCCTGGTGCAGGGTTCTTCTTCCAGGCCAAACCTGTGTTCTTGTTTAAAAGGAGCAGGGTTGAGTTTATTGCTTGGGCACCTAATACACCTCCTAAAAGGTAATGCAAAGGGAACCAAGCATCTTTTTTTAAATAATGGCCACACGTTGAGTACATGCCCCCCCTATATGACCTCATGTCAACTCTGACTTGGTGTAAAATTGGAAAAATTACTCGGCCATCATTGTACAAACTGACAATTGGCCCTTCTCCATCTTCCCACCACATCTCCGGATTTATTTGAGTTTTTACAGAAGTCATGCTATAAGTTTTGATAGAATATACCGACTCTAAGACTCCCCTCCTCCCATGAGTGTCCTGTATTTAACATTAAACAATTTGATAACAAGACTCAAGCCTTGGAGATTTGGGGAAATGTTGAGTACCCCTTCATTGCCATCACTCCCAGGTCCACTCTGACCTAGGAGTGGTAGCACCTAATAGGGTCTTATCTATGGGTCAAATAGAAATAAATTGTGTGCAAACAAATGACTGATGTTAAATTGTAACTGGTATATAGCAATACATAAAACCATTTAACTGTCTGTGTGTATATATATATATATATATATATATATATATATATATATATAAATAAATTTTTTTTAAAAGTTCAGGCTCATTTAAGAATGTTATCAACAAAATGTTTACAAATCCTATATATCTAATATAAATGTATAAAGAGGATTTGGCATTAAATAACCTACAATGGTTGATATGCCATAAAATCAAACCAAACCAAATCATATATGTTCAATATATATGTAAAAAGAGGATTTGGTATTAAATAACCTACAAAAGTTGATTTGCCATAAAACCCAACCAAACCAAATCCTATATATTTAATATATATGTATAAAGGGGATTTGGCGTAGTGGCTATTATGCTGGGCTGCAGCATAGGAGTAAGCAAGTTGGAACTCCAGTAGCACTATTGCATTCACTTTTGGACTAATGCCCTCAGAAAGTTATAAACCCTCTTATCTCCTCCAACTTTGGCTTAAATAGTATCACTGCTGTTTTTTTCTACAAGGATGGTTTTGGTATTAAATAACCCATGAAAGTAGATATGCCATTAAACAAAGAAACCAAACTTAGATATATATCTGTGTATACATGCATCCTTTTTCAGCTAATATTTTCATCCTTGAAACTTCAAATTAAATGCTGTTTAAATGAAATAAATTGGAAGTTTTGAAAAGGTTTAATTCTTTTTCTTTTCCTGGCAGAATTCTCTGGAAGAAAAATGAGGTTGCCGATTATGAAGCGACAACTTTCTCCATTTTCTACAACAACGCCCTCTATCTGACGTTGCTGATAATCATCTCATTCTTTATGCTGAAGAGCTTGAACGCCACTTTGTATCCTTTTTCTTCTGCCGCCTTAAATGTTTTTTTTTGGGGGGGGGGCGTTTGTTGAAAATATCTCTCTTTTCAGCTGAGCAATTTGATTTTTGCATCTACTTTGTTTATTAGTCAATAATAATAAGTAAGTAAAGTAAAGTTGTCTCCCTTTAGTCGAGGGCAACCAGAAGGCTCCCTTTTCAATAGCTACTACACTGAGGTGTAGGGGAGGTTGCTACTCCTTTCCTTGGATTCCTCCACTTTACCCTTGATCTGTACCTTATATTGCTGAGAGTTAAGCAAGGCGGCATCAAGTGCCTTTTTTTTTTTTTTTTAAGTCTTTGGTATGACTCCTGGGCCATTGGCGAACACTCTAACCATCATGCCAATGTTTGGTACAATAGTTATTACCTTTCGTGCATGAAATTTAGATGCAAACTAGCTGTGATGGGCAGGAGGGGGGTTACACTAAGGCTAACATTACCATTTGAGAATGTTATCAACTATCATTTGGGTTCGTGGAACTCCATGGCTCATTAGACCCATATTGCACTTAGTGGGTTAATGAGCTGCATAGACCAGCAGGGTTCAAGCCTCGACTCGTACCCGACCTTTCCCTCCCCTAAATCCCCACTATAATCGGCCTTCGGGTTATTGACCTTGTGTCAAGCCCTGTCTGGTGGGAGGCAGCGGCAAATATCATATCGTGTGTGTGTATGTGTACAAATATATATATATATATATATTTGTCATCCACTGAGAGACTGTTTCTTTATATCACAACTCTTTGGTGTGGCTAGACACATATGACGCTTGAAGCTGAGATCGAAACCTGCTGAACTTTACATTAGACTTAGTGTTAGACTGCTCAGCCAACAAGCGTACCACGTCAGCTAGAGAATTACACACTAAGGTGTAGGGAAGGGCACAACTCCTTTCCCTGGATTGTTTATAGTGCTGAGTGTTAAGCAAGGCGGCATTGGGTACCTTTTTTTTTTTTTTTTTTTTTTTTTTTTTTGAGTCTTTGGTATGACTTGACCTGGGATTGAACCCTGGTCTCCCAGGGGGTGTCCTCATGGTGTAATGGTTAAAGTAATGGACTGCGGAATTGTAGTACGCGGGTTCGTACTCTAGTCGCTCTATTACGTTCACTTTTGGGCAAATACCCTTGAGAAAGGTATGAACCCCCTTATCCTCCCAGCTATGGGTTAAATAGTACAACTACTGTTCTTCTAGGAGAATGGCTTTGGCATTAAATAATCTACAAAGGTTGATATGCCATTAAACAAAGAAACCAAACCAAACCTGGTCTCCCGAGCCAAGAGTGGTAATTTACTAAGCTTTTTGCTTAGATGTGGCACAAAGCCATATGAATGGGGCACCCAATGAGACTCAAACTCACTCGTGTAGGTTTGCTAGTCTAGCTTGTTAACCATTACACTTCCCGAGGCCCCCCCTCCCGGGCCAAGAGTGCTTTATTGTTTTATACTATTCTGCTATGACCCAATGGCTGATCAAATTATCAGGTTTTGTCTGGTTCTAATATGATTGACTTGTTTGAACATAGACTCTATTTTGAAAATTTTCAGAAAATAATTCACACCCTCTACTAGAACTTGAAAAAAGAAAATGACCTGCCTGCAAAAATGTTGATACTTTTTAAGTGTTTTTGTTTCTGAAGTTATTGAACCTTGACCAATGTCCAGTAATTATTTGTTTTCAGTGACCACTTCAGCTGGACTCCTTGCTCTCTTCTCCACGAGCACCAAATAAATATCATTTCATGACTTAAATCAAAATTTTATTAATAAAAATGAATTTTCTTATAATTTTTTCCTTGTTTCTCTTATATGATTTTTTTTTTCTTTTTTTTTTCTTCTGTTACCCCCCCCCTTAAATTGCCCTGTGAGCAAGGCTTCGAATATACTAACAGTATCCACCCCCCTGCTGTGAGGGGGTAAGACAAAGGTGAAGCGTTACTATGACACTAGATTGCATCTCATGGTGAGGTTCCAGTTTTGGGAAGAGTAGAACACCCCTTCATTGTCATTACTCCAAGGCCCACTCTAACCTGGAGTAATAAGTACCTGTTAGGGTCCTGAAAAGTATTTGTTAATAGAAATCCTTGATATTGTAAAACTGTAAATTATTTGTATTGTTGCTATAATTGTTTTACTAAGGATTATTTGGGGTTTTTGTTTTGTTTTTTTTTTTTTGTTTTTTTTAAAGTGCTATCAACATACATCTAGCTTAGCATGGAATTCTTTTGACTGGCTATCAATCATATAGAAATTGGAATCTGACAAAATAAAGCATGATTTTTTTTTTTTCCCCCACTAAACTGTGATTGTCAATACTACTACATGGATGCACCACATGGACGCAAACAAAGTGTATTGAGAGAACGGTTGATGGGAGCTACTTAAAAACGCTGTGTGCTGTCTTAAGCAACACCCCAGGAAACAGGAGCTGTATCTTACAAACCATTCAAGTAAAACGAACAAGATGTGGGGCCACTGCAGGAGAAGTAAGGATGATCTTATAAGCTATGGACTCTAACCCAGTTGGCTGGGACTGTAGAATATACTTATTGCATCTCTTCAGAGGGGTAAGACCCCTCTCCCAACGAATGTCCTAGATGTGACATTAAACAATCGGGTGGTGAGACTCCAGCAATGCTGGAACTTTGGGGTCCTATTTATGGATCAAGTAGAACTGTTTAACATTTAAACAGTAAGCAAATAAATGATCTACACTAAAATGAATTGTTTAAAAAAGAACTGTTTGATCATTTAGTGGTGTGAAAACAAATGACTGATGTTCAATTGAATTGTTAGTGATACATAGCAATACTTGAAACCATTTAACTTTGACTTATGCGAAATTGAATTGTTAGATATAGAACTCTTTGATGATTTAAGTATGTGCATCTACAAAATGTGTTTACAGATCATATAAGTAAAGTTGGCGACTGTAGTCAAGGGTGACCAGAAGGCTTCCTTTGCAATAGCTGCTACACCGAGATGTAGGGGAGGGCGCGACTCCTTTCCCAGGATTGCTCAACTTTACCCTTGATACATACCTTATATTGCTGAGTGTTAAGCAAGAAGGTATCAAGTACCATTTTTAAAGTCTTTGGTATGACACGACCTGGGATTAAACCCAGGTCTCCCAGACTATTGGCAAACACACTACCCACTAGACCAATGAGCTGATTTCATATATATGAAAAATAGGCATTAAATAACCTACAATAGTTGATATGCCATAAAACCCAACCCAACTAAATCCTATATATTTAATAAATATGTATAAAGAGGATTTTGCTTTAAATAACCTACAATGGTTGATATGCCATAAAACCAAACCAAACCAAACCAAACCAAATTCTATATATTCGATAGGTATCATACAATAACTGATGTTTATACAACAGCATTGCTTCTAACAAAGCCTTCATTAGATGATGACTCTGGGTTCAGGCATGGTTTCAGGGCCGAAGCCAGATCCACGTTGATGCAGTTAGAGCCTTATCTTGGATCATTTCCATGTATTTCCTCTTGTCTGATGGAGGGAGTCCAGGATTAGTTAAGAAAACGGAGGTTGAGTTGGCAATAAAACCTCTGCATCTGACTTCGATAGGAAATACATTCATTATCCAGCCATCTCTAACACATTGTTCTTGCAGATCTTCATACTTATGCTGATGTGCCCAGTCGAAATTTTCTTCATAAGGGACCGTTAACTCAATAACGAAAACTTTTTTTGATTTAACGGACCAAATGACAATATCTGGACGCTTTGTTGTTAACGCTATTTCAGTTGGAAATATGAAGTTATGTTTTAAATCGGTTGCGACGTGCCAGTCCGTGCAGCCCTCAAGCAATGATGGTTTACGCATATTTTCACATGCAGTTTTCGAAATATTTCCTCCTTTAACGAACTGAATTGCTGTTGTTGATAATATTTAGAGCTTTATTGGCAGTCACACAATGTTTTTGAAACCTCAGCAAAAATCTCCAGGACTTCGTTATGTTTCCAAGTATAGCTTCTTAGAGCGTACTCACATCCAGTGAGAATATGTTTGAGGCTCTCAGTTTTCCCACATGCTCTGCATCGGTCGGATGTAGTTAACCCCCAAGCATAAAGGTTGACTGGTGTTGGTAAGACGTCGTTGACTGCTTTTATGAGGAAACTTAATTTCTTTGGTTCCATGATATTGAGGTATCTCCATGTGACAGCTCTGTCTTTTGCATTCTCCCACTTAGTCCATGCGCCCTGTTTCCTTTGTCCTACAGCTGTAGCAAAACGCCTAACTTCCTCAAGATGATGGATTTCTTCAGACACCATTTTTCTTGTTTGCTGTAGATTCTTTTGACCATCAACGCTGTGGATGTAGGCCTAGACCTGCTTTTCCATTTGCCACAGTGCCAATTATTTCTTTCATCTTGAGGGCCGATTCAGCATTCTCAACAGCTATTTTTGCCTTCCATTTCCGACCGGTTATCACAGAAGGCTGGGTGTTCTTCACCTGAGGGTCGCGAGAGTCACGCAGCATTTGGAAGAGTCGTGCTTTTCCTAATTTATATTCTTCAACAAGTGACAACGTTGGAAGTTTTAGTTTTGTTGATGAACTATATAGTGCCACGTTTGTTAAGGAGTTAGGTACTCCCAACCAGTTTTTTTTTATAAATTTACTGATTAACCGCTCCATTGTTTCAACTTTTGTAAGTGATACCTCATATATTTGCAATGGCCATGCTAATTTAGGAATTAATCCAAAATAAATGCACCATATTTTAGCTTTGTTCATGAGGTCACATTTATCAATGGAGCGTAATCCATTTTGTAGCTGTTTCCTTAGGGTAATTTACAAAGCTCTTTGCTTCGATGTGGCACAAGGCCGAATGAATGGGGCACTCAATGAGACTCGAACTCACTCGTGTAGGTTCGCTAGTCTAGCTTGTTAACCGTTACACCACCAGAGGTGCCCTGTAGCTGTTTCCTTGCCAACGATGTCGATCAGTAAGTGGTAGGGAGTAGCAGCGACCGAGACACTTAACGCTTTTTTCGCGGATCATAGGGATTTCATTTCCACTGACAGAAAACTTTATTTCTTAGTAGTTTCCTTTCAGCAACGATAAACTTCAGCACTTTGAAGGCTTTATTTTCATTGCAGCCCATTTGAAGACCTCTTGGAGGTGGGTCACCAGTTGTTCCATGTGTGATCTGGATTCTGCAATTAGTTACATCATCCATAAAAGCCTTCATAGATGGACCGGTTATTTGATTGGTGTTGACATCGGCACTACGTAATATCACCTCCATTACCAATACGAAAAGTAGTGGAGAGATAACACAACCCATCGTGATGCCAATATTCAACTTTTGCCAGTTAGTTGAATATTTATTGTTAGAAAACCTCACATAAGTACGTTTAAAGTACGTTGATATGAGGTTTTTAATGTCCTCTGGAATCCAAAAGAACTCCATTGCTTTCTCAAGTAGTTGGTATCTTACTGAGCCATATGTATAAAGAGGATTTGGCATTAAATAACCTACAATGGTTGATATGCCATAAAACCAAACCCAACCCAACCAAATCATATATAGTTAATATATATGTATAAAGAGGATTTGGCATTAAATAACCTACAATGGTTGATATGCCATAAAACCAAACCCAACCGAATCCAATATATTTAATATATATGTATAAAGAGGATTTGGCATTAAATAACCTACAATGGTTGATATGCCATAAAGCCAAACTAAACCAATCTTATTAACCTCTGCATATGGACATGCCAATGTTGGCCAACCAGCAAAGTCATTCATCAGATTTGCAGACAGCAGGTGGGATGGATAGTGAGAGAGGCTTGAAGAACTTGGTATCATTGTGACTTGATCCTGTTGAGGAAGTGTTGTTATTTGTTACTTGAAACTATATAACTGTGTGCAAACAAATGACTTATTCGATAGAAATAATTACTTGGAACCTTATAATTGTGTATGTGTTATTAGTATTTGATAGGAATACTTGAAACCATACGGTTGTGTGCAAATTATTTTTATTAGGAATACTTGATATATAACTATGCAAAAAACATTTAATCACCTTTTTTTTTTTTAAAGAAGGTAAATATTAAGTTGCAGTGAAAGTCCCGCCTTGTATGTACTAGAGTTATCTGCCCTTTGATTTTTTTTTTTTTTTGCAACAAAATCCCATAACTAAAAAAAATTCTCAATCTATCTGTATGTGTGTCTATCTCTGTTCTACATTCTCTGGTTTCCCTCACACACACACACCCCTTCTGTATTTGAGTTGTTCTCACCCCCATATCTGTCTTTGTCGTCACAGCTATCTGTGTTCTAGTCGTATACCCTCTACGTCTAGTTGTGGACTGACTTCTCCCTATACTGTTCTCTGCATCCGGGGTTATTATATTGACTTCTACCCGACTAACCCCTTCTTTCCCTTCCTCTGTATATATGCAGAGGCAAACCTTCCTATTTCTGAACCTCTGCCCACCCAAAAAGCTGGATGTATACATGCTGGTCACGAGACTATTAAAAGGCGTGATAATAAAAAAAAAATGTGTTGCAAAACACAAATGTCATTATGTACAGAAGGTGTACAATGTGATGACCAGGAAATGACCCCTATGTCTTTGGGGGCAGGATGAACAAGTGCAATTGTCATTAATAGATACATGCAGAAAGGTTTTAGAGTAATTAAAGTATCCCACTCTTTATGTGCTAGGAGGTAGACACTGGCTTATAAATCGAAATGGAAGAGCCACTCAAGAATGAATGATCATTTCAGAAAAGTTCTACTTCGTGTTAGGATTAGTAAATCCTTCATCTTGTTTAAACAAGCTTTCATCTTGTTTAAACAACTGGTCTGAAAATGTAGGAATCTCAACCATATATATATATATATATATATATATATATATATATATATATATATATATATATATATATATATACTAGACAAAGGTAGATAAGGGCCAGATGAACAAGGAAGATTAATCCAAAATAAGGCCTGGGATTCTAGAGTGGTTTATTCCCCTTGACCAATTTTAGGGTAATTTTTTTAAAGAAATACACTTGACGACTATAATGAATGTCCCCACCTTATCTGGTTCATGTATCTCGATCCTAATTGAAACTAGAGAAACACCTAAGATGACAACAGCTGGGCTGATTAACAGACATATCAGAAATAAATATATATCATATATGAGATAGCCATTAGTTAAACGATCTGAGTCTGTTTAGAATAGCACACCTGCCAAGTAGTAGAACACACTGGCAGAACATAGAATCAAAGAGACTGACCAGTAGATTAATTCCACTCCTGTTTCTTAATCGTTCTAACATATAATATGTTCACACCCTCTGCTCGCGCCTAGGAACGAAAGGTTTTTTGTTTTTTATTTTTATGTTTTTTATTTTTGTTTTATTCTTATCTCTATCCTTGTTTTTTGATTTTTAATTTATTTTTTAATTTCTTTAATTTTCCTATTTATCTTCTGAATACGAACTGTAACTCCTCATTCGCATCTCTGGGACAATACAGAGCATGTAAAGAGTCATCCGACGAGACGGAGAATATACCAACAATGTTCTCCGCCGAAATAAATTTATTATGACGGCTTAACCGAGTTTGAGTCTCCATTTAATTGCACTATATATATATATATATATATATATATATATATATATATATATATATATATATATATATAGTATTCTTTGGTCCAGTTAAACCGGAGTTGGGAGTAATTCCATTGGGACAAGAAATTATTCATGAATGAATATTTAAATTTTCCTGGTAAAGAGCTCAATGTACCAATAATACAGAGCAATAAATTCTTTAAGAAAAACAACAAAACCGGACACAAAGGATTATAAATTTATTTCCATCCTGTTACGCATTTTTGAAATTTCCAAAAACACGAAAAAAAATTAACAGGACTTCTTCAGATCTTTTAGATTAAAAAGAAAAAAATTTTTTTTTAAAAAAGCATAGAGTTAAATTGAGAATTAATGTAAATGAATAAATAAAATAAATTGTTAGACAGAAAATTGTGAAAAAGCATAAAATACATACGTACTACTCATAAAAAGTGTAACTGATTAATGGTTTCTAAATAGTTTTGAAATTTTAAAACATTTTAAATAAATGAAATATTTGTTTTAGTTTAAAATATCTATTACTGTATAATTACGTAAGGTTATTAATTAAAGTTTAAATCTAATTCAATAAAAAATCTGTAATTTAGGTCTAAATGTAATTAAAAAATAAAAAATTAAAAAGATTTTTTAAAAATAAATTTACTACATTTCTAACCGAAATTAAAATTTAAAACGGAAGTGGGCTTAATGAGGAGATAACTCTTCACCCCTCTTCTATCCCCTCCCACTTTTCTGTGTCTATTGTAGTTTTTTTTATCTAAAAGATCTGAAGAAGTCCTGTTAATTTTTTTCGTGTTTTTGGAAATTTCAAAAATGCGTAACAGGATGGAAATAAATTTATAATCCTATGTGACCGATTTTGTTGTTTTTCTTAAAGAAAGTATATATATATATATATAACAATGGTCTATGTTTGTCTTTATCTCACTTGGTGGGTTTGGGGCAGACCAAATGAGGTATAATTTGGAGAGTGCTCAATATCTGTGATAGAGCTATTATATAATGATAATGAATAAATATATATTAGTTTTCATATATAATATATAGCATGGATGCTTATCAGCGACTACTGGTTTCATGCCGTCTTAATACAACAATCATCAGGCAGAGAAAGAAAGAACTTGGAGAAATCGAAAAATGCTGTCAAAATTGTGTATAATTCTTTGTGTGTGTATGTATGTGTAGAGTATATTTGCGTATCATAGATTGCAATAACATATATGTAATATAACATTAACACAACATAGCTAATACAAATTATTATTGCAATTTAACACAAAACGTATTCCAACATCCCATATCACTCGATAAGTCCCTGGCCTAACTAATAAAACAACAACTTTTAGGCAAAATTCGTCTTTATTCATCAATATAGTCTCTTTCTAGGGCGATACACTGATTCCAACGCTTCTCTAACAATTCAATGCCATTTTTGTAGAACGATTTGTCTTTGGCCTCATAATACGTCTCAGTTTCCGATATCACATCTTCATTGATCTGGAGAATAAGGTGGGTGCAGAAGCAATTCGAAGTGCAATTCATGTAGTTTTGCCATCATTGCGATCGACTTGTGACATAATATTGTCTTGGTGAACACTTTTTCTTCTTTATTTGTGGCCGTTTTTTGGCGATTTCTTCCTTCAAACGCAGTAAATATACTATACATTATTCGCTATTGATGCTTCTTCCTTTTTCGAGGTAATCGATGAACAAAATATGGAGACGAAAACCTTGCCAGCTGATATTTGCATCTTTGTGGGGTCGGTCAGGCGAGGCTAGGACGCTAAGCTTAGCAGTCAAGTCAAAGATGTGGGACCGGCAAGTCAAGTTAAGGACACGAGGGCAGTCAAGTTTTAGACTCGGAGCAGAGAAGGGTCTCGTGGAGTCAGAAGGCAGCATGAGGTCAGTGAAGAAGATGGCCAGTCAGAAACTCGTCGTTGAGTGGTGAAGACGATGACTAGATATGACAATACCCCCGCGGCCCCCGTACTTATCAACTTCTTCGACACAATTCTGTCTTGGCCGGTGATTCATCTAGTGGTTCTGACAGAGGTATCACACATTTCTTTACGGCACAAGAAATACAACCGATGGAACGGGAGAAAAAGAACAAATGAACAATATGGGCTTGGGTTAACTCAAGTACAAGAAGGGTGGTTCTGTGACACTGCGTTCCCTGTGCCACTGTAGACTATCGCTGACGTGTAGTTTTCGCGAAACTTCCACAAGCTACTAGGAATGCCAACTCGTCTTGACTGTCTTGCTCTCTGCCCCTGGACTCTATCTCATGCCGACTGGTCTCTTCTGCTATCCGTTGTCGACTGCCCCTCTGCGTCACCCTTCGCCAACTGCCTCTCTCTGGGTTCCTTTACCAACTGCCTTTTCTGGCGTTCCCTTGCCCACTTCCGGTTTAGTCAAAGATCTCGAGCTCAGGCCTTTGATTGGTTTCGCACCAAAACAGACAAAGGGGTCGTCTCTTGGCGGACCACCCACATAGTGTCACATAGAGATGACCCAGCATTTTTGGTAGCTATGTAGGATTTTCGCTGAGTTCCTGTGATAGCCACACGCGACACGTAAATACACTTAGAATACCAAAAATATGCCAGACTTTAACTTTTTACGTTTTGCTTTTCTTAAATTCGTGTTTTGTCTTTTCTTTCTTCCTTCCTATATTTGTTGTTTTTTTATTGTTATTTTTTGTTCAACATTTGGAATACCTACTCGGCCGAGTGTAAGAAGAAACAACGGGGTCCACACCACTAGACGATCGAACGGCCATCCAACTCCGCCGTGTGAGTATTGCCACAATATACCGGGAACGAAGAGACAACAACGCTTATGTATAAAAATATAATCTGCTTCTTTTCATGTTTTTCTTTATTACCTAAAATATACAGATGGATAGAGTAAGAGAGGGTCGGAGATTGCCGAAATGCACACACACACACAGAGGAGCGACGGTTCAGTTTTCTGTAAAACTCTGTTTTTCAACTTCATTCTACCTGGGTCAAAATTCCTTCTTGGTTTATATAATTTTCCGGACGCCCACGCAATCCTTGTGGTCACACCTCCCGCCTACACACCGCGCGTGGACATGCCTCCTGTCTAGCATGTCCCTCACGCAACCCACGTGGAACTTTCGCCGAGGAACACCTGTGTCCTGTTTACCTTTGGAAATAAGAGGACATCCTATTATACTACCCACGCAATCCACGTGGCATTTCCACGGGGGGGCATCGTCTTATATACTCTAGAAATCAGGCGCACATCCTGTCATGCCATCCGCACAACTTATGCGACATGTCAAAGGAATCTTCCTGTCGTTATCCAACACATATTAATGCTAATAATGGACATTGATGAATGGAGACAGAACTAGATATAGGGTGTCTCACTATAAATGGGACCCATGTGACTGCTAATAACTCTACTAATAATAATGTTGCATTTTTGGTTTCAGATTTGAAAATGGTATACTATAACAACTATTAATCTTTGATCACAATCCCTTGGACAAGAGAGGAAAAATATTTTGCGTCACTATTATTTGGAGACAAAATCATTCAAAACTATCTCAAAATAGATGCAACCCATTAATATGATAATGATTTATTACTGAGACAAGAAACTCAAAAAAGATTGCATGTCCTGGAAGCTGATATTATAACAAAAAAATCGATTTGATGTTTCTAGCTGAAATGATGTATTTTTTACAGGACGTGTTCCAAATGACCGCCATTGCGTTTGTCTCAGTAATAAATCATTATCATATTAATGGGTTGCATCTATTTTGAGACACGCTAAATATCCCCAATTACCAACCAACCCGATAACAATATTTGAACAAGGCCTTCCTCTTTCGTCGGTACTATAACTTCTGCAATCCCTTCAAAATTATTTTTCCATGATCTCGTTGTATCTTGACCCTGTGCCAGACTAGTCCATATTAGTCAATTTATACATTTCTTGCTTGTTGATGAGTGGTTTGTTTATACTTCTAATTAATCTCTTGATCTTTGTACGACGCGTCTGTTGTTATCATTTTAGATAAAACATTGCAGACTTGTTTTTTCCTGACTGCATTTTCACAGCACTTTTCCCGCTGTTTTTTTCTTCTTTGTTCTTCATTCAGATTTCATTATTTCTGCCTTTTGTTCTTTTTTCTTTTCTTCCTGTTTTTTTTTCTTTCTCACTTTTTCAGCACCAAAAAAATAGAAAAATAAAGAAGAAAGAAAAAGATTTTTTGAAAAATAGCTTTGGATTTTTTAATTCATTTTATACGTTTTCGTTCCGTTTCTTTTATTCGGCTTTCGTTTTTCTTTTTCCTTTTCTTTCTTTTTTTCTTTTTCTTTTTTCATTTTTTCTTTTTCTTTTGTTCATTCTGGTTTCATTCATTCTTTCTTTCTTTCAATTTTCTTTCTTTTTTTTTTTTCTTTCACCTAAGAACTCCGCTCGCTTTCTTTCTTTCTTTCTTTCTTTCTTTCTTTCTTTTAACTGGTTACATTGCTCTTTTTCTACTTGCAGTTCTTTCTTTCTTTCTTTCTTTCTTTCTTTTAACTGGTTACATAGATCTTTTTCTACTTGCAGTTCTTTCTTTCTTTCTTTCTTTCTTTCTTTCTTTTAACTGGTTACATTGACCTTTTTCTACTTGCAGTTCTTTCTTTCTTTCTTTCTTTCTTTCTTTCTTTTAACTGGTTACATTGCTCTTTTTCTACTTGCAGTTCTTTCTTTCTTTCTTTCTTTCTTTCTTTTAACTGGTTACATAGATCTTTTTCTACTTGCAGTTCTTTCTTTCTTTCTTTCTTTCTTTCTTTTAACTGGTTACATTGATCTTTTTCTACTTGCAGTTCTTTCTTTCTTTCTTTCTTTCTTTTAACTGGTTACATTGCTCTTTTTCTACTTGCAGTTCTTTCTTTCTTTCTTTCTTTCTTTCTTTCTTTCTTTTAACTGGTTACATAGATCTTTTTCTACTTGCAGTTCTTTCTTTCTTTCTTTCTTTCTTTCTTTCTTTCTTTCTTTCTTTCTTTTAACTGGTTACATAGCTCTTTTTCTACTTGCAGTTCTTTCTTTCTTTCTTTCTTTCTTTCTATTCACTCTCACTTTTTCCGAAAAAAAAATGAAAGAATGAAAAAGAATTTTTTATTCATTTGTTTTATTCTATCTATTTCTTTCATTATTACAATTACGTTCTTTTTCTTTCTTTTCTTGTTTCCTTTTCTTTATATTTTTCTTTTATTCATTCAGATTTCATTCTTTCTTTCTTTCCATTCCGTTAAATTGTTCCTATTATTGCCATGTATCGCTCACAATTCAATTAAACATCACTCATTTGTTTGCACACAGTTTAAATGTCAAACAGTTCTATTCGACCCATAGATAGGCCCATATCAGATGCTACCACTCCGGGTCAGAATGGATCTGGAAGTAATGGCAATAAAGGGGTACTCCATATTTCACAAAGTTCCAGGACTGGAGCCTCCTCATCAGATTGTTTAATGTCATATCCAGGACACTCGGTGGTGGGGTCTTACCCCACTGCAGAGATACAGTCAGTGTATTCTACAGCCCCAGCCACCTGGGTTGCCGAATCAATAAAGATTCCACAATCCAGATCAGCATTTAATCCAGAAAGAGTAAAGTTACAAATAGGTAAATCCAACACCGACAAGATATCCTAATGGGGACGTCACATTAAATAGCTTTCATGAGTTAGTTTTTAAAAAAGAATTAAAAGACTTATTTTTCCCAGAATGCAATGTCAATGATTATGTATATCAAACTGGAAGTTGTTATGGGTATAAACCCAAGATAATCCAAGACTCTTTAGATGCAACTGCACAAAAATATAAATATAAACGTACAATGAATGCGATTCCATAACCTCTCAGCAATTTGTAACTACTAACAAAAAGTACAGGGTGGAACGCTAAAATTGTCGTCCTAAAGAAAACAACACTACAGCTTTATTTTAAAACTTTATTGAAAAAAATCAATTCAGGTAACTTGATTATGTAGTAGAGTTGACATCTATTCAATGTAGCCGCCTTCAGCCTCAATCACCGCCTCGATACGGATCCGGAACTGGGAGCATGCCTTTTTCACAAGCACCGGCGGGAGCTCGGCGAATACTCGGCGGAAGGCGGTGATCAGGCTGGCTTTGGTGTTGTGGGAGGTCATGTTGGTGATATTCTCGACGTATGACCAAACGAAGAAGTCCAGCGGTGTCAAGTCGGGGGAGGAGGGGGGTCAGTGAGAGAAGGTTACAAAGTCGTAGCACTCCTTCTGAAGTCAAGCCTGGATCTCTTTGGACTTGTGGGCCGGCACCGAGTCCTGCTGCCACACCCAGGGTCTGCCACCGGCCACCTGATTGCAACAGAGGATCACCACACTCTTCAGCACATCCAGGTATACTTTGGTGTTGACTTTCAAGCCGACTTCGAACATGTGATGTGGCATGATGTGGCCCTCACTTGAAACCACACCAAAGACCATAACCGTAGCCGGAAACTTTCTTTTCATCATCCTGGGCACGTCCCAGTTATTCGTGGCAATCCAGCAATGGTTTTGACAATGGTCCTGTTGTCATAACTTGGACCGGTAGAGAGCATGAGTTGTACAGCGGCGCATCTCCGAACATTGTGTAACTTTCAGACATAATAGAAGGCTCCTATCACTCTTGGCATTTGTACACAACTGGCCAACTAGTAGATGGTCTGCAACAAAAAAAGAAACCGGTTTTCATTTAACAGAAATGGAATCATGTCGTCTTTTCTAGGGTGACAATTTTATCGTTCCACCCTGTATATTTAATATGTATAAATATAATTTGGCATTAAATAACCTACAATGGTTGATATGCCATAAAACCTAACCAAACCAAATCTTATGAATTTAATATATATATATATATATATATATATATATATATATATATATATATATATATATAAAGATGATTTGGCATTAAATGACCAAATAACCCTACCCAAACCAACTATCGATTTTGGGACTGGACAGCAATGATTTGTGAGTAAACTGATATTAAAACCTTTTTAACAAATTTTTCTCTGTGTTACTCTTTAGTATATTACATCTTTCAACAATTTTTTTTTTCTTTTTCTTTCTTTCTCTTTTGTATACGGTCCGGAACTATTTTGAGAGGAGATGCAGTCGGGGCTATCGTTTGCACTGCAGCTGAATATTTTGCAAATAAATTTGCTTACTAATACTAGACTAAACTAATGCAGATTTATGCTCGACTGAGTTCATTCAGTTTTATTAGTATCAGTGTCAACTAATCGATAAATTATAAGCCGAATAAACGTCAATAGAAGGTGACAGTAATTAAATAAATTCAAGTGTCTATTGTTTTTTTATCGAGAAGATTATCTTAATATACGAGGTAAACAAGAATTAGATAAACAGTATATCATTTGCTTATCTCAAACTGAAAATATTTCTAGCCCATCGCTTTCATTCTTTCGTAGACTTCATTTATTTGCAGGTGAGCGTATGTTTTATATAATGCTCGACTATACAGTGTATGTTTTGCGAATATTAACCCATTTCAACTCTTGCTGAAAATAAGAGGCGTAAATATTGATATCAAGGTAAAACTAATTTAACAGAAAAAAAAGCCTCAATTGAAAAATTGTATATCGTTTATTTTCTTTCTAAAAGCAGACGACATTGTTGTACGCTGAAGAAATTCGTTCCAGTCCTCCTGAAGATGGAATTGACTTTGTGTTGGGTAGGAAAGCATGAGGCATTTGTGATGGTTCTCTTGGGGTTCTCTATACTTGCAATCGCTCTGACCCCTTCGTATGCAACCCGTAATATGGCATACAGAGCAGCCGTTTACGAACATGTGGTTGTGTCAGCACCCCCCAAGGTAGTCAGTCGAACCGAAGCCGTGGCCAATATGATGAGAAATGTCAGAGTCTACGAGGAGCAAACGAAAATCGCAGCCAACAAGGTCAGTATTTTTTCTTTCTTTTTTTCTTTTGTTTTGTTTTAAAAGAATATTTAGAATTTGCCATTTTTTGCAATGGAGTTAGTTGTTTTTTGTTGTTGTTTTTGTTTTTGAAGGGGGGGGGCTTCCTTCTTTCTTTTTCTTTCGCCTTTTTCTCCCCCACCCGCCAAAAATAGGGACAGAGATTTGATTGAATAACAGAATTCAAATCTTACAGTATCTAAACATCATTTTATTATGACAGTACCGGACATTGGCATGATGGTTAGAGTGTTTGCCAATGGCCCCGGAGACCAGGGTTCAATCCCAGGTCGAGTCATAACAAAGGCTCAAAAAATGGTACTTGATGCTTCCTTGTTTAACACTCAGCAATTTAAGGTACGGGTTAAGCGTAAAGTAAAGCAATCCAGGGAAAGGGGTCGCGCCCTGTCCTACACCTTGGTGTAGTAGCTATCGAAAAGGGAGCCTTTGGGTCACCCACTTTACTTTTTAATTTTTACTTTATTCTGAAAAATTACAAAATTCAAGAAATCAAGAAAAACCAATGATCTTTAACGTGATACACACGCTCGACGGGGGCGGAGGTCAATTTGAATATTGAAAGCGGGGGGGCGAGCAATTTGAAATCACAGCGAGAAGAGTAAAAAATAATCGGTAGCAGGGAACTGAGTTTTAATTAAAGTTTATTTAACTAATTAGTTTTAATTATGGTTAAACTGATAAATATTTAACTGATTAACATTTCAGTAAAGATTAAGGGATTAATATTTTCTGATGATTTACCGGATTGATATTTAAAGATTAACTGATTAATATCTAAAATCTTGTATTCAAATATTGTTTGCTAAACATTCCTTTTTATAAACTATTCACCAATCGTAACCGTTTTTTTTTTCTGTATTGTAGCCCTGTCAGTTATTGGTGGGGGGCTGTAGAATACGCCGACTGCATCTCTGCAGAAGGGTCAGATCCCATCCCAACGAGTGTCATAGATATGACACTAAAAAGTATCTGATTATGAGGCTTCAGTCTTAAAGATTAAGGGATTGTGGAGTAGCCCTTCATTGCCATTACTCCCAGGTCCACTTTTACTCGGAATGAGAAAATCTGTTAGGGTCCCATCTATGGATCAAATGTTCAACCATTCAACTATGTGCAAACGAATGATTAGTTTGGTTTGCTTTTATGGCATATCAACTCTTGTAGGTTATTTAATGCCAAATCATTTTTATACTGATATATTAAATGTATATGATTTAGTTTGGTTGGGTTTTATGGCACATCAACCATTGTAGGTTATCCAATGCCAAATCCTCTTCATACATATCTCAGATATATAGGATTTGATTGGGTTTTATGGCACATCAACCATTGTAGGTTATCTAATGCCAAATCCTCTTCATACATATCTCAGATACATAGGATTTGGTTAGGTTTTATGGCACATCAACCATTGTAGGTTATCTAATGCTAAATCCTCTTCATGCATATCTCAGATATATTGGATTTGGTTGGGTTTTATGGCACATGAACCATTATAGGTTATCTAATGCCAAATCCTCTTCATGCATATCTCAGATATATTGGATTTGATTGGGTTTTATGGCATATCAACTATTTTAGGTTATTTAACGTCGAATTCTATTGATACATATATATCAAATACATAAGATTTGAAAACACATTTTGCTGATAACATTTTTAAACGATTCTGACCTCATTTCCTACCGAAGAGGAATTATTCTATTTAATCTTAATCATTTGTTTGCATACAGTTAGATGCCTTAAAGTATTCCTTTCAAACTCTTATAATTCTATTCAATATTAATCCTTTTTCTGCACGCAGTGGTTACAAGCATTGCTATTTAACACTAATAATTCCATTCAACTTTTGCCCAGTCAGCTGGGGCCGTAGAATACACTGACTGCACCTCTGCAGAGGGGTAAGACCTCCCCTAACGAGTGTCCTGGATATGACACTAAACAATCTGATGGTGAGGTTCCAGCAATGCTGGAGCTTTGGGGAATGCGGAGTACGCCTTCGTTGCCATTGCTCCCAGGTCCACTCTGGCCCGGGGTAGTAGCACCTGATAAGGGTCCTATCTATGGGTTAAATAGCATTAACAGCATACTTATGCTAAAATGAATTGTTTGAGTAAAACTGAATTGTTTGAAATAGAAATGACTTTTACAATTAAACCGTACTTACATTTAAACTGCGGGCTTATGCTTAACTGAATTATTTCAAATAGAACTGTTTTTCGATATTAAAACTGTATTTACACTTAACCGAATTGTTACTTACAACTGCTTGAATAGTTAGAAATGGAAATGTTTTTGACCATTAAACTGTGTATTTATGCTAAACTGAATTGTTTTAAATAGAACATATTATTTACATAAAAATTAATTTGGCGTTAAATAACCTACAAAGGTTGATATGCCATAAAACCCAACAAACCAAACCAATCTATTCAACTTTACTCATTCGTTTGCATACAGATAAATGGTTCCAAGTATTGCTATGTATCACTAACAATTCAATTCAACATCAGTCATTTGTTTACACACTGTTAAATGATGAAAATGTTCCATTTTCATATTTACTAACCCCGCCGCTCGGGCAGGATATGACACAAGGTCAATTTTCAAGCGGAGTCTAGCAGATTTTAATTCAGAGTTTTCTTTCTCCTAGACTAGTTGCCTCACCAAGGCTGAAGAACCTAGTCTACCCTACTATTTACCCATTAGTAGAATAATTGGATTCATAACTTTCCCAAGGGTATTAGTGCTATGTGAAATGCAATCAGTCTCGTCCAGGATTTGAACTCGTGTCGCCGTGTCCATTTCCTACGACGATAACCATTACACCACGGGCACCTTCATAGTGTTCTATTTCTCGTAATACAATTTATCATAAATAATTTGTTTGCACAGTTCTATTTGACCTATAGATAGGACCCTATTAGGTGCTACCAATCCGGTCAGAGTGAACCTGGGAGCAATAGCAATGAAGGGGTACTCCGCATTCCCCAAAGATCTAGCATTACTGAAGCTTCACCATCAGATAGGTTAGTGTCCTATCCAGGACACATACTCACACAGTAAGCTTATATGTGAATATATATATCTAAAAATTCCTTCACTTACACTGATATGACGATACCTCAGTAATAAGATATCCGACTGACATAAAACCAGCCGGGTTTCGACTCAGGCTGGAATTATTTCGCATGTCTACAATACTGAAGAGTTGTAATGTGTGTGTGTGTGTGTGTGTGTGGTGGTTTTAAGTAAAAAAAAAATCTTTTTCTGAAAATGTTCTAGCTGCAGTAGGGGTTATAAAGATTTAAACTTCATACTTATGCTAAACTGAATTATCTGAAATAGAACTGTTTATATGTATAAAAAAATGATTTGGAATTAAATAACCTACAAAAGTTTATATGCCATATCAACCATTATAGGTTATCTAATGCCAAATCCTCTTTATACATATCTTAGATATATAGGATTTGGTTTGGTTGGGTTTATGGCAAATCAACCATTGTAGGTTATTTAATGCCGAATCCTCTTTATACATATATATTAGATATATATGATTTAGTCTGGTTGGGTTTTATGGCACATCAACCATTGTAGGTTATTTAATGCCAAATCCTCTTTATACATATATATCAAATATATATGATTTAGTTTGCTCGGGTTTTATGGCACATTAACCATTGTAGGTTATTTAATGCCAAATCTTCTTTATACATATCTTAGATATATAGGATTTGGTTGGGTTTTATGTCTACTACACTGAAGAGTTGTAATGTGTGTATGTGTCGTAGTTTTAAGTAAAAAAAATCTTTTTTCTGAAAATGTTCTAGCAGTAGTAGGGGTTATAAAGATTTGTTAATTGTTGTATCTGATTCCATTTGTTTTCTTTCTTCTTTTCCCCAATTCATGATTTCTTCTTGTTTGAGTTGGCTGCGAGGGAATTCCTGAATAAATGAAAGAAAGGAGACGACGATGTGAGATGACTTTAATTTCAACTTTATTTCTGGGTTAACCAACAATTTTGTGGGTGTGGAAGTCCCCTCTGAATCCAAATAAATAGTCGCGTCTCACAGACAAGGTGTTAAAATATACTGATCGTCTCCGGTGGTGGTAAAGACTAAAGTCGGTATTTTTATGTTATTGGTTTTGGCGGTGTCAGCAGACATGGTTTCAGGCTACTAAACCTAATCAGCCAAGTGTTCGCTGCTAGCGGCCGCATGAAAGAGCGCCCTTTCCGTCAAAGAAGTCATGCTAAAGTGAGGTCGAACTTCTTTTCGTAAGGATGGCTCCCTTTTTTTTTTCGGGCATGCGTCGCCCTCACTTTCTGCCAATGGCTGATGTGCCATAAAAACCAACCAGACCAAATCATATATATTTAATATATATGTATAAAGAGGATTTGGCATTAAATAACCTACAATGGTTAATGTGCCATAAAACCCAACCAAACTAAATCATATACATTTAATATATAAGTATAAAAATGATTTGGCATTAAATAACCTACAAGAATTGACATGCCATAAAACCAAACCAAACTAATCATTCGTTTGCACATAGTTAAATGGTTGAACATTTGATCCATAGATGGGACCCTAACAGATTTTCCCATTTCAAGTAAAAGTGGACCTGGGAGTAATGGTGTCAGGCTACTAAACCTAATCAGCCTAGTGTTCGCTACTTGCAGCAGCATGAAAGAGCCTCCTTTCCGTCAGAGACGTAATGCTAAAGTAAGGTCGAACTTCTTTTCGTAAGGACGGTTCCCTTTTTTTCGTGCATGCGTCGCCCCCACTTTCTGACTGGGGCTTCCGGGAATTTCTTCATTTTTTAAAAACTAATTTTATTTAATTTATTTTCTTTTTCTTTTTTCTATCCACTACAAATTCTAAAAATAGACCGAAGTTGAACTAATCAACGCCAGACCCTAATTGAAAAAATCCAGTCAATGGACACACCACTTGACTCTTTAGGGATTGGAATTAACCAATAGAATTAGAAAAAACAAAATGTAGGTTCAATATCAACATAATTTTCCAGGACCTCTAAAAAGATCAATAGTTGGAAGAAAGAAGAGAGGTTGATGTATCATAAAACACAAACAAAAAGATTTACATATATCTAATATATATGTATAAAGATGATTTGGCATTAGATAACCTACAATGGTTGATTTGCCATAAAATCCAACCCAACCAAATCCTATATATTCAATATATATGTTTAAAGAGGATTTGGCATTAAATAACCTACAATGGTTGAATTGCCACAAAATCCAACCCAACCAGATCCTATATATTTAATATATATGTATAAAGAGGATTTGGCATTAAATAACCTACAATAGTTGATATGCCACAAAATCCAACCTAACCAAATCCTATATATTTAATATATATGTATAAAGAGGATTTGGCATTAAATAACCTACGATGGTTGATATGCCAGAAAACCCAACCAATCTAATCATTTGTTTGCACATAGGTTTTGCAACAGGCGTCCCGCCTGGGATTCGTACCGGGTGTGTGTTTTTGTTGTTGAACTGAATCGCCTGGTCTCAGGTGGGGGCATCCCCTAGGCAATATCTGCTCTGCACGGCTGAGTTTATAGCTTGGCACCCCAATCTGAGGAATGCTGAAGAGACCTAACATTTTTTTGTGACGGCTACGCCTTAATCTCGATTGGTGTGTGTGTGTGTGTGTGTGTGTGTCCCCTCCACCGCATTATAAAATGACCTTGTGTCACATCCTAACTAGATGAGAAGTCAGTTAAATACCAAGAAAAAGACACAAATTAAAGCAATCAAGAGAATTAAGAGAGAGATAGACAGAGAGAGAGAGAGAGAGAGAGAGAGAAATCACAGGCCGAAGATAAGAAACCAGAGACTTTAAAATAATTATAACTCAGGGATCTCTCTCTCTCTCTCTCTCTCTCTCTCTCTCTCTCTCTCTCTCTCTATTCTTCTTCTTCTTCTTCTTCAATTACAATCACACCTTTAAAAATGAATCAAATTTCGGTATTAAATTACCCATAAGGAGTTGCTATACCGTTAAACAAATAAACCCCCTCCTCACCCTCTCTCTCTCTCTCTTCAACATAACACACGTATCAAAAAATTAAGTCACTGTGATTATTGGCTTCTAGCATTTCTGTGATCTTGTCTGTGGAAGTTCTTTCGTCTATTTCATTCCCATGTACTATTGACCCAATTCTGGGGCTTCAGAATACACCGACTGCTTCTCTGCAGACGAGGTAAGACCTCCCCAAACGAGTATCCTGTTATGACACTAAACAATCTGATAGTCAGGTTCCAGTAATGCTGGAACTATGGGGAATGCGGAGTACCCCTTCATTGCCAGCGCTTCCAGGTCCATTCTGGTCCGGAGTGATAGCACCTAACTGGGTCCTATCCATGGGTCAAATAGAACTAAACAGTGTACTCATGCTAAACTGAATAGTTTGAAATAGAACAGTTTTTAACATTTAACTGTTTGTAAACAAAAAACTATATTTGTACTAGACTGAATCTGTTTTAAATTTAATTCGGCATTAAATGACCTTGAATGGGTTGATACGCTGTAAAAAACCTAACTAACCAACCAACTCACGCGAGCAATTATATCATCTTTTCATCCATTAGTTTGTGGCAGTCGTTTCATGTTGTATTAAACCTGAAATATAGACTATTGATTATAATCATGATCAATCCTGGTGGGTTTTTCATACCAACGTTGGCTGATGGTCTTTCACTGAAGTCTGAGTGACAAGTCTACTCAGGTCTCCAGGACTCTCCTTAGTAGTCTGGCTGATCTCAACAAAGTTGTAGTATAGATGGTATCGATTCTTACTCTGATTTCCAATGCTTCCAGTCTACTTTCCAAGTCTTTGGAGACCGTTCCAAGTGTTCCAACTACAATTGGTATCACTCTCATCCTCTGGCAAAGTTCGAGTATTTCTCTATTTTTTTGGTTTATTCTATTTTTGTTATATATATCCTACAGGTGAACTTTAATAGGTAAGTCCCTTTCCTCATAAATACACTGGACTCTTTTTTTTTTTTTAGGGAGGATGATGTTTGTTGGGTTTTATGGCATATCAACCTTTGTAGGTTATTTAATGCCAAATCCATTTTTATACAAATAAACAGTTCTATTTCAAACAATTCAGTTTTGCATGAGTACACACTGTAAGTGTCAAAAACATTTCTATTTCAAGCAATTCAGTTTAGTCAAATTGTTCTAATTCTAACAATTCCGTTTTGTATATATAGATTCCGTTTACACACAGTTAAATGTCAAAACAGTTCTATTTCAAACAAATCAGTTTAGCGTATAAAAACAGTTCTATTTCAAGAAATTCAGTTTAGCATAAGTGCGCAGTTTCAATGTCAAAATAGTTCTATTTCAAGCAATTCAGTTTAGCATAAGTACACAGTTTAGTTCTATTTAACTAAAAGATGGGATCCTCTCATATTTACCAACCCCTCCGCTCGGGCCAGATATGACACAAGGTCAATTTTTAAGCGGAGTTTAGCAGGTTTGAATTCAGAGTTTTCCTTCTCCTAGACTAGTTGCCTCCCCAAGGCTGAAGAACCTAGTCTGCCCAACTATTTACCCATAGCTGGCGGGAGAATAATTGGATTCATACCTTTCCCAAGGGTATTAGTGCTATGTTAAATGCAATCAGTCTCGTCCAGGATTTGAACTCGTGTCGCCGTGTCCATTTCCTACAGCGATAACCATTACACCACGGGCACCTCCAAAATATAGGATCCTATCAAGTGACACTCGCCATTCTGTTGCGTATTATTATCATTATTTTTTTTTCACTTCACGAATTTTTTTTCTTTGTTTAATGGCATATCAACCTTTGCAGGTTATTTAATGGCAAAGCCAATCCCCTAGAAGAATAGTAGTGATTCTATTTAACCCATAGCTAGGAGGATAAGGGGGTTCATACCTTTCCCAAGGGTATTAGCCCGAAAGTGAACGTAATAGCGCGACTTGAGTACGAACTCGCTTACTACGATTCCGCAGTCCATTGCTTTAACCATTACACCACGAGGACACCCCCCCACGAATTTTTCTCACCGGCTCAATTTGATGGTTTTTCACAGGAGTGTTTGTGCTTAACAATGGCAAACTATTGACACACGTAAATTACTTTCATCATCATCATCTTGTTGTGCCATCAGCACAGATATCCCTGACCCTCTCTCGCCACCCCTCCCTATCGTTCATCACTTCCGGCAGGTCCTCAGGGCTACACCCCATATCCTCATAGAGCTGCTGTATGTAGATGCGAGCTGGTCGCCCTGCCTTTGCTCGTCCATGTGAAGGGGTCCATAGGAGTATATCCCTTATGAGCTCGTCCCTACTTCCCCAGCAGTGTCCAGCATGTCTGGTTTATCTAACTTTGATAGTTTTCGTGATGGGTGGTAGGTGACCGAACAGCTGTTGCTTTGTGAGGTGTTGCCTCCAGGACTTTTTCAATATTGCTCGCAGCATTCTTGTGTAGTTGCCGTCAAGCTTTTTCTCCATCTGTTTCGTAAGCGTCCATGTAGTGCATCCATGCAGTAGTATTGACACGACCGCTGCTTGGAATAAACTGCGTTTCATTTTATCGGTCAGGTCTACTTCACTCGATTCACAATCAAAGATCGTAAATCAAACTTTTAAAGCTTTGAATGTTTTGTAACGCAGTGTGAGGCAAAAATACCTGTCACCTGTGTTGTGCATGTGAATTTAGGCAAATGGTAAATGTAGCTTCATCTAGTTAATGTCTTACTTAAGTTTTTTGGCGGCTGGGAGAAGTCCCCGTGGTCTAGTAGCTAATGTATGATTCTCGAAGCAATAACTATAAAAAATTTTTTTAAAAAACGACAATAAATAAAATAGCAACCAACTCAGGTATTAACGTATTAAACATATTCGATAACTAACCCTATACTGTATAGTCATATGCTACAACTATATATATATATATATATACATGCAGAATACATATTGACGCAATAATAAAGACGAGCGAAGACTTCTTTAAAAAATATACCTCTCACTTTATTTGAAAGGTTGCGTGTGAGAGAGAGCTGGAGACCGAACAAAGACTGCAACATATTGACCTTCCCAGCCCCTCCGGGCATCGCCGTGTGTCGTTCTCGTTCTCCAGGACTGCTCAACCGGGGGCCAGGGCCCAGCCTTTCTGGGACATGTTCTCATCCCCGCATGTTCTCACCAACTGGTCTGGTCTCCAAACTCCATCGGGGGTCCCGAGGGCCCCTTCTACTGGATGGTGACTTTCCCTACCACATCTTGTCTCCAACTCGTCTGATTTTCAACTCTCTGACTTCCTGTCCTCACCGAGTAATATAATAGTTCAGTCGCCCACTCAATCTTTGGAATGGCATGTTTGATCACCATTAAGCGGAAATAACTGTCATGCAGTTCAGAGGTCACTCTCTTCCAGTGCATCAGTCTATAAGTGTATCATGGGCTTTTACCTTGTCCCATTTCGTCAGCCAAATCGGCCTACGCGATTTCTTCACATAACTGCCATCGGAATGTGTCACTTCCTTCCGGTACATCACTTTGGAATGGCATGTTTGGCCGGGTCGAAGGTCAATATACAACACCAACAACCAACCCGAACGGAATGATCCAATCCTGTCAATAAGAAAAAAAAAGAATTTAAAAATACTCCAAATAAATATGAATCAAACTCACTGCAACAAACAACATGAAACAACCCTTAAAGATGACTAGCAAAATGGTTGAAAGCGGTTGGACTCGTATGGGGTACTTTCTTCACTAGACATCAGAAAAATAACAAGAAGACTCGAACGTCTTCAATCGAAGATATTGAAAAGCGAAAATGTTTACATAACGATTTGCTGCCTTAATATGAAATACATAAACATACACACATAGATGGCTCTGATCAAAGGTTGTGCTAATTGTTTATTTAATAAATAATGTTTACCAAAATGCATGTTCGTCGGAGTTACTTTTACACACACACATATATATATATATATATATATATATATATATATATATATAAGGTAAACGTGGGGACTGTAGTCGAGGGTGACCCGAAGGCTCCTTTTCGATTACTACTACACCAAGGTGTAGGGGAAGGCGCTACTCCTTTTCCTGGATTGCTCCACTTTACCCTTGATCCGTACCTTATAATGCTGAGTATCAAGCAAGAAGGTATCAAGTACCATTTTTTGATTATTTGGTATGACTCGACCAGGGATTGAACCCCAGGTCTCCCGGGCCATTGGCGAACACTCTAACCATCATGCTAATATATATATATATATATATATATATATATAAGAGGTTTATGGTTTTTACTAGCTTACTTGTTGAGTTAATGTTGCAGTATTGTTAAATAGTTCTCAATACAAATAATAGAGCACTTGTACCCACGGACACACACACACACACACACACACATATTATATATATATATTATATTATGTATATTTTATTTACATATATATTATATATATATAAACACGCTCAAAGAAAAAGAGAGGAAGACCTCTATATAAACCCATAACCAACTGAAAATCATTCAAATTGCAAACACGAGTGAGTTCAAATCTCATTGAGTACCATATTAACAAGGCTTTGTGCCATATATCTTCATTAATGAAAGCAACAAGCCGGAAACATACACGTGTGTAAAAACAAAATAAATGAATAAATAAATTTAAAAAATACAAATCTCTTCGTGGAACTGCCTATTTTAAAACATAAAAATATATATAATATAAATATAAATATGATATATATATATATATATATATATATATATATATATATATATATATATATATATCCGAGGATCATTAAATAGGATTCCAGACTTTTTTCGTATGGGCACTTTTAATGATAGTATTCACATGAAACTCTAGTCCCCTGGGCATCAAGACAGTTCCTCACCCTCCCTTGCTTACTGTGACTTTTGCTTATTCCCTAAGCTCACAGGCTGTCGTTATGAGACAATTGAGGAGATGAAAGAGGCTGTGATGAAGATCATTGACACGCTGACACAAGAGGACTTCCATGGGACCTTCCAGAAGTTGTTGGAACGGTACAACAAGTGCATTGCTGCTGAAGTAGATTACTTCGAAGGGGGGTAGAGTTTCGTGTGTGTACTATCAATAAAAGTGCCCAAATGAAAAAAATCTGGAAACTTATTTAATGATCCTCGTATATATATTTATATAGTTTATATATATATACTCATTTAAACAGATAAGCGGCGAAAGTTGGATTGTAAAATATGATGGGGAAACTTATTTTCTTTTTTCTCATGTGTTTGCAACATATTTTTTGACCCCACTCATTATTTACAGATCGTTCCTGAGTACAGCTTATCTTGTGTTGCGAGACAAAATCTCTTGATAAAGAATCTTGATTTCTCATGTTTTCATTGTTGAAATAGGGACAGACAAAGCAGTTGAACAATGGGACAACTTCCAAGGGCCCAAAAGCACTTAAGAAGGAAAACTTTCATTTTTGAGACTTCAAGTGAATCAATATATTGCCGTTAACACACACACTCTCTCTCTCTCTCTCTCTCTCTCTCCATCTCTCTTCACATTTTTCTTTTATTTTTCTTCTTATCTCTCTCTTTTGCTCTCTTTTTTTCCTCTTTCTTTATCTTCCTCTCTCTCTCTCTGTCTCTCTCGCTCTCTCTCGTTCTCTCTCTTACACACACACACTTTCTCTTCGTCTCTCTCTATTTATCCTCGTCTCTCTCTACCTTCGTCTTTCTTTCTCTCTCTCTTTCTCTCTATCTCTCTTTATTCTCTTCTCTCTCTTTCTCACTCTTCATCTTCATATTTTCTCTATTTCACTTCTTTTTTTTCTTTTTCTCTCCCTCTTTAGCTTTCTTTAACGTCTTCTCTCCCTCTCTCTCTCTTTCTCTCTCTCATACACACACACACACACTTTCTGTTCCCCCCTCTCTCTCTTAATTCTCTTCTATCTATCTCCCACATTCTCCCCTTTTTGCTGTTTGATCTCTGTCTGTCTTTCTGTCTGTCTGTCTCTCTCTCTCTATATATATATATATATGTCCTTTAGGAGATTGTTTCGCTGAAAATAATTATATATATGTTGGTTAAACCTCAGCTACCCTATCGAGAAGACTTACAATGCACCTTTCTGATACAAGTTCCATAGGACAGCATTTAAAAAAAACATTCAGGCCCAACAACAGAATTACGAAAAATTCTCACCGAAAACACAATATTAGAACATCAAAATAACAAACAAAAACTACAGATTCTCGAAGCGCTATATATTAGAAACATGCAACCCAAACTTAACAGAATTAATTTTCAAACCACTGCTAATGTACTGACACTATTTATAGAACAATTTTAAAAGTAAACGCTACACACTGCAACGGCCCAGATGCTCTTCTTCGTACAAAGTAGTAATGTACATACAAAAGTTACATCACTTTTGTAATACATCCTCCCCTGATGATGGCCCAAAGTCGGACAGAAAGTACTTGGGAAATAAACAATTATGGAAAATATATCAATCAATTCCCGCCGAATACGATAAAAACAATACGGCAATATGAAAGGATCAACAAGAAAATATGTAGACAGAAAATGTCTATTATGTTCAACGAAATTTGTATTAATGAATGGTTTGGTTTGGTTTGTTGGGTTTGATGGCATATCAACCTTTGTAGGTTATTTAACGCCAAAACCATCTTTATGTAAATAATCTGTTCTATTTAAAACAATTCAGTTTAGCATAAGTACACAGTTTAAACGGTCAAAAACATTTCTATTTCAAACTATTCAAGCAGTGATATGTAACATTTCAGTTAAGTGTAAATACAGTTTTAAATGTCGAAAAACAGTTCTATTTCAAATAATTCAGTTAAGCATAAGCAGGCAGTTTAAATGTAAGTACGATTTAATTGTCAAAAACATTTTTATTTCAAACAATTCAGTTTAGCATTAGTATGCTGTTAGTTCTATTTAACCCATAGATAGGGCCCTACCAGGTGCTACCACGCCGGGCCAGAGTGGACCTGGGAGTAATAGCAATAAAGGGGTACTCCGCATTCCCCAAAGCCCGAGCACTGCTGGAACCTCACCATCAGATTGTTTAGTGTTATATCAGGACACTCGTTTGGGGGGGGTCTTACCCCTCTGCAGAGGTGCAGTCAGTGTATTCTACAGCCCCAGCCGACTGGGCAATGTATTAATGAAGAAATGCTGCCAAAATATACATACACACACACACACACACACATATATATATATATATATATATAATCTGAGTCAGTTCATATATGTCAAAATATCTATCGATCTGAAGCTGTTCACATATATCATCTCACTAAGTTTACATCTATCTTTTTTTCAGAACGCTAAATATATCGCAAAAGTATCTCTGATTTGACTACACTAATTTCATTCACCAATCGTGGCATACCAGTGTCAAGACCTAAAATTATCTTTCTTTATTTTATTCTTATTTCCTTATTCATTTCATTTTTCCAGGGCGCTAAAATTATTGTCTTTCCCGAATACGGAATTCTTGGAATCTATTTAAACCGAACTACTGTGAAATCCTATCTTGAAGAAGTTCCTGATCCTCGATGTACACTCTGGAACCCCTCGGAAGCCCCCAATGACTACAGCGGAACAGAAATCCAGCAAGAACTTAGCCGCATTGCGAAAGAAAACAAGATTTATATGGTAGTCAATCTGGGTACTAAAGTGCCTTGTACAATTTCAATTGATCCTTCGTGTCCAACAGATGGTCAACATCAATATAATACTAATGTGGTCTATTCAGACAACGGAACATTAATTGCAGTCTATCACAAACGAAATTTGTACATTGATTTACCATTTGAGCCGGCCGGGGAACCTGAGTACGTGACCTTTGACACGCCGTTTGGCAGGTTCGGTACGGTGATCTGTTTTGATCTGATGTTTAAGGAACCCACTTTTGTTCTGCTTGAGAAGCACAAAGTTCGAAATCTTGCTTATCCAACGGCCTGGGTGAAGATCCCACCATTTTATAGGTCTTTGATGGTGCATTCGGGTTACGCGCGGGCCAATTCGATCAATATTCTAGCAGCTGATCTTCATGCGAAAGAGCACTTGGCTCATGGCAGTGGACTTTACTCTCCGAAAGGACCAAAAGCCTATTTCTACGACACAGATGAGGAAAAAAGCAAGCTACTAATAGCAGATATGGATCCAATCAGCGAGGAGACGTCTCTATCGACCAGCAGCGTCTCATCAAAAGTAAATCACGATATAAAATCTGATGAAAAGATTTTAAAGGGTTCGGTGTTGGGTCATCAATATCTTTTTAAGCCTCTGACTGACGTCAAGGGGAAAACTGAGATCTGTCAAGGAGATTTCTGTTGCAGTGTAGACTACGAAAGGCAACAGAATACAGAGCAATATGCGTTGGGAGTAGGCAATGGTTTTCTTCACGTCATAAATAAAACGCTTTACGCACAGACTTGCACTTTATCTAAATGTGTGAATAACAACTGCGTTGCTGAGATCACTGAGGCAAATACCATTTTCAAAAGGTTAATTTTGACTGGCTACAATTTCCAAAGCAGCCATATTTCCCCACGTGTTATTGCCATGAACTCAACTTCGTATGTATTCATTGATAAGGAGTGGACTTATAATTACACTGGCCGAATTTATATAGAAAAGCCGATGTCACTGCCTCTACACTCTGTGGTTTTAAATGGGAGGATATATCATAAAGACCCCCCATATCCAAAAACTAGCCATAAATACGCTCTCCCCAATTGCGTTAATTCGTCCAGTGGTACTAAATTTACCCATGGTCTTTACCTGGACTTTCTAACCGCAATAATGTCTTTACTTTGCGCTTTAATTCAGTGTAAGAACTAACATCTTAGAGGTCACATATTCAAACTGGGGAGAGTCAGTTAATCTACGGTTCTACTTGATCTTCACCTGCCCAGTCGGCTGGGGCTGTAGAATACACCGTCCTGGTTATGACACTAAACAATCTAGTGGTGAGGCTCCAGTAATGCTGGAGCTTTGGGGAATGTGGAGTATCTCTTCATTACCATCGTTCCCAGGTCCACTCTCGCCCGGACTGGTAGGACCTGATAGGGACCTACCTATGGGTCAAATAGAACTTAACAGTGTACTTATGCTAAACTGAATTGTTTGAAATAGAACTGTTTATATGTATAAAAATGGATTTGGCATTAAATAACCTACAATGGTTGATATGCCATAAAACCAAACCAAACCAAATTAAATTGATATTCCCAAACGGTAAGGATTATCATCGATGTGTTCAATAAACATTAAAATGATAGGTGCCCGTTACTTTCCCCCCTCCCCCGCTAGAGGTGATATTTAGAATATACAGTCTATAACGCCTGAAAGGGAGTAAGACTCCCGCCACTAATAAAAAGGAGACACCTGAATATGAAACTAAACTGTATCTGATGATGAGAGTGTGGGCAGTTATTTCTTCATTACCGTTACTCCCAGGTCCACTCTGACACAAAATGGTTGTATTTGTTAGGCTCCGATCCATGGATCAAAAAGAACTGTTTGAAAATGATGTGGCTCTTAAAAGAAATCGGGAATTTTTTATATATTAAAATCGTTTTGAAAACATGAAAGATTAGTGTTGTTTGTGGGTTCTTTTTTAAATATTTTTTTATTTTTTGAATTCGTCTTCTTTATCATCATCATCATCATCATCATCATCATCATCATCAAGGTTTTCGCTATCTCTACCTATCGACAAACTCTCATGATAAGTCCTCCAGAAGGCATCCAGTGTCCGCAAAGAACTGTTAAATGTAAGTTTTCGTGTGTCGGCCAACACTGATGTGTGAATGTCGAATCCATAGAAGAACGTCGCTTATGAGTTCGAACTTACTTCTCAAGCAGCACCCAACATATCTTCATCGATTTACTTGGATGGTTTATGAGATGGGAGGTAAGAGGCCGTACAGCAGCTGTTTTGTAAAGTGCTGTTTCCAGAATTTATTCAAATCAGCTTTGTAGCATTCTTGTGTAGTTTCCAACTAGCTTTTTCTCCATGCGTTTCGTTAGAGTCCAGGTGGTGCAACCATACAGTAGTACTGACACAGCCAAACCTTTGAAGAAATCCTGTTCTATTTTATCAGAGAGATCTGATCTCACACACACACACTCATACGCACACAAACACACGTATACATCGTTTCGTTAGAATCCACAGGGTGCAGTCATATAGTAGTACGGATATGGAAGAATTTCCGTTTACCAAGTACAAATATCATCGATTTTATATAAAATGTCATAACATTTATATGCAAGTGAGTATAAAGATTGTAATGAAGATAAAATACTGAAGATTTCTTTGGTTTTACAAGTATTTTTTTCAATTTAATATGCTTTTTGTACCAACTTTTCATCGCAACTATTCAGATGTCCACACGATTACAATTAATATATAAGTTTATTTCTAAGTTTTATTTTTCAATGAAGCATTGTCAACCATATTTATTTTTTACGAGTATTTCTTTCTTTGCTTTTCATCAAGCATTATTAGAAATATAATTATCTTGAATTTTTATTACACGAAGTATTGTCAATTGTGTTTTTTACTAGGATTGTAATTCAAAAGAAATGTAATACTTCCATTGAGCATCCAGATAAGAGTAACTTTCAGTGATTTGCTTGATATTTTGGAGTGAATAATTAAATGGAAAATTCTATAGAAATGTAATACTTCCATTGAGCATCCAGATAAGAGTAACTTTCAGTGATTTGTTTGATATTTTGGAGTGAATAATTAAATGGAAAATTCTATAGAAATGTAATACTTCCATTGAGCATCCAGATAAGAGTAACTTTCAGTGTTTGCTTGATATTTTGGAGTGAATAATTAAATGGAAAATTCTATAGAAATATAATACTTCCATTGAGCATCCAGATAAGAGTAACTTTCAGTGATTTGGTTGATATTTTAGAGTGAATAATTAAATGGAAAATTCTATAGAAATGTAATACTTCCATTGAGCATCCAGATAAGAGTAACTTTCAGTGATTTGCTTGATATTTTGAAGTGAATAATTAAATGGAAAATTCTATAGAAATGTAATACTTCCATTGAGCATCCAGATAAGAGTAACTTTCAGTGATTTGCTTGATATTTTGGAGTGAATAATTAAATGGAAAATTCTATAGAAATGTAATACTTCCATTGAGCATCCAGATAAAAGTAACTTTCAGTGATTTGCTTGATATTTTGGAGTGAATAATTAAATGGAAAATTCTATAGAAATGTAATACTTCCATTGAGCATCCAGATAAGAGTAACTTTCAGTGATTTGCTTGATATTTTGGAGTGAATAATTAAATCGAAAAGTCTATAGAAATGTAATACTTCAATTGAGCATCCAGATAAGAGTAACTTTCAGTGATTTGCTTGATATTTTGGAGTGAATAATTAAATCGAAAAGTCTATAGAAATGTAATACTTCAATTGAGCATCCAGATAAGAGTAACTTTCAGTGATTTGGTTGATATTTTGGAGTGAATAATTAAATGGAAAATTCTATAGAAATGTAATACTATAGGAATTTAATACTTCCATTGAGCATCCAGATAAAAGTAACTTGAAACATTCAGTAGGCCTCTGTGACATTCCTAGAACAGATTGCGCATCAGTTGTTGGTTGTTTGGTAGGTAGTTGGTTCTTTTGTTTTACGGTATAGCAATCCTTTTTGCTTACACACAGTTAAAACAGTTCTATTTCAAATAATTCAATTTAGCATAAGTACACAGTTTATATATATATATATATATATATATATGAATGGAGGAATTGATATTATCATAGAATTGCCATGACAAGAAAATCCGGCAAACACCTACATGCGACATACGGAGCACTGAACAGCTGTTTCGACCTTATTAGGTCTCATCAGCAGTGCACACCGTGATCTCTCCCACTGGAGATCGAACAACAACCACAGTATGCAGAAGCCGAAACTCTACCACTGGGCCACCGGTTCATGCCACATATAAGCGATATATATATATATCAGAACCCAAAGGTACGTACAGAATTTTAGAATAGCTTTAAATCGAGAAAATGGAAATCTGATCTCTTCGATAAAATAAAATTGGATATCTTCCAAGCTGTGACCGTGTCTGTACAACTCTACGGATGCACCACACTTTTTTCGGTAAGATTTTGCTCACACGTCCTTCCGGGCTGCTGCCTGGCATTCATACCAAGCGGGTGTGTGCTAGCTATGTCACCTTAACTTCAGGGGGCTATCCACCTGGTCTTTTCCCGCTTCGGCGAGACAAAGTTTATTGCTAGGTGCCTGAGGCGCACCATCAGGGGGATGCTGACGGGTTTAAGTTTTTTTACCTGCCAAGCATGAATCTCGATTTTTTGCGCGGTCCTCACCATAAAACTGCCTTGTGCCATACTCTAACACGGTGGGATGTCAGACAAATCCCGTCTGTTCAAAGAAAAACCATGCCAGCAAATGAGTGTCCTGAGTATGACATTAAACTGATGGTTAGGCTCCAGTCCTGTTGTTATATTGTAATCTACAGCATCATAACGACACAATAATAAAGACGCAGGAAAACTTCTTTAACAAAATATTTACCTCTCACTTTATTGCAAGGGTTCGAAAAGGGTTACTCAAAGGTTTGCGTGTGAGAGGGAACTGGTGACCGAACATAAACTGTAATATGGCCGTCAACGTTGTGTCTTTCTCGTTCTCCTGATGCTCAACCGGAGGCCCTGGGGTCTACTCTGCTGGGTGCTGGTTTTCTTTACTGCACCTTATCAGCAACTTCTCTGGTCCCCAACTCCATTGGGGTTCTTGAGGGCCCCCTCGGCCGGGTGTGGCTTTCCCTACCACATCTCGTCTATAACTCCTACTCCAACTGTAACTGCAACTGCCACTTGACTTCTGTCTTGACTGAGTTATATAATAGTTCAACGCCCACTCGATCTTTGGAATGGCATGATTGATCGTCATCCAGCGGAAATAACTGTCATGCAGTTCACAGGTCACTCTCTTCCGGTGCATCAGTCTATGAGTGTATCATGGGCTTTAACTTGTCCCATTTCATCAGCCAAATCCACCCACGCGATTTCTTTTGATTACTGGCCATTGGAATGTGTCACTTCCTTCCGGTGCATCACTTTGTAATGGCATGTTTGCTCGGGCTGAAGATCAAAATACAACAATGTAGCTTTGGGCAATGTTGAGTACCCCTTCATTACTTTTGCTCTCAGGTCCACTATGACCCAAAGTGGTAATACCTGTTAGATGTTGGTTGTTTGGGTTTTATGGCATATCAACCTTTGTTGGTTATTTAACGCAAAATCCATTTTTATGCAAATATTCAGTTCTATTTCAAATAATTCAGTTTAGCATGAGTACATGGTTTAATTGTCAAAAACATTTCTATTTCAAGCTATTCAGTTTGGTTAAACATTTCTAATTCAAACAAATCAGATCAGCATAAGTACGCAGTTTACTTCTATTTAAATCCATTTTATACTAATAATCAGTTCTATTTCAAACAACTCAGTTAAGCATGAGTACACAGTTTAACTGTCAAAAACATTTCTATTTCAAGCTATTCAGATTATTCAAACAGTTCTAATTCAACCAATTCTGTTTAGTATAAGTATAGATTTTGTTTACACTCAGTTAAATGTCAAAACAGTTCGATATTAAACAATTCAGTTCTACAAAAGTACAGTTTCAATGTCAAAAACAGTCTCATTTTAAACAACCTAGTTTAGCGTAAGTACATAGTTTAATTGTCAAAATCATTTCTATTTCAAGCTATTCAGTATAGTCAAACAGTTTTAATTCAAACAATTCAGTTTAGCGTAAGTATGCAGTTTAGTTCTATTCAACCCATAGATAGGGCCCTATCAGGTGTTACCATCCTGGGCCAAAGTGGCCCTGGGAGCAATGGCAATGAAGGGGTGCTCCGCATTCCCCAAAGCTCCAGCATTACTGGAACCTCACCATTAGATTGTTTAGTGCCATATCCAGGACACTCGTTGGTGTGTGTGTGTGTGTGGGGGGGTCTTACCTCTCTACAGAGGTGCAGTTGGTGTATTCTACCGCCCCAGACGACTGGGCAAGGGTCAAATAGAACTGTTTAACCATTTAATAAGGATTATTATTATTCGATATTTAAGACCATACAGCTGTATGCAAATAATTTATATTCCATAAGAACAAATGATTAATGTTAAATATTATTATTATTATTGTTAGATGGCAGTACTTGAAAACTTTTAACTGTTCCCAAACAAATGATTTATATCAAATAGAATTATTAGTGTTAAACAGTAATACCTGAAACCATTTAACTGTGTGCAAACAAATGATTAATGTTAAATATTATTATTATTATTATTATTAGATGGCAGTACTTGAAAACTTTTAACTGTTCCCAAACAAATGATTTATATCAAATAGAATTATTAGTGTTAAATAGCAAAACTTGAAACCATTTAACTGTGTGCAAATAAATGATTAAGACTAAATAGAATTATTTGAGTTAGATAAGAATATTTAAAAGCATCTGCGTACAAACAAATGAGCTCTAACTCGTTTAAAAATCATTACCTATAGATTATTCGGTTACAAATCATTATATATATATATATATATATATATATATATATATATATATATATATATATATATCATCAAGTCGTGCTGACAGCACTGATTTTGCTGACTCCCACTATGTCTCCATCGATTCCTGTTATCCATTGCTCCCGGCAGATCCCCCAAACTACACCCAGTGTCCGTGCAAAGCTGACGTCAAAACAGTTTTATTTCAAACAATTCAGTTTAGCATAAGAATACAGTTTAGTTCAATTTGACTCATAGATAGGACCCTATCAGGTGTTACCACTCCGGGTCAGAGTGGACCTGAGAGTGATGGCAATGAAGGGGTGCTCTGCCTTCCCCAAAGCTTCAGCATTACTGGAACCTCATCATCAGATTGTTTAGTGTCATAACTAGGACACTCTTTTGGGAAGAACTTACATCTCCGCAGAGAAGTGGTTGGTCTATTCTATAGTCCCAGCCGACTGGTCAAGTTTTTTTAACTTGCAGTATGACCACTCAGCCCGGTGGAAGAAGCAATAACGAGGACCACAGCACTAAACGATCGAATGACCAACCAAACCTGCCGTGTAGGTTATTTCATAATAGGATTTGGTATTAAATAACCCGCTAGTGTTGATATGCCATAAAACAAAAAACCAACCAACCAACCAAATCCTCTATGACTCATTCATGCTTATAAAATCTTCTCTTCATTTGTTGGGTCACACTAAGCATTAACCAAAAATACCACATTCTCTCTATGAGCTACCCTGCTAAAATTCTTCAGCGATGATCAGGAATGAAAATTATTTTCAAACTAGAATACTCCCGTCAATAATGACGGTTGAATTTTATATAATCTTAAAAAATGGAGACTGTCTCACTTTTTCTCTTTTCCTTGTTGCTGTCAATAGAGATTCAAAAGCCAAGCAGACGAACTCAAAAACGGAAGAAACCGTTTCGTTGTGACGTCAGCCGGCTTTCCCAACAACTTGTCTACTTTCTTTTCCTTTCTCTTTCGATGTGGCAAGCCACAAATCACATGATTCTTTCTTTCTTTCTTTTTTTTTTTAAATATCATCTATACAGAGACACAGATGTTCACACAGAACGCTACACTTGCGTTTTATATTATTTGGAGATGTTTACAATTTCAATGTTTTGGTATGTGGAGAGAAAAGACCTCAACGAAAGTGTAAATGCGTGCATGGGACGGGGAGAGGGGTTAACATGATGTAACTTGAAACAAATTAACAGGTCCCTCCCAACTCTCTCTATTGTAGATCGCCGATTATTTTCCAAACATACTGTGACGATAACCCCTCGGCCTCCCGTTACATCAACTTCTTCGAAATATTTCGCTTCTTGGCCAGTGATCAACTAGTGGTTCCGATAGGGGTATCGCACATTTCTTCATGGCTACAAGAAATAAAATCAAAGGAGTGGGAGGAAAGAGAACAAACGAACAATATGCTTGGGTTAATTCAAGCGCAAGAAGAGGAGTTATGTAACATTGCATTCCCTTGTGCATATGTAGACTAACGCTAGCGTAGATTTCTAGCGAAATTTCTACAAAGCTACTCGGAATGCCAACCCATCTTTACCGGTCTTCCCTCACTGCTCTGGACCCTATCTCATGCCAACTGTTCTTTCTGCTGTCCGGTGTCAACTGGCCACTCACGTCACCCTTCGCCAACTGCCTTCCTCTGAGTTCCTTTGTCTCACTCCTGACTTGCGTTCCCTTCCTACTTCCGGTCGCGTTGAGATCTCGAGTCCAAACCCTTTGTCTGATTTCGCGCCAAAACAGACAAAGGGATCGTCTGCTTGGCGGACCACCTACATAGTGTTACAATACGTCGGAAAATAAGCCAGTCAGTCTCTAAATGAGAGTGGGGTTTTTAATTTTGAGAATTAAAAAATGGAATGGGATGGATGATTCTATAGTCCTTTCCAGATGAAAAATTAAGGAGCCATAAAAAAAATAAGGGAGATAAAAGGACTTGACCTGGCTGAAATCCCGGTTCTCTCTCCGGAATTTCAGCCTGGTTGTCCTTTTATCTCCCTTATTTTTTTTTTTTTTTTCAACAAGACGCCCGAACCGTGTACACCATGAGCAGACCGAGGGAACTTAGATTACCATCGGGACCCCTTGCGTGCAACCAGTCTTGCCGCGTGTCCTTTACTAAATTCTATAAGTTTCAGACTTTTTCTATTACATCTGATTTTTAATTCAAGCTGATGTTTAACGAAAGCGATTTGATCGTGATGATAAAAAAGACCTCTCACAATACGATTCCTTCAGCTGTGTCTTCCGTAACACCATTCTAGCCACGGCTAGGATCGTCAGAAACACCATCCGTTTCATCCCTGTTCGCAGCTTGGGATGGATACATTATTAATTTATTTATCTTGTAGTGAGTACATGTAGCGATTGAGAGTGAGTTCTCGTCCGTATTTTACGGGTATTGCTTTCAGGTTTAGTTCCACCACAAATACAACACAAATTTTTACAAGCACGTAAAACAAATGGAATATGACAACAACGAATATTAATAAACAAACAATTTAATATTCATAACAAAAACAGGAATAAAAACAAATGAGAAACATAATGTGCGAGTGGCCTTTGTGGAAAAAAGTTATGGCAAGTTAAATGAAAATAAGATTGTTCACACGCGCGCGCGCGCGCGCGCGCGCGTGTGTGTGTGTGTGTGTGTTTAAATGTTAATAAAGTCTATTAAATAAATGGTTCCATGGTTGGCCGAAGTAAGTTGGATGAAAATAATTGTCACATGCTCATTGGCCTTGTGGTTAGAGTGTTCGCCAATGGCCCGGGAGACTTGGGTTCAATCCCAGGTCGCGTCATACCAAAGACTTTAAAAATGGTACTTGATACCTCCTTGCTTAACACTCAGTAATATAAAGGTACGTATCGAGGGTAAAGTGGATCAATCCAGGGAAAGGAGTAGCGCCCACCCCTACACCTCGGTGTAGTAGCTATTGAAAAGGGAGCCTTCTGGTTGCCCTTGACTACGGTCGCTAACTTGACTTACTTACTTACATTAAGTCCGCACTGTGTTTTTTCTTAAGAATTTGACGACAGCGTGTCGCATTGATGAAAGAAAGTTCGCAAGTCTTTTTCTTTGAATCTTGATTACGGCTCTGTGCGGCTCGGTCATGACCTCTTGCGAAAAGTCTTTTTGGGTAGTAGACGGAATGACTTTTTGGCCGTGGAAGAAATGAATTGAATGACCGACAACTGACCTGGTTGATTTAATTCTTCGTTATTTATACTTTAGTAGTGGATAAAAAAATAGTTTTATTGCAGTCCTAAAATTTAAGCGCGTAGACATTTCTTGACCAATCAAATTCGTATTTTTACTTATTTATTTCAGAGCCTGAATATTTTCTGTTAATTAGTTTCTGATCCTGTTTTTTTTTTTTTGTTTTTTTTGTTTTTTTAGAATGTTCTTATTCTATTTTTAGCTGATTGGTTGAAGAATATAAAAAATGTAACTTCAATGCTAATACGGTTTTGATCCAAAATTTCTAGAATGTTCTTATGTATGTTTTTGTTAATTATTTTAAGACTAAAAAATGTGTATTCTGTAATCTTTGTTTTTGAGCGAATTAAATATACAAAGAACGTCTGCACCTTTTTTTATGAATTTTCGGTTTGAACATTTTCTTGACAACAGCGTCTGTTGTCTTAGAACGCTTTTTGCAAATGATAAAAATCCTTCGATAAATCTCAACAATAACGTTATGAAATATAAAGATATTTGAATATCAAGAATTGCAAGAGAAAGATTAGAAAAAAAAAGGCGGAAAAAGGAAAAAAAAAATGAAAGCCGTAGGCAGATGTATTTCTTACAATTCTCCCATAAGATGAAATGTTAAATACTAAAGATTAAATAAATCCACGTGTTGCTATTTGGAAGTTCATCTTAATATACGTCCTAAATGCGTATTGAATTAGTATCATAGAATTTACTAATCTTAAACATGAAATATTCCGACACCATCGCATTTATTTTCAGGTAAACTTCATTCATTTGTTAGGAGTCTTCCCACATGACTATTCTTTGTACATATAAACTATTTTCAATCATTTTTCCTGGACTACAGTTGGAAAAAAGATACTTCGGTATTAATTTCAAGGTAAAACTAAATTGACTGAAAAAACAGTCGAATTGTTTTTTGTTTTTTTTCTTTCTAAAAGCAGGCGAAATTGTTGTACGCTGAAGAAATTCGTTCCAGTCCTCCTGAAAATGGAATTGACTTTGTATTGGGTAGGAAAGAATGAGGCATTTGTGATGTATCTCTTAGGGTTCTCTATACTTGCAATCGCTCTGACCCCTTCGTATGCAACCCGTAATATAGCATACAGGGCAGCCGTTTACGAACACGCAGTTGTGTCAGCACCCCCCAAGGTAGTAAGTCGAACCGAAGCCGTGGCCAATATGATGAGAAATGTCAGAGTCTACGAGAAGCAAACGAAAATCGCCGCTAACAAGGTCAGTACTTTAAAAAAAATTTTTTTCATCATACAACGTGTGAAAGCACGTGCGATACCCTAGCCTCATCAGCCGCCAACCAGGATGATAACACAGTTTCGGTAGGTCAAGGCGGTTACCGAAACTGTGTTATCACCCTGTAAATTTCAAACAATCCAGTTTAGTATGAGTAAAGTTTTGTTTACAAACAGTTAAATGTTAAAACAGTTCAGTTAAATATTAACCTTCTGTTTTACATTACGACTATGATTCCTTGCCCAGTCGGCTCGGGTTGTAGAATACACTGACTGCAACTCTGCAGAGGTGTAAGACACCCCCAATGAGTGTCCTGTGTATGACACTAAATAATCTGATGGTGAGGTTCCAGTGATGCTGAAGCTTTGGGGAATGCGGAGCACCCCTTAATTGCTATTGCTCCCAGGTCCACTCTGGCCCTGAACGGGCCCTATCTATGGGTTAAATAGAACTAAATGCATACTTATGCTAAACTGAATGGTTTGAATTAGAACTGTTTGACTAAACTGAGTAGCTTGAAATAGAAATGCTTTTGACAATTCAACTGTACTTAACGTTTAAACTGCGTGCTTACGCTAAACCGAGTTGTTTGAAATGGAACTGTTTTTAATATTGAAACTCTACTTGCACTAAACTGAATTGTTTGATGTAGAACTGTTTTGACATTTAACGGTGTGTAAACAAAATCTGTACTTATACTAAACTGAATTAGCTCTGTTTGACTAAACTGAATAGCTTGAAATGTTTTTGACAATTAAACTGTGTGCTCATGCTAGATTAAATAGTTTGAAAAACAACTATTTGTATAAAAATGGATTTGGCGTTAAATAACCTACAAAGGTTGATATGCCATAAAACCTAACCCAACCAAACCAACTGTGATTCCATTTTAACATCAAGGATACTGGTGTAACCTTCCCTTGTCGATAGAGATTAGAATATAATGACAGTATCGCTTGCTGAGGGATAAAACTCCCTGTTCATAGTTTCTTGTAAGACTTAGATCTTCCTCGTAGTCTATAAGACATGGGAAGGGATATGAAAATAATTTTCGAATCGACTAGTCCGTCTTTTGACATTTACCATTATTCAAGGTTTCTATTTTTTCCTCTGCCTAACTTGTGTTGTTTTAAACTTTAAAGCTTTGTATGAGAGACTTTCCTTGTGTCACATCCTGCTCATAGTGGTTGGTTGGTTGGTTTATTTCACTTCATATCAATCTTTTTCGGGTCATTCAAAGCTGAATAAAAAATTTCAAACAATCCAGTTTAGTATAAGTAAAGTTTTGTTTACAAACAGTTAAATGTTAAAACAGTTCAGTTAAATGTCAAAACAGTTCTATTTCAAACAATTCAGTTTAGCATAAGCACACAGTTTAGTTCGATTTGAAAGTAGTTCTATTTCAAACAGTTCAGTTTAGCATAAGTGTGCAGTTTCAATGTCAAAAACAGTTCTATTTCAGACGATTCAGTTAAGCATAAGTACACTGTTTTGTTCTATTAGATCCATAGATAAGACCCTATCTGGTACTACAACTCCAGGCCAGAGTGGACCTGGGAGTAATTACAATGAAGGGGTACTCCGCATTCCCCAAAGCTCCAGCGTTACTGGAACCTCACCATCAGATTGTTTAGTGTCATATCCAGGACAGTCTTACCCCTCTGTAGAGATTCAGTCGGTATTTTTTACAGTCCTCCCAGCCGACTTGACGAGCTCATGGAGAAATGTCGGGTAAATACATTTTGTATGAATGAATTAACGAATGTGATTAGATGGGATACTTCATGAAAACCAAAGTTATAACAGACGATCGCCACATCCCATCTGCCGCCCTCGCAAAAAAAAAATCCCCTTGGGCCTTGTACTCAAACCTAAAATGTTGTTTTATATTAGATAAATCTTCTTTGAGTTCTCTTTTAATTTATTACAAGAAATAATTAGCCTGCAAGCGTTTTTTCACGCTTCTCTGTAGGACTAGGACCTTCCTCAATAGCAATAACTTATGGGGAATAATGAGACAATGGGAATAATGAGACATGTGGAATAATGAGAATAATGACAAGAGGAATGATGAGACGTGAGAAATGATGAGACAATGGGAATAATGGGACATGGGGAATAATGAGAGAAGGGGATAATAGGACATGGGGGATATGAAACAGTAGGGGTAATGAGACGTGTGGGGTAATGATGAGGCGCGTGGAGAGCTGATGAGGCAATAGTAGTAATGAGACATGTGGAGTAATGGGACACGGGGAATAATGAGACTTGGGGAATAATGAGATTTGGGGGATAATGAGACAAGGTGAATGGTGATACGGGGAATGATGAGATCGGGGAATAATGAGACACGTGGGTAATGAGACATGAGGAATGATGGGTCGTGGGGCATAATGAGACAATTGGGAATAATGGGTCATGGGGAATAATGAGTACGTGGGATAATGAGACACGTGAGGAATGAAACAGGAGGAATATTGGGTCATGGGGAATAATGAGACTTGGGGAATAATGAGTACGTGGGATAATGAGACATTGGGGAATGGTGATACGGGGAATGATGAGACCGGGGAATAATGAGACATGTGGGGTAATGAGACATGAGGAATAATGGGTCATGGGGCATAATGAGACAATTGGGAATAATGGGTCATGGGGAATAATGGGTACGTGGGATAATGAGACACGTGGGTAATGAAATATGAGGAATATTGGGTCATGGGGAATAATGAGACTTGGGGAATAATGAGTACGTGGGATAATGAGACAAGGGGAATGGTGATACGGGGAATGATGAGATCGGGGAATAATGAGACATGTGGGTAATGAGTTATGAGGAATAATGGGTCGTGGGGCATAATGAGACAGTTGGGAATAATGGGTCATGGGGAATAATGAGTACGTGAGATAATGAAACATGAGGAATATTGGGTCATGGGGAATAATGAGACTTGGGGAATAATGAGTACGTGGGATAATGAGACAAGGGGGATAATGAGACAAGGGGAATGGTAATACGGGGAATGATGGGACTGGGGAATAATGAGGCATGTGGGTAATGAGACATGAGGAATAATGGGTCATGGGGCATAATGAGACAATTGGGAATAATGGGTCATGGGGAATAATGAGTACGTGGGGAATGAAACATGAGGAATATTGGGTCATAGGTGAATAATGAGTACGTGGGATAATGAGACACGTGGGTAATGAGACATGAGGAATTTGGGTCATGGGGAATAATGAGATAATTGTGAATAATGGGTCATGGTGATAGTGAGACATTGGGGATAATGAGACATGACTGGTTAGTCTTCCATGTTTATAAAGTCGATTTATTTATTTTTATATTAGACTCATTCTTTAATTGTTTTTTTTTTTTTGTTCGTTTTTTTTTGTTCATTTTGGTTTTTTTCTTGCTATTCTATTTTATCTATTTATTGGTAATTGTTAGAATTGGTGTCGGTTCAGAAATGCAGAAAAATATACACAATAAATCATGTCGTCACACCACACTGAACACTGCCTTTGTATTAAGTTCAAGTTAACAGAACCAATGTATGTATTCACCCAACGGCCACCCCTCACCACAGATAGAATGCGACACAAGGTCAATTTTTAAGCATAGCTGGTCTCAATTCAGAGATTTCCTTTTCTTTGCCATACCAAAGTTAATGAACCCTGCCTATACTTCCATTTACCCATGGCTGGAGGAAGAATAGTTGGCCATCAGTGCAATGGGAAATGTAAACTGCTTCATCTAGGATTTGAACTCAGGTCTCTGGGTCCATTTCCTACGACAATTACCGTTACGTTAAGCTGCATGTATGTATGTATCTATCTATGTATGTATCATTTTTTTGCTGTATGTATCAACTTTTGCTGGGCCGTCTGGCATTCGTGCCGGATGGGATATCGAAATCAATGGCAGATTCGATGCCGAAAAGCCCCCAGCTTCGGCTGCGCCACCTTCGGGTGGGCGAGCTGCAACCTCTGTCCCCTATATATAGCACTGGACCTTACTGTCTAGTTCAAGTTATAACCCGGCATACGTGCCCAGATCCAGATTTGGATTAGTGAAACTGCTTGGCCCATTAGACCCACATTGCACTTAGTGGGTCGATGAGCAGAACAGACCAGCAGGGTTCGAGTCTCGGCTCGTGCCTGACCTTCCTCTCCCCTAAATCCCCACTATAATCACTGACCTTGTGTCAGGTCCTGTCTGGTGGGAGGCAGCGACAAATATCTATGTATCAACACAGAGGATGCAATACAAGGTCAGTTTTTGTGTAGAGTTTAACTGGTTTGAATTCAGAGTTTTCCTTCTCCAAGACCGGTTGCCATACCAAGGCTAAAAAGCCCAGTCTGCCAAAGTATTTTACCCATGGATGGAGAGAGAGACAGAGAGAGACAGACAGACAGAGAATAGTTGAATTCATGCCTTTCATAAAGTATATTAATGCAATGTGAAATGCAAACAGACTCGTCTAGGATTTGAACTCGGGTCACCGTGTCCATTTCTTAAAACGGTAGCCATTACACCGCAGGCAACTCTACAATCTATGTATGCATATACATACATGTGTGCGTGTTGTAATGTCAAAGGAATCGCTAAAACAAGTTTGAAAGGTCCAGCAGATTTTAATAAATAAAAAATAGAAAGAGACAGATTTATCGACGGGGATGAAACGGATTTTTTGGGGGGAGGGTCCATTATAAACTCAAGTCTTTATAGATCGCAATACCATTGAGGCTTACGAGAATCATAAAATAAGTTTCCAGACTTTTTTCGTATGGGCACTTTTATTGATAGTACACACATGAAACTCTAGTCCCCTTCCAAGTATTCTCCTCCGACTGCAATGCACTTGCTGTACCGTTCCAACAACTTCTGGAAGGCCCCATGGAAGTCCTCTTGTGTGAGCGTGTCAATGACCTTCATCACAGCCTCTTTCTATCTCCTCAATTGTCTCATAACGACAGCTTCTGAGCTTAGGGAATAACCAAAAGTCACAGGGAGCAACGTCTGGACTATGGGGATGGTGTGGAACTGTCTTGATGCCCATCTTGGTCAAATAGTCTGTGACAACGATGGAGTTGTGGACTGGTGCATTGCCCTAGTGGAAATGCCACTGACCCGATTTGAAGGGTGCTGGCCTTTTCCCAAGGAATCTCTTCCTGAACTCCCATAAAACCTAAAACATAGTAACCCTAACCATTTGGCCAATCAACTCCGGTGTATTGACTTCCTTACTCCTCCCACACCTCTCATCATCCCTCACAGACTCCCTGCCTTCCTTTAATCTCTTATGCCACTCAAAAATTGATGCTCGATTCATGCAATATGGTCGAAAAGCAGTCTGATGGAATCCATACGTTTCTGTGGCATTTTTTCCAAGTTTAAAACAGAATTTTATCGCATATCGTTCTTCTAAAGTGTCCTCACATCAAGATTGCTTTTTTGAAATTCACAAGCTGTGACAATCAAGCTTTAGTAGGGTGTATTCCAATTGCTGCTGTAGTTGTTCATTTGAACCTGAAATCATAAGAATTAGCCAGTCATCTCATAAGATGTATAGAAATAACATAGTGAATTTTCAAGAATCTACGACAATTTTAAATGCCTGTACAAAAAAGTCTGGAAACTTATTGAATGTACCACGTATTTTGTCTTTTACTCCGTCAGTTTAAACCAATTTTATCACTGAATAGAGAGCGTTGAATTCTTTCTTTCGCACTTCGAAAAAACTATTTTTTCCTACTCACCAAAGCTATACTGATCTCTCAATAGCATTAAAGGGTTGTTATTACTTAGAATATTCGGACTATTGACCTCATCTTTATTGTTATAATCACAACGTTTCGGCCGATATGTCTTTCGACGTCTTTAGGTGTTTCATGTCGAACTCGGAAGTCCACACAGAATCTTGAATTGAACCCTTTGTTTGATCTACAGGGGTAGACGGTTCCAATTCTGTTAACCATGACCGGGTTCAAGTGTTAAGTTAGAGTAAGTATTCCTGGTTAGTCTTACCCGTTGTTGGGATTGAACCTACAACCGCAAGATGATTTCACTTAAAGGACTGTGTTTTAAAATGCGGCCGCAGTTATGTCAGTAGACAAGTGTATTATTATTTTTTAATATTTTAATTTCGAGGTTTCACACGGGGAAAATGGTTTTCTTTTCTGTCTGTCCAAAACGCATATATCCAAGAAAACCGACATAAACAGACGTGTTACGGTTCAGTGTAAGGTCAATTGTTTAATAGGGGATGTGGCCCAAATTCGAAAGAAGAGAGGAACGTGGGATCACCCCTTAGTTGCTATTTCTCCTATATCCAGTCTAAACCAGAGTGGTAGTACCTATAAAGATCCCGTCGAAAGGTTCCAATAGATCTGACTGAAAATTATTTGTTTTGGTAGGAATACTTGAAGCTATGTTAACAGATTGAAAACTATTCGTTATATTGATCATGCGGCACTGACATCTCAGATTTCCCTGACTTTCTGTCTCCCCCCCCCCTCTCTCTCCATCCATCTGTCCCTATGATTCATCGCGCCCGGTAGTTCTTCCAAACTACATCCAGTGTCCACACCGAGCTGATGTAAATAAGTTCTTGCTGGTCGACCAATATTAGCACGTCCATGTGTAGGGATCCATAGAACATCACTTCTGACTTCGTCCTTGATTCCCCAGCAGTGTCCGGCATAATTGTATAAAACTGTTTAGAATAAGATAGAAATACTCTAAAACATAACTGCATACAAATTATTTATATTAAGAATAGCTACTTTAAGAAAGAATTGTTGACAAATGATTTTTAGTAGTAAGTTCTGGAGGCAACACCCCACAAAGTAGCAGCTGTACGGCCACCCATCACGAAAAATCTCAAAATTGGACGAACCAGATATGCGGGACACTGCTGGAGAAGTAGGGACGAGCTCATAAGGGATGTACTCTTGCAGACCCCTTCACATGGCCGAGCAAAGGCAGGGCGACCAGCTCGAACCTAAATACAGCAGCTCTGTGTAGATACGGGATGTAGCCCTGAGGACCGGCCTGAAGCGATGGACGATAGGGAGGGCTGGCGAGGGATATCCGTGCTGATAATGCGACATGATGATGATGATGATACTCCAGGTGAGTTTTTCGCTACAGCATTTGCTGATGGTCTTTCACGGGAGTCTGAGTAACAGCAAGTCTCTTCAGGTCTCCAGAAACCTTCTCAGTATTCTGGCCGATCTTAACAATGCTTTAGTCAGGATGGTCTCGATTCGTCCTCTAATTTTCAAGTCTTTCAGACTCCTTTTCAGGCCTTTGGTGACCGTTCCAAGTCTGCCAATTACAATTGGTATCACCGTCACTCTCATGTTCTACAACTTTATTTGTTCTCTAGCAAGGTCAAAGTACAACTCTTTCTTTTCGCTTTCTTTGATTTCCACTTTGTGGTCCGCTTGAACGGCAAAGTCTACGATAAGTCAATTCTTTTTTGTTTTGCTTTGCTTTGCTTTTTTTGGGGGGGGTATCTCTAGGTATAGCCGCCTGGTCGAGGTTAGGTGATCTGTTTGTATCTTAAAATTCCAGAGAATTTTATGTACCTAATTTTCCAGTGCATATACCATTTGGTAGTATGGTCAAATTTCAATTTCTTGCATAATTCACAGTGGATCTCTTTTCCCACCCATTCGTGTCTCGTCTAATACCCCTTTTACGTTAGCTAGCTACATTTGTTTAACATTTGATTTATGATTTCATCTCTGTCACCACATAACCTTGATTTGCAATTCGGTTGAGAATAATTGATTTTGGCATCATCACCGTTATTATTATTGCCAAAAAGTTCGACTTCGGCATTAAATAACCCACAAATGTTGACCTGTCGTAAAATCAACCTCATTTTTTTTTCTTTTCCTATATTTCTTAAAAATTATTTTTCATTTTTCTTTTTTTATTCTTTCATTTTTTTCATTTTTCTTTTTCATTTTCCTTTACTTTTTTTTTTTCGTAATTTTTTAAAGATTTTTAATTTTACTTTTTTAAATTTCTTTTTGTTTTTTCTTCGTTTCTATTTTTTTCATTTTCGATTTAAAAAATCTTTCTTCATTTTTGAAAAGAAATTCTTTTTTCATTTTAACTTATTTTTTCTTTTTATTCCATTTTTTCATGTTTTTTTTTTCTAATTTTTACATTTGAATTTTTTTCTTCATTTTTTTCTTTTTCTTTCCATTTTTTTTTGGTGATTTTTAAATTTTTTCTAATTTTAAATCATTAATTTAAAAAAAAAACAATTTTCTCCTTTTTTCATGCTCTTATTATTTTTTTTTTTCATCTAATTTAATTTTTCTTCATTTTTTTTGGGTGATTTTTAAATTTTTCTAATTTTAAATCATTAATTTAAAAAAAATTTCCCCTTTTTTCATTTTCTTCATTTTTTTTCTTTTTCATTCCATTTTATTTTCTTCATTTTTTTGGTGATTTTTAAATTTTTCTAATTTTAAATCATTAATTTTAAAAAAATTTCCCCTTTTTTCATTTTCTTCATTTTTTTTCTTTTTCATTCCATTTTATTTTGTTCATTTTTTTTTTTTTTTTTTTTTGGTGATTTTTTAATTTTTCTAATTTTGAATAATTGATTTTTTTAAAATTCTCCTTTTTCATTTTCTTCATTTTTTTCTTTTTCATTCCATTTTATTTTGTTCATTTTTTTTTTTTTTTTGGTGATTTTTAAATTTTTCTAATTTTGAATAATTAATTTTTTAAAAATTCTCCTTTTTCATTTTCTTCATTTTTTTCTTTTTCATTCCATTTTATTTTGTTCATTTTTTTTTTTTTTTTGGTGATTTTTTAATTTTTCTAATTTTGAATAATTAATTTTTTAAAAATTCTCCTTTTTCATTTTCTTCATTTTTTTCTT
>OY757945.1:52068472-52133180 GCA_963585895.1 Sepioteuthis lessoniana | reverse complement strand
CATACATACATATATAGAGATATTTACATAAATAATATTTATGTATTTATATACATACATACATACATATATATTTACATACACATATGTGTATGCGTGCGTGCGTGCGTGCGTGCGTACGTGTATTATTGTGTGTGCAAGCAGAATGGCTGAAATGCAATAATTCTTCTCATATACACATCATTAAGTTTACCGATAGCCTATAAGTAGTTTACCAACAATACCTATATTGATATAGAGTATTTACTTCTCGTGTGTTAACACACACATCAGTACTCCGACATATGACCATACAGATGCTAATTCATCCCTTAATGTAGAACCTGTGTTCCTATTGACCTACATCGGTGGTCATTTGTAATCTAGCTATATTACTTCTACCGTTAATCTTGTGTAATCTTTAATTTTATCTGCAATAATCTGATAAATAAATAAGCAAGGATATAATTACACACACACACACACATATATATATATATATATATATATATATATATAAAACAAGGGAGGCTGAAAATAATGTTACATCAGTTGTTGATGACTTTTTTGAACAATGGGATCCAAGCACTGCAACGCCGATTGAAGAAGTGTGTGGACTGCAAGCGGAACAATGTTGAAAAATAAACCTCAAACCTCATTTGGTCCCTTTCCATGAAAGTGATTGGTCAGCCTATGAACTTTTCAGCCAACCCTTGTGTGTATATATATATATATGTATATATATATATATATATATATATACTAGAGTTAGTTGAAAGGATCATAGAGTGATGTAATATCTGCTTTTGATGATTTTTTAATCAATGAGATCCAAGCATTGCAACATCGTGGAAGAAGTGTGCAGTCTGTAAGGTAGAGACTAAGTTGAAAAAATAAACCCTATGTTGAGTAACATAATAGACTGATCAAATCTTTTACTGACGGTTTGTGTAGCATTCAAATTAATCAATAACGATTGGAACGGCTGGAAAGATACCATTAGAATATAACTTGGCCTGAACGATGTTTGATGAACCCAGGATCGATTAGAATCCATGTCGAGAATTGGTTAAGACGTCACATGATCCGGACGACACAGAGAAAACAGTTGAACAAGTTAATCAGTTAGCCGAGACGAGTCAAAGCGATCAGATGTAATTTTTGGTTTGTGGTCCGCTTCTCCTGACCTGTTCCATAATCTAGATGAAATGAATAAAATTATGATGGTACACAAGAAAAGAAATCTTCGAATTGGTTATTTGATGTTCCCAGCAAGAGATGGTTCCATCTTTGTTCCTTTCAACAAAACAGAGTGTATGTCAACCGCCATCGAAGGAAAGAAAGGAAACAAACTAGCCAGAAGAGACACACCGAGAATCTAACAGCATCAAATTTTGGTCTAAGCTGACCAGTTACACAACCAAGTTTATAGGAGACGATCTAAACAGACCACAGGACAGCCGAAAGAACCAACTAAGATAAGACTGAGTGAATTGAATTGTCAGTTAACAAATATCCAACACTTAGCTTATAAAATTTTCTGCCAACACACTATATATATATATAAATCCAACACACTATATATATATATATAAATCCACTGCTTCTGTTTGGTTTTATGGCATATCAACCTTTGTAGGTTATTTAACGCCAAATACATATTTATGTAAATAATCAGTTCTATTTCAAACAATTCAGTTAAGCATAAGTAAGCAGTTTAAATGTAAGTAGTTTAATTGTGAAAAACATTTCTATTTCAAGCTATTCAGTTTAGTCAAACAGAGCTAATTCAGTTTAGTATGAGTACAGATTTTCTTTACACATAGTTAAATGTTAAAACAGTTCTATATTAAACTAATCAGTTTAGTGTAAGTTCAGTTTCAATGTCAAAAACATTACCATTTCAAATAATTCAGTTTAGCATAAACACACAGTTTAAGTGTCAGTACGGTTTAATCGTCAAAAATATTTCTATTTTAAACAATTCAGTTGAGCATAAATATGCCGTTAGTTCTATTTAACCCATAGATAGAGCCCTATCAGGTGCTACCACACCAGGCCAGAGTGGACCTGGGAGCAATGGCAATGAAGGGGTACTCCACATTCCCCAAAGCTCTAGCATCACTGGAACCTCACCATCAGATTGTTTAGTGTCATATCCAGGACACTCATTTGGGGGGGGGTCTTTAAAATCAACATCATGTTACCGTTTTTTTAATGTGGTATAGTATTTATGGGCAAATAATAAAAATGATAGGTCTTGCTTCAAACATTTTCACTCTTCTGCTCCCCCACCCACATACTTCTATCTCTTTTTTTTCTCTTAACCAGATCAAGTATTTCTTCTTTTTATCTTCTTCATTCAATTGTTGTCTTTCATTTTTCTTTCTTTTCTGGATTTTTATTTTCTATTTTTTTCATTATTTATTCTTTCTTCTTATCATGTTTTTGTTTTTTCACTTGTCCAACACGAAAGAGATTCTAGTATATTGGATCGGAAGCCACAGTTAAATAAAGAGAATTTTGTAATTGTCTTTAATTGGAATCATTTTGAGATGAGGATTCTTAATCTGAGAATTAATTTTTTTTTTTTTTTTTTTAATTTATTTATTGCAGACTTTTTGTCCTCATCTTGGTAGTTTTTGTGTTGTTTCTTCTTTCACTACGTTTCGGCCAGAGGTAAAATTTGGCCGAAACGTAGTGAAAGAAGAAACAACACAAAAACTACCAAGATGACAAAATGTCCGCAATAAATAAATAAAAAGAATAAATAAATAAATAAATAATAATAATAATAATAAAAAAAAGAAAATTTTGTGTAAATTTTTCATGTTGATATTATTGTGATTTCTTGTAGAATCCTAGGCGCAGATTACAATACTAACCACGGAAAGATTTTGTGGAGAAATGAATTTTCAAAGTAGTTGTAACTTAGTACTATTTAGGGAAAATTTTGTGTCAATTTTTCCTGTTCATATTATTATAGTTTCTTGTAGAATCCGAGGCGCAGATAACAATGGTATCCATTAAACTTGCATAATTGAAGGATTTCATGAAGAAATAAGACTTTAAAGTCGTTTTGATTTAGTCGTATTTAGAGTAAATTTTGTGTAGATTTTTATGGTTTGGTTTCTTTGTTTAATGGCATATCAACCTTCGTGGGTTATTTAATGCCAAAGCCATTCTCCTAGAAGAACAGTAGTGGTGCTATTTAACCCATAGCTGGGAGGATAAGGGGGTTCATACCTTTCCCAAGGGTATTTGTCCGAAAGTGAATGTAATAGCGCGACTGGAGTTCAAACTTGCGTGTTACGATTTTGCAGACCATTGCTTTAACCATTACACCACGGAGACACCCCCTAGATTTTTTATGCTGCTATTATTGTGGTTTCTAGTAGAATTTGAGGCACAGATTATAATAGTAAAAAGTAAAGTAAAGTTGGCAACTGTAGTTGAGGGCGACCTGATGGCTCCCTTTTCAATAGATACTACACCGTGGTGTAGGGGAAGGCGTTACTCCTTCCCCTGATGAGTTTTTAAAGTAGCTGTGAAATTTTTCATGTTGATATTATAGTGGTTTCCGGAAGAATTTGAGGTGCAAATTACAATGGTAGCGATTAAAAGTATAGAATTAAAAGATTTTGTGGAGAAAAAAGGCTTTAAAGGAGCTGTGACTTTGGGTGAATTTTGTGTAAAGTTTTCATGTTGAAATTATTTTGCTTTCTTGTAGAATTTGAGACAGCTTAGAATATCGCTTCTGACAAAGCCTAAATTTCATACTTGATTTAAAATCCAAAAATCAACGAATCATTCTATACAATAGGGTAACAATGTTGGAATAACTACAAACGATAAACTCTTCCAGACAAAATAGAAAACAGCTTTTATAAAACCCAGAAAAGAACAAATCAGCATATCCCAACAGAACACACTAACCCGAGTTCAAATCCTAGGCAAGGCTGTTTGCATTTCACCGAACACTAATGCCCTTGGGAAACATATGCATCCAACTATTCTCTCTCCAGGTATGGATAAATAGTAGGGCAGACAGAATCCTCTTACCTTTGTATAGCAACCAGCCAATAAGGAAAACTCTAAATTCAAACCTATTAAACTCCACTTAAAAATTAACTTTAGGTTAGGTTATATATATATATTTCTTTAAGAAAAAACAAAACCGGTTACATTAGGATTATAAATTTATTTCCATCCTGTTATGAGTTTTTGATATAAATCAAAAACACGAAAAAAAATTAACAGGACTTCTTCAGATCTTATGGATAAAATAAATCAGAATAGACACAGGAAAAAAAGGTGGGAGGGGATAAAAGAGGGGTGAAGAGTTATCTCCTCATTTAGCCCACTTCCGGTTTTTTTTTTATATTTTATTGCCGTTTGGAATTCTAGTAAATTAATTTTTTATTTTTATTTTTTTAAATTCTAATTACTTTTCGACTTACCACTCCAGATTTAATACTAATTAAGATAAAATAACTTTATTTAATAACTTTACATAAGGATACGGTAATACTTATATTAAATTAAATTCAAAATTTTAAATTAAAATTAAAATCTTTTCAATTTCAATTTTATTTTCGAGCCAATTAATTCAGTTACCCTTTTTTGAAGAGTACGTATACATTTTTTAAAATTTATTCTCTTTTTATTCATTTACTGTAAATGTCAATTTAATCCTATGTTCTTTTTATTTATTCAAGCATTATCTATGATAATTTGTCTATAGTTTAAATTTAGTCCAATGTCTACATTTAGCTATTAATTCACATCTCTGTTATGTCAGTTACATTGAGCTCTTTACCAGGAAAATTTAAATGTTCTCTGTTGAATGGTTATTTTGTCCTGATGGAATTACTCCCAATCACGGTTTAACTGGACTGAATAATTATATACACATGCACACACACACACACACACACACACACACACACACACGCATATATATATATATATATATATATATATATATATATATATATATATATATATATATATATATCCAGATTGTGCATTGATCACATAAGACTGACACACTTATTTATACTCAAACAAGAGAAACAACTGTGGTATAAAGTATATCAAACATCTTACACTATTAAAAACTTTGTTGAAGAATAGGGAGTTTGGTTTGATTTGGTTTAATGGCACATCAACCATTCTAGGTTATTTAATGCCAAATCCTCTTTATACATATATATTAAATATGTAGGATTTGGTTTGGTTGGGTTTTATTGCATGTCAACCATTTTAGGTTATTTAATGCCAAATCCATTTTTATACATATAAATAGTTCTATTTCAAACAATTCAGTTTAGCATAAGTACACACTTAAAAGTCAAAAACATTTCTATTTCAAACCATTCAGTTTAGTCAACAAAGTTAAATGGTTCCAAGTATTGCTATTTATCACGAACAATTCAATTAAATGTCAGTCATTTATTTACACTCAGTTAAATGTCAAACCAGTTCTATTTCAAACAATTCTGTTTTGCATAAGCACATAGTTTAGTTCAATTTAATCCATAGATAGGATGCTATCAGGTGCAAACACTCCAAGCCAGAGTGAACCTGGGAGCGATGGCAAAGAAGGGGTACTCTGCATTCCCCAGAGCTCCAGTATTACTGGAACCTCACCATCAGATTATTTAGTATCATATCTAGGAGATTCAATGTGGTGGGGAGTCTTACCCCTCTGCAGAGAAGCAGTCAGTGTATTCTGCAGCCCCAGTCAATTGGGCCAAGAGAAAGAAGGGATACTCCACATTCCCCAGTCAACTGGGCCAGAATAGGGAGATTAAGTTATTTGGTTGGTTGGGTTTTATGGCATATCAACCTTTGTAGGTTATTTAACGCTAAATCCATTTTTATGAAAATAGTTTTATTTCAAACAATTCAGTTCCGCATAAGTACACAGTTTAAATGTGAAAAATATTTCTATTTCAAGCTATTCAGTTTAGTTAAGCAATTCTAATTCAGCTAATTCAGTTTACTATAAGTACAGATTTTCTTTACACACAGTTAAATGTCAAAACAGTTCTATGTTAAACAATTCAGTTTAGTGTAAATACAGTTTCAATGTAAAAAAAAAAAAAACTAGTTCTATTTCAAATAATTCAGTTTAGCATATGCACACAGTTTAAATGGACATACAGTTTAATTGACAAAAACATTTCTATTTCAAACAATTCAGTTTAGCATAAGTATGCCATTAGTTCTATTTAACCCATAGATAGGCCCTTATCAGGTGCTACCATTCCAGACCAGAGTGGACTTGGGTGCAATGGTACTCTGCATTCCCCAAAGCCCCAGCATTACTGGAACCTCACCATCAGATTGTTTAGCGCCATAACCAGGACACTTGTTGGGGAGGGGGGAATCTTACCCTTCTGCAGAGGTGCAGTCAGTGTATTCTACAGCCCCAGCCAACAGGGCAAAGGGAGATTAAGGTCTCATTAGATAACATTATTTAATGCACTATCAAGGACCCATTTGAAAATGTCAATATGGATGGCATTTTGTCTTTTTTGGAGAGAAATAAAATTATACCAAAAATCATAAACGATACCATACAAATCATTAGAAAACTATTCCCGAGAATTTTGACATAGCATTAAAATAAAATATTAAAAAAAAATAAACTCTTAAACAAATAACACAAAAATGTAAATATAAACAAGCACTGAACACAATTCCCTAACCTCTCAGTGTAAAATAACAACAGACATGTTGATTTGTATTGCCCTCCTTCAATTTATCAATTTTTCTTTTCTCCCCTTCTCATAACTAAAAAGAACCTTGTAGGAGCTTTTCAACAAAAACTGATTTTTCATCTATTTTTTTAAATAAATTTATGTCCATTATTTCATTGATGATCACCATAAAAAGCAGACATCATCTTAGAGCAGACCTGTTGATTTGTATTGCCCTCCTTCTATTCATCAATTTTTCTTTTCTCCCCTTCTCATAACTAAAAAGAACCTTGTAGGAGCTTTTCAATAAAAACTAAGTTTTCATCTATTTTTTTAAATAAATTTATGTCCATTATTTCATTGATGATCACCATAAAAAGCAGACATCATCTTAGAGCAGACCTGTTGATTTGTATTGCCCTCCTTCTATTCATCAATTTTTCTCTTCTCCCCTTCTCATAACTAAAAAGAACCTTGTAGGAGCTTTTCAATAAAAACTAAGTTTTCATCTATTTTTTTAAATAAATTTATGTCCATTATTTCATTGATGATCACCATAAAAAGCAGACATCATCTTAGAGCAGACATGTTGATTTGTATTGCCCTCCGTCTATTCATCAATTTTTCTCTTCATCTACAAAGATTAACCTTCAAAATCAACAGACCTGAAATTTTCTTAAGTCACTACCTGCTTTCAAATAAAATTTTCATTCGGACAAAGAAGTTGATTCCAACTTATAAATATAAGGTCGAATCTTTTACTTTGGGAAAGAAATACTTTTTTTTTATAATTTTAAGGGAATAATTAAATAAATCTTTATTATCATAAACCGTCTCTAAGCACTGGTAAATAAAAAAACTTGAATGTAAAAAATGTAAACTGATTTTAAATCAAAGTTTATATATATAAACTAATAGTGTACATTTATTTATATCAATTCAGCAATTTATTCAGAAATTTTGGGGAGAGGAAAAGAATTAATGATGCTTTCTTAAAATATTCATGGCAATACTTTAGCTTTATTTTAGTCAGGTCTTTCTCTTAGACTGGTTGCTGTACAAAGGCTCAATCTTCCCTACAATTTATCCATAACTGAAAAAAGAAGTGATGGATTCATGCCTTTTCCAAGGGCATTAGACCAAAAGTGGAACACAAATGGATTCATTCTGGATTTTAATTTGGATCGCTATCTCCATTTCTTTCAATAACGACTGTCATGCACTTCCTGCTGCCATATATGTATTTACCTAACTTCTCCGACGTGTAGGATGTGAAACAAAGTCGATTTAAGGAGGAGTTCCGATGGTATTGTGGCTAATGTGCTGGTCTGCAACATCATAGTGTATTCAAATTCCAATTGTGCCAATGCCCTTGGGAAAACATGAAGCCGATTATCCTCCTAATTATGGGTTAAATAGTATTATAGCTATTCTTCTAAAATTATAGATTCTGCTCAAAATAAACAATAAATGTTTATATGCCTTTAAACAAAAAAAAAAACCCAAAAAAAAACCTAGTGTTTGCCAATGGTCCTGGAGACCTGAGTTCAATCCCAGGTCGCATCATACCAAAGATTTTAAAAATGGTACTTGGTACCTCCTTGCTTAACACTCAGCAATATAAGGTACGTATCAACGGTAAAGTGGAGCAATCCAGAGAAAGGAGTAACACCCTCTCCTACACCTTGGTGTAGTAGCTATTGAAAAGGGAGCCTTCTGGTCGCCCTCGACTACGGTCGCCAACTTTACTTACTTTACTATTCAGTTATGCTATTTGGTTCACTTACATGCTAATACCCTTGGTTTCTTTGTTTAATGGTATATCAACCTTCTTGGGTTATTTAATGCCAAAGCCATCCTTCCAGAAAAACAGTAGTGGTACTAACCTATGAAGGCATGAACCTCCTTATCCTGCCAGCTATGGGTTATTTAACCCTTAGCTGGCAGGATAAGGAGGTTCATGCCTTTTCCTAAGAGTATTTGTCCGAAAGTGAACATAATAGCGCGACTGGAGTGCAAACTCACTCACTACGATTCCTCAGTCCCAACTTCTTTGTCTTCTTTGCTTCTGTTCCTCCTCCTCCTTTCTTAGTCCCCGACTTTCATTTCTTCCTCCTCCTCCTTTCTTAGTCCCCGACTTTCATTTCTTCATCCTCCTCCTGTCTTAGTCCCCGACTTTCATTTCTTCATCTTTCTTCTCAGCATTTATACTCTCTCTTCTTTCTTTTTTTCCTCCTCTTCCCTTCTTGTGTTTCTCCTTTTCTTCCTTATTTACTTTAAGCAGAAATTATAGATTCCTTTTCTTAAATATCCTTTCCACAATATCAAAAGAGAAACATGAACTATCATTCCACACTCTTTGTTAACTCCATTTTTGTCTTGACGTTTTCCTCAAATCAATAAAATGACGGTCCTGCATAAAGTTCCTGTTTTTTGATTCCAAACCATCAAAAAAAGAGTAGAAAACTATCACATTTTTTTAAACATTTATATACAATGTATGCAAATTTTTATCCCTCTGATTAAATTTTACCAAAAGTTATTTTCAAAAAATAAAAAAGGCGGTTTTGCAATACAATAAAACTTGAACTTTGACCAGTTTCTACAGTGAAATCATTTGCGATAGCATCTTTTTACTTTTTTTGTTGGCTTTTTTTTAGAATCTTTAAAGATTTTAAGTTTTTTTTTTTAATTTTTGCATTGTAAACAACAAGCCTACACGAAATTGGTCAGTCATATTCCCTGTCTACACTGACAGAGAATTACAAAGAGATTAAGATAGATAGATAGATAGATAAAAGAGACGGGGATAGATAGGTGGAGGGAAGAGAGAAATAGGGAAACCAAAGAGATAGAGATAAGAAGAAGGGACAGAGAGGTAACTAAAAGAGACAGGTATAGATAGGTAGAGGGAAGAGAGAGAGAGAGAGGTAGACAGAAGAGACAGAGAAGTAGATAGAAGAGACAGAGAGAGGTAGCTAAAAGAGACAGATATAGATAGGTAGAGGGGAGAGAGAGAGAGAGAGGTAGACAGAAGAGACAGAGAGAGGTAGATAGAAGAGACAGAGAGAGGTAGACAGAGGGAAGAGAGAGAGAGGTAGACAGAAGAGACAGAGATAGATAGGTGGAGGGAAGAGAGAAATAGGGAGACCAAAGAGATAGAGATAAGAAGAAGGGACAGAGAGGTAGACAGAAGAGACAGAGAGAGGTAGACAGAAGAGACAGAGATAGATAGGTAGATGGAAGAGACAGAGAGGTAAACAGAGGATACAGAGAGAGGTAACTAAAAGAAACAGATATAGATAGGTAGATGGAAGAGAGAGAGAAATAAGAAGAAGGAAGAGACAGAGAGGTAGACAGGAGAGACAGAGATAGATAGGTAGACAGAAGAGACAGAGAGAAGTAGCTAAAAGAGACAGAGATACATAAACAGAAGAGAGAGAGAGATTTTTTTTTTTGGTTTGTTTCGCAATATGGTAATATATAAATAAAATTTAAAAAAAAAAGAAAAGTAAAATATAACATTAAAAGAAAAAAAAGAAAGTTTTAATCTTTCCACCTTGCCCTAAAAAAAAAAAAAAATTAAAACAAAAAAAAAATTAAAAATTAAAAAAAAAAAAAAAAAAAACCTTTTTGCAGCCAAATAGAGAAAATAGGTGGTATATGAAAAGTACAGCAGTCCTTCTGAAGAGGAAGAAAACAAATTTTCAAGAGGTCAAGATCCAATGACTGTCCAAAGACCACCCTCTCTGTACAATTACTACAATATAGACAGTAGTCATTGATTGTTTATGGGTCAAGATCACTTCTCTCTCACCTCCTCTTTCTTTCTTTTTTTTTCTTTCTCCCTCAACTAGTGGCACCATCAGGAGTGAAGTGATGGCTGCAACGAGGCTGCAAAAGGACTATTCCACACCACTGGTTAGTACATATTTGACCATATAGACAAAGGCAGCAAATAGAAGTACAACAACAATGTTGGCCACTGCACAGTTAACAAAGCCGCTGTATCGATAATTGGTGGCGATGGGCATTTGATTGGTGGCCTGTTGACCACTGGTCAAGGCATTGGACGAGTTTTTCTGTAATTCTTCTTGTCGGATGCTCTGAAAAAAAAAAAAAAATTAAATAGTAGGGGAGTCTAACAAATTCTTTCTTGCCAATTTTGTCATTATCAAACTCCTAAACTGATCCCCCACTTAATATTGTCTAAAAAGTCTAATCAACCCTTTCTGGCCAATAGGGTTCAGTTTCGTTATTATTTAACTCCTAAACTGATCCCCCACTTAACATTGTCTAAAAAGTCTAATCAACCCTTTCTGGCCAATAGGGTTCAGTTTCGTTATTATTTAACTCCTAAACTGATCCCCCACTTAACATTGTCTAAAAAGTCTAATCAACCCTTTCTGGCCAATAGGGTTCAGTTTCGTTATTATTTAACTCCTAAACTGATCCCCCACTTAATGTTGTCCAAAAAAAAAACAAAAAAAAAAAAAACAGCCTAATCAACTCTTTTTGGTTAATAGGGTTCAGTTTTGTTATTATTTAACTTCTAAACTGATCCCCCACTTAATGTTGCCCAAAAAATGTCTAATCAACTCTTTTTGGCTAAGAGGGTTCAGTTTTGTTATTATTTAACTCCTAAACTGATCCCCTGCTTAATGCTGTCCAAAAAAAGTCTAATCAAGTGTTGGCATATCATAAAACCAACAAATAAGAAAATCCTGCACAACTCAAAATCATCAGACATAAAGTCATATCTATTTCTCTCACAACAACCTGGTCCAAATTTAATTCACTTATTTCAGATTATTGTTTCATGTTACTTTCAACTTTACTCTCCCTTAATGGCCATATTTAGGTACAATAATATATATGCATGCACATATGAACATATCTATTTGAGTATATGTGTAGCTATATGTGTATACATGAATGTTTGTAATATAATGGCCGAGGGATTTCATTTTATGCCTTTGGGTTTAGTTAGGCTGAGAACCTTTCGGCTCAGTGCATGGGTTACTTAGGTGCAACATTAACACAGGTGTTCACACACGGGGGCAGAACGGACATGTCACCCAGAGATGTCACAATAGCCCAGATGGGAAACAGGGCTACAGAGTGCAGGTGACGTCATGCACCGGAAGCGTGCGGAAGATTTTGTGGATTTTGAAGAAGTCAGTTAGTTGAGTTGAGTTCTGCCTCGGGAGAAGACAGCTGGCTTCGCTTGCATGCCGAAGCCAGGCCAGGAGGCCTTGTGGCGGGTGCCACACGTGTTAGGGGGGCATATGGAAAAGCCAGAATAGAAAGAATGTGTATCTCTCTCCTTATGTCAAAGAACCTTTAAACTCAAAGGTAATAAAAAGTTTTGTACCTGAACTAAGAAGTCGTAAGTGTTTTTTGTGTTTCGATGGTTTGGTTTGGTTGGTTTTATGGCATATCAACCTTTGCAGGTTATTTAACGCCAAATCCATTTTTATGTAAATAATCTGTTCTATTGAAAACAGTTCAGTTTAGCATAAGTACACAGTTTAATTGTCAAAAACATTTCCATTTCAAACTATTCAAGCAGTTATATGTAATAATTCAGTTAAGTGTAAATACAGTTTTAATGTCGAAAAACAGTTCTATTTTAAATAATTCAGTTAAGCATAAGCACGCAGTTTAAGTGTAAGTACGGTTTAATTGTCAAAAACGTTTCTATTTCAAGCTATTCAGTTTACTCAATTCATTTTAGCATAAGTATAGACTACGTCCTTATAAACAAGAAATGGAAAAATAGTGCAATGAATTGCGAGGCATACTCCTCTTTTGAGGGTGTGTCCACCAATCACCGAATAGTCACGGCGAAAATACAGTTAAGCCTACGAAAAAACGCCAAACGAACAGCGACCACCAAACACTATGACTGGGCCCTATTGAACAACAGAGATATAAGAGATAAATACGTATTAGAATTAAGAAACAGATTCGAAACACTACAAGAAAAGACGGAAAAAAGTACACCAAACGACGAATATGAAAATTTCGTCAATGCACACCTCGAGGCAGCAGCAAAATACATTCCAACAAAACTCAAAACTAAATATAGAGTCCCTAGGGAAACTTTAGCGGTGAGAGAAAAACGTGCACTAGTGAAAACAGCCTCCAAAAACTATCGAAAAAAACCCAACAATCACAAATGCCTTAAAACTAAAAATGGCACAATATCAATTAGCAGGCGTATATATAAAGGAACAGACAGAATACATTCAAAATCAGATAGATAAGATTAGAGACTCGGTGGAAGATAGACAATCTAGGATAGCCTGGCAAACAATAAACGAAGTGAGTAGAAGAAAGAACACAGCCAAAGCAAAACCGAAAGCAGCAAACCAACAAGAAAGAATAAAACTGTGGAAACAGCACTTTGAAAACTTACTAGGAAACCCACCGAAAATAAAACATGAACCAATCACCAGAATAATTAGCAAACAATTAGACATTAAACTAGGACCGTTCACACAAGAAGAACTTGACTCGGTTCTCAGAAAAATTAAAAATAGGAAAGCTGTAGGGCTGGACGAAATTCCCCCGGAAGTATGGAAGACCAGACAATTCGATGACATACTGCTCCAACACTGCAACGCAGTATACAATCAAAATCCGATAGATAGATGGATGAAAGGATGCATACTCCCCTTCCCTAAAAATGGAGACCTCAGATTAGCCAAAAACTACCGAGGCATAACACTTACATCCATAGCAGCCAAAATCTACAATGCCCTACTACGAAACCGCATAGAACCCAAAGTCGACAACATACTTAGAAAAAACCAAAATGGCTTCCGAAGAAATAGATCCACAACCTCACAAATATTAACCATCCGTAGAATCCTTGAAGGTGTACGGGCAAAAAACCTACAAGCGACATTAATTTTTGTTGACTTTACCAAGGCTTTCGATTCCATTCACAGAGGAAAGATGGAACAAATCCTACTTGCGTACGGCATACCTAAAGAAACCGTAGTGGCAATAACGATTCTCTATAGAAACACTAAAGTAAAAGTACGATCACCAGATGGAGACACAGAATACTTCGACATTGTAGCAGGAGTACTACAAGGGGACACGCTGGCTCCGTACCTCTTTATCATTTGTCTAGACTACGTACTTAGAACATCGATTGACAAAAATCAAAGAGAATGGCTTCGAACAGACGAAGAAAAGAAGCAGAAGGTACCCTGCAACAACAATTACCGACGCCGACTACACCGATGACATAGCGATACTGGCAAATACACCTGACCAAGCCGAAACACTACTGCATAGTTTGGAACGAGCAGCAGCAAACATAGGCCTCTATGTTAATGCACACAAAACGGAATATATGTGCTATAACCAAACGGGGGACATCTCCACTCTAGAAGGAACCCCTCTTAAACTCGTAGACAAATTCACTTACCTAGGAAGCAGCGTCGAATCAACCGAAAAGGACATCGAAACGAGGTTAGCGAAAGCTATCAATAGGTTATCGATTATTTGGAAATCAGACCTAACCGATAAAATGAAACGCAGTTTCTTCCAGGCAGCGGTCACATCGATACTGCTATATGGCTGCACTACATGGACGCTAACAAAACGGCTGGAGAAGAAGCTAGACGGCAATTACACAAGAATGCTACGTGCAATCTTAAACAAGTCCTGGCGGCAACACCCCATAAGACACCAACTGTACGGCCACCTACCCCCATCACGAAAACTATTCAAGTTAGACGAGCCAGACATGCAGGACACTGCTGGAGAAGCAGTGATGTACTCTTATGGACCCCCACACATGGCCGTGCAAAAGCAGGACGACCAGCACGAACATACATTCAGCAGCTATGTGAGGATACGGGATGTTGTCCTGAAGACCTACCTAGGGCGATGAACGATAGGGAGGAGTGGCGAGAGAGGGACAGGGATATCCGTGCTACCAGCGCAATATGATGATGATGATGCTGCTGTTAGTTCTATTTAACCCATAGATAAGGCCCTATCAGGTGCTACCACTCCGGGCCAGAGTGGACCTGGAAGCGATGGCAATGAAGGGGTACTCCGCATTCCCCAAAGCTCCAGCACTGCTGGAACCTCACCATCAGATTGTTTAGTGTCATATCCAGGACACTTGTTAGGGGTGGTCTTACCCCTCTGCAGAGGTGCAGTCAGTGTATTCTACAGCCCCAGCTGACTGGGCAATTGTGTTTCAAGATTCCTCTGTTCTATGTATATATGTTATGAATAGTATATGTGTTTCACACATAGCCGTGTCTGGCTTTGGTACATGTTTATGTATAGTAAGTGTAAAATAATATTAAGTCTTAGTTAAACATCTAGAGTGGAAAAGGAAGAATTAGTTACTTTAAATCATATAATAGTGTATAAAATTAGTTTGGTTGTGTTTTATGGCATATCAACCCTCGTGGATCATTTAATACCGAATTTTGTTTACATAACATATATATGTATAATGCTTTACCCTCACACCTTATGCCCCAATGCGTCCACACGTGTCCTCACTTTTTTCCAGATGGCCGTCTCTGGCCAGTAACGGGGCTGATGAGAATCTCTTCCAAGGGTCATCTGTGTTGGTTGGCAATTCAACCTGCAATCAAACTTCTACCTGCCATGTTGTGTTTTCTGATCTCAGGCAAGAGCTCAATCAAACCAAATGTCTGGACTGGGGCTCATAATGGAAGGGGACAAAGGCAGTTATAAATATAATATAATGGCCGAGGGATTTCGTTTTATATATATTGCCTTTGGGTTTAGTTAGGCTGAGAACCTTTCGGCTCAGCACATGGGTTAGTTAGGTGCAAACTTGAGCGCAGGTGTTAATGTGCGTGTGGGGAGGATGTGTCATTCAGATATGTCAAAATAAAAATCCCAGATAGAAAATTGTGACTTGGGGATTTGAATGACGTCATGCACCGAAAGCGCGCGTGGAGGATTTTGAAAAAAAGTCAGGTAGTTGAGAACTAGACCCCGAACTGGAAGGGTCGACTTTCAGGGCTCGCCAAGGCCAGACGAATTTGCGCACTATTGGTGCCGCACATGATGGGGGGCAGATGGAAAAGTCGTCATAGAAAGATTGTGCATCTCTCTTCCTTATGTTGAAACCTTTAACTGAAAGGTAATAAAAGGTTTTGTACCTGAACTAAGAAGTCGTTACGTGTTTTTCGTGTTTCGGGATTCCTATGCTCTATGTATATATGTTATGAACATTCTATGTACGTTTCACGTATCCTTATCATGGGTATGTTACATTAAGAATTGGTTTTCAATAGAAGGACACAAGACGGGTTAACAATTATAACAAAAGTTTTATAAAGTAATGAAATTACAATGTTGAAAAGAAACCTGTCCCTCCTGCTGTTAGGGTGATGTTAAGCTGGCACTTATGTTGTAAATATTTCTGCTGTCTGAGAAGAATTAAGTTAAAATACAGTTCTGTCGGGGTCAGTTCAGACGTCTTCTCAAAATGACATGACTTCTAGTAGCAACTGTCAAGATCTTTCTGTAAAATTCTCAGCTTATACAAAAGTTCGTAATCATGCAGTAAGGGATCTGTGAGGGTCGAGGCTACATTGATTCTCTAGTAACTTCTTCATTAGTTTCAATTAGTCAGTAATTAAGTCTACATTTTGCCGACTTAAGCAATTTTAGTCTCAATTCCTTTTTGGTAATGGTCAGAGGGTTACTCCACCCCCTTTTACTACAACCTTTTTCAGACTTTACCTAATACCAAAAGAGGGTACATGAGGAAAATTTCTGCATACCCTCTTAGTAATCAATTCTGATGTCTTCTCTTTGGGCTGTTACCGTTGTCTTATTGATAAATGCCATGTCTACATGTGCAGGCAAAAAGCAATCAATATTACCTTCATCAAGATTTTCCGCTAACAAAGAGACTTTGTTCCAAATCATCATCATCATCATATCGTACTGCCAGCACAGATCTCCCTGACCCTCTCGTGCTACCCCTCTCTATCGTCCATCATTCCCAGGAGGTCTTCCAGGCTATATCCTGTATCAGCACAGCTGTTGTATGTAGGTTCTAACTGGTCGTCCTACCTTTGTTCATCCATGTGAAGGGGTCCACAGGAGTATATTGCTTATGAGTTCGTCCATACTTCTCCAGCAGTGCCCCGCATGTCTGGTTCGTCTAACTTTGATAGTTTTCATGATGGGTGGTAGGTGGCTGTACAGTGTGCCATTTTGTGGGGTGTTACCTCCAGGACTTGTTCAATAAAGCTCGCAGCATTCTTGTGTAGTTGCCTTCAAGCTTTTTCTCCATACATTTAGTTAGTATTCATTTAGGGCATCCATATAGCAGTATCGACACCAGTATCCAATTTTCTGTGCTTCGAGTTATTATATCACATACAATTTGTAAGCAAACAGTTTGTAGGTAACATTCTTTTGGAATGAGCTAGAGCTCATTTGTTTGCATACAGTTAAATGGTTTCAAGTATTGTTATCTAACACTAACAATTCTATTTAATATTAAAGTATTTGTTTGCACACAGATAAACGGTTTCAAGTATTGCTATTTAACATTAATGATTTTATTTATCAAGTATTCCTATGTAATATAAATAATTCATAGACAGCTGCTTGACTTCAAAAATCTAAATCTTAGTAAACAGTTTGAAGAGTTCTCTTTGACCGATAGATGGGTTCCTAACAGATACTATCACTTAGGGTCAGAGTGAATTTGAGTAGAATGGAAATGAAAGGCTACTCTACATTCCTCAAATTCCAAGACTGGAGCCTCACCATCAGATACATTTCAGTGGCATACTCGGGACACAAAATGGTTTCAAGTATTGCTATCAAATACTAATAATTCTATTCAACACAATTCATTCACTTGCCTCTGGTTAAACATTTCCAAGTATAGTAAATGTTTACATGGATGGGACCCTGACACGCCAGAGTGGATCTGGGAATAAAATCCATAAAGGAGTACTCCATATTCCCCCAAGCTTGAGGACTGGAGCCTCACCATCAAATTCAGTTTCGTGTCATACCCAGGACACTCATTGGTTGGGGGAGTCACCCCTTCTGCAGACATGCAGAAGCCCCATCTATCAAGCGGATGCATAAAATTATTAGTATTAGATAGAAATACTTGAAACTATATATATGTGCAATTCATTTGCATCAAATAACCCATAAAGAGTTGACATACCATTCAACAACCAAACCAACTTAGATGTTACAACATTAAATAGTACATGGCATCTTAAAACATGACTAGAGTTTCTCATATATTTTTTAGTTTGAGTTTTGTTTAACGGCATATCAACCTCTGTGGGTCATTTAATGCCAAGAAAGGTTAGGTTGGTTTTGTCTTCTATGTGGGTTTCAAGGCATGGTTTTTTTTTTATAATTCTTGTTTGTTTGTTTTCTTTGTTTAATGGCATATTAACCTTTGTAGGTTATTTAATGCCAAAACCATTCTTTGAGAAGTACTATTTAATCCATAGCTGGGAGGATAAGGGGGTTCATACCTTTCACAAGGATATTTGTCCGAAAGTGAACATAATAGTGTGACTGAAGATCGAACTCGCGTACAACGATTCCACAGTCCATCGCTTTAACCATTACACCACAAGGACACACCTCTTATAATTCTTGATTCTATTTGGCCAGATACTGGTGAAAAGGTTGATTTGGTCAGATTTCAGTGAAAAGGTGAGGCTTTTTGGAATACTCAAAATGTTCTCAAGTTTGGTTTGGTGGATTTTATGGCACAATAACTCCTGCAGGTCACACAATGTCAAACTTCGTTTATACACATATCAAACCTAAGATTTACAAACGAATACTTAGAAGATAATATTCCAAATGAGCCAGAGCCCACTTGCCTGCACACAAACTAATGGCTCCAAACATCGCTGCTATACAACATTGATAATTCAACCCAACATCAACAATCTGCCTACACATGGTTTGATAGTTATACACATGAGTCATAAGCGAATACATATGATTTGTAAACATTCTGCGTATAATATTTTTCAACAAACTCAAGCTTATTTTTCTTCACAGCCAAATGATTTCAATTATCTTGTACAATACAAATCATTCTGTAACATATTGACCATCGGCTGAGCTGTCAAATAAGAAATGCACCTGTGTAAATAACCTTGACTGTGGACAGGTTGAATTGGGTGCAGATGTGATGCCCACAAGAAGCAGGTGGATGACAAACAATTATATAACCCGGTGCCACAGACAGGTTCAGTTAGTTGGAGATAAGATGCTGTAGAGAGAACCAGCACCCAGCAGGGGGCTATGGGTCCTCAGGACCCCCGATTGAGCAGCCCAGCAGAACGAGAAAGAAGTGCTGCTAAAGACAAATGAACTGGGGGTCAATATGTTGCAGTTTGTTCAGTCTCCAACTCACCTCTCACACATAACCCTTTCGCAACCATTTCGAATAAAGTGCGAGAAGCATATTTTTCTAAAGAAGTGCGTTTCGTTCGTCATTATTGTTGATTTTGTTTCTGCATGTATATGTATCATGGTTCTGACTATGCAACAATTCTAGTCACCTTTAATCATCTGTTTGCACACAGTCAAACAGTCTTGAACATTGCTATGTACTGGCAACAATTCAACATCAGTCAAACAGTCTTGAACATTGCTATGTACTGGCAACAATTCAACATCAGTCAAACAGTCTTGAACATTGCTATGTACCGGCAACAATTCAACATCAGTCAAACAGTCTTGAACATTGCTATGTACCGGCAACAATTCAACATCAGTCAAACAGTCTTGAACATTGCTATGTACCGGCAACAATTCAACATCAGTCAAACAGTCTTGAACATTGCTATGTACCGGCAACAATTCAACATCAGTCAAACAGTCTTGAACATTGCTATGTACCGGCAACAATTCAACATCAGTCAAACAGTCTTGAACATTGCTATGTACCGGCAACAATTCAACATCAGTCAAACAGTCTTGAACATTGCTATGTACTGGCAACAATTCAACATCAGTCAAACAGTCTTGAACATTGCTATGTACCGGCAACAATTCAACATCAGTCAAACAGTCTTGAACATTGCTATGTACTGGCAACAATTCAACATCAGTCAAACAGTCTTGAACATTGCTATGTACTGGCAACAATTCAACATCAGTCAAACAGTCTTGAACATTGCTATGTACCGGCAACAATTCAACATCAGTCAAACAGTCTTGAACATTGCTATGTACCGGCAACAATTCAACATCAGTCAAACAGTCTTGAACATTGCTATGTACCGGCAACAATTCAACATCAGTCAAACAGTCTTGAACATTGCTATGTACCGGCAACAATTCAACATCAGTCAAACAGTCTTGAACATTGCTATGTACTGGCAACAATTCAACATCAGTCAAACAGTCTTGAACATTGCTATGTACTGGCAACAATTCAACATCAGTCAAACAGTCTTGAACATTGCTATGTACCGGCAACAATTCAACATCAGTCAAACAGTCTTGAACATTGCTATGTACCGGCAACAATTCAACATCAGTCAAACAGTCTTGAACATTGCTATGTACCGGCAACAATTCAACATCAGTCAAACAGTCTTGAACATTGCTATGTACCGGCAACAATTCAACATCAGTCAAACAGTCTTGAACATTGCTATGTACTGGCAACAATTCAACATCAGTCAAACAGTCTTGAACATTGCTATGTACCGGCAACAATTCAACATCAGTCAAACAGTCTTGAACATTGCTATGTACCGGCAACAATTCAACATCAGTCAAACAGTCTTGAACATTGCTATGTACTGGCAACAATTCAACATCAGTCAAACAGTCTTGAACATTGCTATGTACCGGCAACAATTCAACATCAGTCAAACAGTCTTGAACATTGCTATGTACTGGCAACAATTCAACATCAGTCAAACAGTCTTGAACATTGCTATGTACCGGCAACAATTCAACATCAGTCAAACAGTCTTGAACAGTATATTTTTTAATTGCAAGTCATTTGCTAAAGAAACACAAACTAAGGAATTGGTTTTCCTTACCTCAACAATTTCTGGGAAAAGGTCACAGTATGTCTTATTCTGAAGATTGAACTGCTTACTTTGAGCAGCTAACTGTCGTTTCTGAAAAAAAGAATTTCTGGATTTTATTTGGCAATTGACATTGTAGATGATTTTTTAATTTACTAAGCTTCATATCACCTACTACAAATCAACATGTCTAGAGCAGCCAATGAAAATCAAATACACAACACTAGCAGATTGGCACACTGACTCCTCTATAATGGTCACAAAATGCCAAAGAAGCATTTTCAAATAGATTTTTATCATATTTACCAACCCCTCCGCTTGGGCAGGATATGACACAAAGTCAATTTTTAAGCGGAATTTAACAGGTTTGAATTCAGAGTTTTCCTTCTCCTAGACTAGTTGCCTCACCAAGGCTGAAGAACCTAGTCTGCCCTACTATTTACCCATAGCTGGATGGAGATTCTTATACTCTTTAATCCAATTGTAACAGTGTAACCTTTGTACTTGTATATATTGTAACATGTGTGTGCAGTTGGAGGTTTGTGGCAGTGAATAACAGATTTCTTCTGCCTAGAAATCTGGTAGTTCAATGAGTATCGAAAAAAAAAATCAACGGATAAAAAAGAAAATCAGTTTAAAGTTGAGAAAATATGCAGGACGGGATTGAACTTGAAAATAATCAAGGACAAGTCGATATCCAGAAATTCACCCCTTCTATCCACCTGTCCAAAGATTCGGTATTCACTTTGTATCAAGAGATCTTAAGAAAAACTTTGATTAAAATATGCTGGCTAACATAGATACAGTGAGTCCTTGTTTTGATAAAAAAAAAAATTTCCGAATTATGTAGGAGTGATATCAAAACACATATTTTCTCTCAGTTGAGAAAATAGGGACAAAGAATTACTCTTAAAGATAATTACAAATAGAGTGGAGAATTTGAGGTACACGAATATTAGTTCTGAGGTGTCAATATTGGGATGTTCCAGATGTGTTTATTTTATTCAACCATGCAGACACCTGAAAAGTACAAAGACCACCAGCTGGGTCTTCACTTGATTGCTTACCAACCATCAAACTTGAAGAGAAGTACCGTTTGTTACATTTAAGAAGTCAAAAGATGTCTGCTGTTCCAAGTTTCAATTAACCTACAAAAGAAATCTATTTCTGTTTATATAAACGTGTACATTTCCATTTGTTTTTATCTTTGTTGTCATTTCCTTTTCAATTCTAGCGAGTTTGGTCAGAAAACCATAGCTTGCCGATTTAAATGGTAAGATTTGGTCAGTGAGTATACAACGCCAATCAGATGAAAGAAACATACATTTTGGAATTGTGTCTTAAGATTGAATGCCCTGCTAGGCCACATACCGTTGGTGCAGTGGCAGAGACAACACCTGGCAGAGGAGTGCTACATATGCATCAATGTACATGGTGTTTTGTGTCACACCATCTCCAAGGTTCTGATTCTGAATGTAGTTTTATGGCACATTGACTGCTATATAATGGTCATATAATGCCAAACAAGGATTTTCAAGTAGATTCTTAGAGTATGTCCTTTGTAAATCGATTCCCTAGCTACAAGGAAAGCAGCAACACTTACACAGCCTCCTTAGTATACAGATCCAACCATAGCTCCAAGAAAGGCACCAGCATTTTCATCACCTAACTCCGAGCTAATTAAGGTCTATGAACAAATGACTACTGAGTTGTCTGAGTTTTCTTAATCAAAAGAAGAATCCCTAAGTTGTTTAAATACCTTCCTGTCAACCAGTGACATGCCAGTAATAATACCTTAATTTAAAATAACAAAATAATTAAACTTACTGATAATTAGCATTTGCTGTCTACATAAATAACTTGGACTGCTCTGCAGTCTCGAGCAATCAGAGTTCTTCCTCTGTCATTGCGTGACACCTACTGGACAATTCGGCTTGGGGTTGCTGCTTAGAACCTTAAAATATTCAGTATCATGGAGGTATTCATCTCTGCCTCCCACCAGACACAGGGTCAGTTTATAGAGGGGATTTAGGGAGGGGGAGGTTAGGCCAAGGCTCAGGCCCTACTGGACTTATACTGGTCATCAGCTCACTTAGTGCAATGTAAGCCAGATGAGCCTGCCTGCTGGATTTAGACTTATTTGATATATTATGCGAGTCTGGCACATGAGCTAGTATATAGCTTAAACTAGACCCAAGAGTCTAGTGCTATATTCTGTGTTATCAATGCAGCGCTCACCCATCTGCAGGTGGCCCAACTGAAGCTGGGGGCCTTTTGGTCTTGAATCTGACATTGATCTTGGATACCTCATCCAGCTCGAATGCCAAATCACCCGGCTAAAACGCCAGGTAAGTATCTTAGAGACTTCAAATAACAAGTTACACTTATCTGTGCTCAAGGCTGTCCTCATCACAAGATTCCAACCTGCATTGTGCATACAAAAGCAATTTTACAAATTACTTTAACTAAAAACAACATCTCTGCAGAGGGATACCCCCCCCCCCCAATGAGTGTCCTGAGTATGACACTAAACAGTCTGATGGTGAAGTTCCAGTGATGCTAGAGCTTTGGAGAATGCAGAGCACCCCTTCATTGCCATCACTCCCAGGTCCACTCTGGCCCGGAATGGTAGCACCTGATAGGGTTAAATAGAACTAAACTGCATACTTATGCTAAACTGAACAGTTTGATTAAACTGAATAGCTTGAAATAGAAATGTTTTTGACAATTAAACTGTGTGCTAAACTGAACTGTTTGAAATGGAACTGTTTTTGACATTGAATTTGTACTTATGCTAAACTGAATTGTGTAAATAAAATCTATATTTCTACTAAACTGAATAGCTTGAAATAGAAATGTTTTTGACAATTAAACTGTGTACTGATGCTAAACTGAATTGTTTGAAACAGAACTGTTCATTTGTATAAAAATGGATTTGGCATTAAATAACCAACAAAAGTTGATATGCCATAAATACCAAGCAACCAACTAACACAACTAATCTTAATTCAACTACTCCTAACTTAGTTTGTGAAGAAAACAAAATTATCTGCACCAATTCTTCTGGTTTACAATGAATTTTCTTTTTTCTAGCTCAGTTTTCTTACTCAGCAGGCTTTTCAACGGTCACTGTTTGTCTATCACGTTATTTTTCTCTGATGACACATTACTGAAAGGAAGGGTTAATCTATTAGAATTTTAAAGTATTTTTAAAATGCATGTGCTTCTTAAAGCCATTTTTATGTTTTGCACGTACCACAGAATTTTTACATTCTGAATAGGATGTGACTTAATAACGAAAACAGTCGATAAATTTGAACAAGATAAAAAAAAAAAAATCATGAATTTGATATATAGATAATTGTAAATAATCTAATCTTTAAATCCTTTTCAGAAGCTAAAAGAATGTGAGGATACTTACAGTATAATCCGAAGTTTCCAAACTTCCCAAAGTCGGACTTTTCTCCAACTACAAAAAAAATAAATAAATTGAAGACATCAAAACGTGGAAAATAAATTGTCACATAATGGTAAAAAAAAAAGCATTGGTTTGTTATCATCTACTAAGTTTAACTTATTTTGGCATGGGGTCACACATATTTGGGCATACAGTTAGAATCAAACTTAGCTTGTTGACCATTACAACATGCAAGGCACCTAAAAAAATTAATCTGTTAGGATAGGCGGCCATTACCAAAATTTGGCTTTTATTACAAAAAAAAAAAAAAAAAAAAAAAAACACTGACTAATCAGAAGTCATAGAATATACATGACTAGTATTAAATATTCAAAATGGTGGTGTCACATGATTGGCTGATGCTTCAAATGTGATGTCATTTCATCATCATCATCATCATGTCGTGCCGCTAGCACAGATATTCCTGAGTCTCTCTCGCCACTTCTCCCTATCGTTCATCGCCTCTGGCAGGTCTTCAGGGCTACATCCTGTATCCTCATATAGCTGCTGTATGTACGTTCGAGCTGGTCGTCCTGCTTTTGCTTGGCCATATACGGGGGTCTATAGGAGTACATCACTTATGAGCTCGTCCTTGCTTCTCCAACAGTGTCCTGCATGTCTGGTTCATCTAGATTGGATAGTTTTCGTGATGGGAGGCAGGTGGCCGTATAGTTGGTGCCTTGTAGGGTGTTGCTGCCAGGACTTTTTCAATATTGCTTGCGAACTTCTTGTGTAATGGCCGTCTAGCTTCTTCTCCAGCTGTTTAGTTAGCGTCCAAGTAGTGCATTCATATCTTTTATATAAAAGGTATCATTTTCATTACTGGATGAATCTGTGAACGAAAGCTTTTTCAAATATACAAATAATTTGCATACAGTTAACTGGTTTCAAGTATTCCTATCAAACATTAATAATTCTACATTTTCTTTTTTTAAGCAGAGAAATTACATAGTAAATTGAATTACCATGACTAGAAAATCCAGCAAACACTTGTGCATGACATACAGAAACACTGAACAGCTGTTGATATCATGATCTCCCCAACTGGAGATTGAACCAATGATCACAGAATGCAGAATTCAATTTATAATACAATTCCTCTACTTAAAAAAAAAAAAAAAAGAGAAAATGTACATCTATTTTCCTTGCTCTTGAGGTTAAAATCATTACTCAGATGCGTATTTCCAATCTTCCCGGGAAGACGTAGCCCTGGAGGTGACTGTGCCCTCTGTAAAGAGTACGAATGTAACTTATAAGATACATTCAGGTTAATTGGCCACACAATTCCTATGACTAGTTTATTTGGCATCGCTTGTGTGCAATGTGGACCATTGGCTCAATGGTAGAGGCTCAGCTCTTTCATTCTGTGATTGCTGGTTCAATCTCCAGTGGGGGAGATCACGATATACACTGCTGATGAAACCTGATAAGGGAGAAACAGTTGTCCAGTGATTTTACATGCAAGTGTTTGCTGGATTTTCTGATCATAGTAATTCAATTTACATAAATAATTCTATTTAATAAAAATAATCATTTTTTGGTATACAGTTATGATTTCACATAAACAGATCTATTTCACACATATATGGAAGGTTAACAGGTACTACCAGACTGAGTCAATGTGGACCTAGGAGTAATGGCAACAAAAGTGTAACTCTATATTCCCTCAAGCTCTGGAACTAGGGATAGTTACTTGAAATCATAAAATGTATGAATTATTTGTATATGATAAGAATACTTAATACCATATAACTCTTTGCAAACAAATTAATGATTATTATTATCATCATCATCAAGGCATGCCGACAGCACAGATTCGCCATTTGTCTTTATCAGCCATCATTCTTGGTAAGTCCTCTAAACAGTATCCAGTATCTGCATAGAACTGATGAATGCCAACCCTATTGTTGATGAGTTCAACCTCACTTCACTAACAGTACCCAGTATGTCTTGCTTGGATAGTTTTTGAGATGGGAGGTAAGTGGCCAAACAGATACCGTTTTGTAGGGGGCTGCTTCAAAGATTTGATAAAAAAAACAAGGCATCCTTATGTAGTTCCAAACAAACTTTTTCACCAGGCGTTTTGCAAAAGTCTAAGTGGTTCGGTTTAGTTTTATGGCATATCAACCATTGTAGGGCACCTCTGGTGGTGTAACGGTTAGCAAGCTAGACTAGCAGACCTACACGAGTGAGTTTGCATCTCATTGGGCACCCCATTCATTCGGCCTTGTGCCACATCAAAGCATAGAGCTTTGTAAATTATGTAAATTACATATCAACCATTGTAGTTTATTTAATGCCTAATCTGTTTTATACATATATATTAGATATCTATGATTTGTAAACACAATTCAACAAAGTTAAATGTTTTCAAGTATTGCTATGTATCATTCAATAGAATATCAGACATTTGTTTATACACAGTTAAATGATCAAACAGTTCTATTTCAAACAATTCAATTGACATAAGTCAACAAAGTTAAATGGTTCCAAGTATTGCAATGTATCACTAACAATTTAATTAAGCATCAGTGATTTGTTTACACACAGTTAAATGATCAAACAGTTCTATTTCAAACAATTCAATTGACATAAGTCAACAAAGTTAAATGGTTCCAAGTATTGCAATGTATCACTAACAATTTAATTTAGCATCAGTGATTTGTTCACACACAATTAAATGATCAAACAGTTCTATTTCTAACAATTCAATTGACATAAGTCAACAAAGTTAAATGGTTCCAAGTATTGCAATGTATCACTAACAATTTAATTTAGCATCAGTGATTTGTTCACACACAATTAAATGATCAAACAGTTCTATTTCTAACAATTCAATTGACATAAGTCAACAAAGTTAAATGGTTCCAAGTATTGCAATGTATCACTAACAATTTAATTAAGCATCAGTGATTTGTTTATACACAGTTAAATGATCAAACAGTTCTATTTCAAACAATTCAATTGACATAAGTCAACAAAGTTAAATGGTTCCAAGTATTGCAATGTATCACTAACAATTTAATTAAGCATCAGTGATTTGTTTACACACAGTTAAATGATCAAACAGTTCTATTTCAAACAATTCAATTGACATAAGTCAACAAAGTTAAATGGTTCCAAGTATTGCAATGTATCACTAACAATTTAATTAAGCATCAGTGATTTGTTTACACACAATTAAATGATCAAACAGTTCTATTTCTAACAATTCAATTTAGCACAAGTCATTTGCTTGCACTCAGTTTAAATGTCAAACAGTTCTATTCGATCCATAGATAGGACCCTGTTGGAAGCTCCCACTCTGAGTCAGAGTGGACCTGGAAGCAAAGGCAATGACGGGGCACTCTACATTTCCCAAAGATCCAGCATTACTTGAGCCTCACCATCAGATTGTTTAATGATATATTCAAGACACTCATTAGAGGAAGGGATGGGGTCTTACCCCTCTGCAGAAATGCAATCAGCTAATTCAATAGCCCCAACCAACTGAGCTAAATCCAAGTGGTGCAACCATACAGTATACTCACACAGCTACAGCTGAGAAGAATCTCCATTTTATTTCATCAAAGTGATCAGATTTCCATATGATGTTAACTTGTCAATAACATGCCTTTCCTAAGATTGGTTTGGTTCGTTGGGTTTTATGGCATATCAACCTTTGTAGGTTATTTAAAGCCAAATCCTCTTTATACATATATATTAAATATATAGGATTTGGTTGGGTTGGGTTTTATGGTATATCAACCATTGTAGGTTATTTAATGCCAAATCCTCTTTATACATATATATTGAATATATAGGATTTGGTTTGGTTTGGTTTTATGGCATATCAACCATTGTTGGTTATCTAATGCCAAATCCTCTTTATACATATATATTAAATATATAGGATTTGGTTTGGTTGGGTTTTATGGCATATCAACCATTGTAGGTTATTTAAAGCCAAATCCTCTTTATACATATATATTAAATATATAGGATTTGGTTAGGTTGGGTTTTATGGCATATCAACCATTGTAGGTTATTTAACGCCAAATCCATTCTTATGCAAATAATCAGTTCTATTTCAAACAATTCAGTTTAGCATGAGTACACAGTTTAATTGTCAAAAACATTTCTATTTCAAACTATTCAAGCAGTTATATATAACAATTCAGTTTAGTGTAAATACAGTTTCAATGTCAAAAAGACTTCAATTTAAAACAATTCAGTTTAGCATAAGTACGCAGTTTAAATGTAAGAATAGTTAACGTCAACCGCCATTTAGTTCTATTTAACCCATAGATAGGACCCTTATCAGGTGCTACCACTCCGGGCCAGAGTGGACCTGGGAGCAATGGCAATAAAGGGGTACTCCGCATTCCCCAAAGCTAGGACACTCGTGGGGGGGTGTCTTACCCCTCTGCAGAGAAGCAGTCGGTGTATTCTACAGCCCCAGCCGACTGGGCAACCTTTCCTAAGAGTCAACATGACATTGCTTACAGTAGATGATATACAGCTACCAAAATATATGAACTAATTTACAAAATTTCTGGAGCTTGCCATTTAATATTGAGATGCTTACGTGAACTCTATTTGAGTTCATGTAGAGACCAATGCCTTTTGCTACCTGCTGCAGGTTATACAGCAGAGATTTGGCTTGAGTAGGTGCATTTACAAGAAGCACTGGATCATCTGCATAGTCTGTAGCAGTAACAGTTTCTGTAGGATACTGTCTGCTTGTTGCCTTTTTTTTTAGTGTGAAATTATTTTCTTTCATTAGAACTATTGACATTACGGCCACCAACCACCCATCACAAAAACTATCAAAATTAGACGAAGCAGACACGCGGGACACTGCCGGAGAAGTAAGGACGAGCTCATAAGTGATGTACGCCTGTGGACCCCTTCACATGGATGAGCAAAGGCAGGACGTCCAGCTCGAACCTACATACAGCAGCTTTGTGCCAATACAGGATGTAGCCCTGAGGATCTGCTGAAAGCAATGGATGATAGGGAGGTGTGGCGAGAGAGGGTCAGGAATATCCATGCTGATAGCGTAACATGATGATGATTAAAAAGGGTTCCAATGTATCTTCTTACAAGACTCCAGCAAAAAACCAGTATAATTATAAAGTGAATGAACCATTGCGTTCATGTTTTTGAAAAACAGCATTATGGCTGTGACAATTTCTTTGGGGAGACCATGTGCTGGAAGAATTTGTTCTATCTTTCCTCTGCGTTTGGAATCAAATGCCTCAGAGAAATCTACAAATAAGTTTCGCTTTGAGATTTTTTGTACATGCTACTTTGATAATTCAACAAATAATCAGAATCCAAGACATTACAGATGGATTTCTCTGAAAAGCATTTCAATTTTTTTTAAGAGCTTTCTCAAATTTCGGTCAGATACACAAGAGAAATATGGCATGATAAATCTTAAGTAAGAAACTGCCCCTCCCCCATGTATAACTATGGGCTTACCATAAAACTTAGAAGGCCTGTGAGGATGGTCGATACAGACCAAGCCGGATTCCATGTGTCGGGGTGGAAATCACTAATTGACAGGCATAATCTATTAAGAAGAAAAAAACAACATTAAAACAGAATCTTTTGATATATAAAAAAATTTTGGCAACATTCTAAGGATAAGAAAGAAAAACTGATTGGCAATAAAATGCATGACCATCAAGATTTAAACTGTGAATAAGGAAAAAAAAAATACTCGAAAGTTATCAAGGGTGTGGTCATAAATTGGAGGATCCAATTTCTATTCTTTTATAATTATAAACTGATCCCCGATTATTTGGCCATGTTCATCTGTACTTTAAACATTAAAATTGTATATGGTCATAAAGTAAGTGATCATTTTTCTATTCAGCCAAATAACAAATTGAGCCCCCATTATTTAGCCATTCTCACTCGTTCTTAAAACGATAAAATTGTATGTGATCATAAATGAATACTTTTTTCTACTCAACTAAATGACACATCGAGCCCCCTTTTATTTAACCATTCTCACCTGTTCTTTGAAAAAAAAACCTAGTTGTTTTAAAATGTGGGTTCCATTTTATATATAACCAAACTACAAACTGAACCCCCATTATTTAGCCACTATCACCTGTTGACTAAACAAAAAACAAAGTGGTCATATAGTGAGGGATCAATTTTCCATTCAACTAAATTGCACTGATACTCCATGTTTTCTATAAAAAAGTGGTCATAAAGTGAGTGGTCTATCGTCTATTTAACCAAATTACAAACTGAGCCCCCATTATTTGGCCATTATCTCTTCTTAAATTCAAAGATAAAAAGAACTTTGAGAAACAACCTGGTCAGGAATTAAAATTTTAATAAAAGAACCAAGAAAAATAAGATGTGGTCATAAAGTGGAGGGTCGATTTTCTAATAAACTAAGTTATGAATTGATCCCTCATTATTTGACCATTAAAAAGAAGGCTGAGGTCGAACATTAAGAATATCAAATATGATAAAGTGATCAAATAATTGCTTCACCCTTAAAACAATACAAGCAAAACTGTACAATATGAAACACGATAATTTTTTAAAATAGGCAAAGAAACGGCTTAGAAATAACACCTACCTCGTGTTACACTTGAACCTTCCACTTGGAGTAAGCATATAGATACTTGGTGGCTTGAATGGATATTCACGAGGAAACACCAATTTGCCATGGTACATACCACCTTTGAAAGATGCAAAATATCATTAAACAGCATGCTTGCTAAAAAAACAGAAAGGCATGTACCGAAAATCTTCCTGACAATTGTCCGAAAAATCAGTGTGCACATATTTAGGTGCAATAATGCAAATATATACAGGCATGAGTATGTCTATATGGGTTAGTGAGTTGGTTGGTGCTTTATGGCAGACCAACCCTTGTGGGTTATTTAATGCTAAATCCTGTTTTTATTTATGATTTGTCAGAGAATAGTTTGTAGGTAACATTATTTTTAAGCAAGCCAGACCTTATTTGTTTGTACAGTTAAATGGTTTTAAGTATTCTTATCAAACACTAATAATTCTATTTATCAAGTATTCCTATCCAATACAAACAACTTGCACATAGCTGCAAAAAACTAATGATAATAATAATCCTTAGTAAACGATTGAACAGTTCTCTTTGACCCATAGATGAGACCCTAACAGGTACAACAACTCCACATCAGAGTGGACCTGGGAGTAATGGCAAAGAAGAGGCACTTCACATTCACCAAAGCTCAAGGACTGGAGCCTTACCATTAGATGCAGTTTAGTGTCATAGGATATTTGATGGAGGACCTTACCCCCATGCAAAGGTGCAGTTGGCATATTCGACAGCCCCAGCTGACAGGGCAGATGTCTATATAGGTATATATGCATATAGCATAGTACATGGATATGTGTGTGGAGGGGGTGAGTGTATGGGTATGAATGGACACAGGGAGCATATATGAATGTATTTACCAATCCCTACGCATGTGACACAAAGTCAATTTTTTAAGCAGAGTTTTACAGGTTTTATTCAAGGTTTTCCTTCTCCTAGATGGATTGCCATACCAAGGCTAAAAAGTCCAATCTGACTATTTTACCCATAGCTGAAGGGAGTATAGTTGGATTCATTCTTTTCCGAAAAGTGTAAGTGCAATGTGAAATGCAAATAGCGTCCTCCAGTATCCGAATTTGGGTCGTCACTTCTTATGACGATATCAATTACACCATGATTGCCTCAGTAGCATGTACGTATGTATATGAACGTGAGTGCATATTGTTTGTTTGTTTATGATTTAATGGTATATCAAACTTCTTGGGTTATTTAGTACCAAATCCAACCTTCTGGAAGAACAGTAGTAGTTGTACTATTTAACCCATAGCTGGGAGGATAAGGGGGTTCATACCTTTCTGAAGGGTATTTGTCCGAAAGTGAATGTAACAGCGCGACTGAAGTTCAAACTTACTCACTACGATTCTGCAGTCCAGCGCTTTAACCATTACGCTACAAGGACACCCCTTGTGACTGTGTAGTAGTATCCAAAGGATACCTAAATAAGTTAGTGTGTTCCTTAGCTTTCCTCAAGTTGTGTTTATTGGTTTCTAAAAATTAGCATAGAGTAACAACAAAGAAAAACAGGAAATATTTCCCGTGAGAACACGACACTCTTTTGTACAGAACAAAATCAACAATGGTACGTACCTTCATAGGGAGAATTTTCTGGGCCTAAAACTGTATAATGCCTAAAAAAAAAAAGAAAGAAAGAAAAAGAAAAAATATAAGCGATTCAAATTGCAAAATTATTATGGTCATAAGTTTAGGTACGAAGTGCATACAATAAGTTTCCAGACTTTTTTCATATGGGCACTTTTATTGATAGTACACACATGAAACTCTAGTCCCCTTCGAAGTAATCTCCTCCGGCTGCAATGCACTTCTGGTACTGTTCCAACAACTAATGGAAGGCCCCATAGAAGTCCTCTTGTGTGAGCGTGTCAATGGCCTTTGTCACAGCCTCTTTCATCTCCTCAATTGTCTCATAACGACAGCCTCTGAGCTTAGGGAATAACCAAAAGTCACAGGGAGCAAGGTCTGGACTATAGGGAGACTGAGGAACTGTCTTGATGCCCATCTTGCTCAAATAGTTTATGACAAGGATGGAGTTATGGACTGGTGCATTGTCCTGGTGGAAATGCCACTGAGCCGATTTGAAGAGTGCTGGCCTCTTCCTTAGGAATCTCTTCCTGAACTCCCTTAAAACCTCAACATAGTAATCCTAACTCTAACCCTAACCCTTTGGCCAATCAACTCAGGTGTATTGACTTCCTTACTCCTCCTACACCTCTCATCATCCCTCACAGACTCGCTGGTTTCCTTGAATCTCTTATGCCACTCAAAAACTCATGCTCGATTCATGCAAGATGCTCCAAAAGCAGTCTGAAGCATTCCATACGTTTCTGTGGTATCATTTTTTCCAAGTTTAAAACAATTTTATTTCATATCATTCTTCTAAACTGTCAGATTGCATTTTGAAATTCACCAGCTGTGACAATCAGACTTTAGTAGGGTGTATTCCAATTGCTGCTGTAGCTGTTCATTTGAATGTGAAATCATAAAAATTGGTCAGTCATCTCATAAGATGTATGGCAATAACATACTGAATTTTCAACAGTCTATATTACAATTTTAAATGCCCATACGAAAAAAGTCTGGAAACTTATCCTATGCACCGCGTTGATCCATGGGGGTGAATAAAATTTTGGAAGGCTATCGAGATCCACATTTTGGATTGTTTGTTTGGCACATCAACCTTTGTAGGTTATTTAATGCCAAATCCATTTTTATACAAATAAACAGTTTTATTTCAAACAAATCAGTTTAGCATAAGTAAACAGTTTAGTTCTATTTGACCCAAAGATAGGACCCTATCAGGTGCTACCCTCCAGGCCAGAGTGGACCTAGGAGCGAAGGCAATGAAAAGGTACTCCACATTCCCCAAAGCTCCAGCATTATTGGAACCTCACCATCAGACATTTTGGTGTCAAATCCAGGACACTTGTTGGGACGGGGGGGGGACTCTTCTGCAGAGATGCAGTCAGTGTATTCTACAGCCCCAGCCGACTGGGAAAAAAAAAAAAAAATCACGTAGAAGAGTCGCAAGATATCATACACGGGGTTCCTAAATGTAATTCATATAGAACCCTGGGGAATGAATAAAAAAAGGGATCCACAGGGAGTGAATTTACTAGTTTTTATTTATAAATCCCTTTATAGGAGAAGAAAAATTTCAATAGACTACTTGTTAGACATTGTACACTAAGCAGAATGCCTGATTGGGCATAACGGCTATAAGTGTTGTGTTGTTCATTTAGAATCTGTTCAAAACATTTGGGACATTAAAATGAACTAATGATTACGTTAGAATATTATTCATTAAGTGCACTTTAAAGTCGGTTGGGTTGGGTTTTATGGCATATCAACCCTTGTAGGTTATTTAATGCCAAACCCTCTTTATACATATATATTAAATATATAATATTTGGTTGGGTTGGGTTTTATGGCATATCAACCCTTGTAGGTTATTTAATGCCAAACCCTCTTTATACATATATATTAAATATATAATATTTGGTTGGGTTGGGTTTTATGGCATATCAACCCTTGTAGGTTATTTAATGCCAAACCCTCTTTATACATATATATTGAATATATAGGATTTGTTTGGGTTGGCGTTTTATGGCATATCAACCCTTGTAGGTTATTTAATGCCAAACCCTCTTATATATACATATATAATTAAATACACAGGGTTTGGTTGGGTTGGGTTTTGTAGCATATCAATCATTGTATGTTATTTAATGCCAGATCTTCTTGATATATATATATATATATATATATATATTTTAAATACACAGGATTTAGTTGGGTTGGGTTGGGCTGGGTTGGGTTTTATGGCATATCAACCCTTGTAGGTTATTTAATGCCAAACCCTCATATATATACATATATAATTAAATACACAGGATTTGGTTGGGTTGGGGTTTTGTAGTATATCAATCATTGTATGTTATTTAATGCCAAATCTTCTTTATATATATATATATATATATATATATTCTTAAATACACAGGATTTAGTTGGGTTGGGTTGGGTTTTATAGCATATCAACCCTTGTAGGTTATTTAATGCCAAACCCTCTTATATATACATATATAATTAAATACACAGGATTTGGTTGGGTTGAGGTTTTGTAGTATATCAATCATTGTAGGTTATTTAATGCCAAATCTTATATATATATATATATATATATATATACATTAAATACACAGGATTGGGTTGGGTTGGGTTTTATGGCATATCAACCTTTGTAGGTTATTTAATGCCAAATCCACTTTATATATATATTAAATACACAGGATTTGGTCGAGTTGGGTTGGGTTTTGTGGCATATCAACCATTGTAGGTTATTTAATGCCAAATGTTATATATATAATTTTGTTGGGTTGGGTTTTACAGCATATCAACCATTGTAGGTCATTTAATGCCAAATCATCTTTATACATATATATTAAATATATAGGATTTGATTTGATTGGGTTCTATGGCATATCAACCCTCATAAGTTATTTAATGCCAAATCCTTTTTATACACATATTAAATATATGATTTGTAAACACATTTTTTTGATAATATTTTTAGACAAGCTTGAGGTCTTTTTTTGCATACAGTGAAATGGTTTCAAGTATTGCTTTGTAATAAAAACACTCTAAGATCAGTCATTTGTTTGCACGCAGTTTAAAGTCAAACAATTCTATTTGACCCATAGATAGGACCCTATCAAACTTATCCACTTCAGGTCAGAGTCAACCTGGGATCAATGGCAATGAAGGGGTACACCACATTCCCCAAATCTCCAAGGCTGGAGCCTCATCATCAGATTGTTTAATGTTATATCCAGGACACTCATTGGTGGGGGGAAGTTTTACTTCTCTGCAGAGATGCAGTCGGTGTATTCTGTGGCTCCAGCCGACCAGGCTGCTTTAAAGTTGCCAAACTAATAATTATCCCGATGTGATGGACCAGTTTTCCTGTGTTATCGCAAAATATGAAATGTTTGATAGGCATACTGATTTAATTCATGACGGACAATAATGAGAAACAAAATGACAACAACCACTTCATTAAACACAGGACCCTTATTATTTTTATTTAAGTTCTTTTTTTTTTGTTTTTTGAAAGATGGGATTCAGGTCCCTTGTAACTGATGATATAAAGTTTCATTTCATCTCTAAAGTCTTTTTTGATTGTCCACTTGTTTCCCCACCACTCCTTTTGTCACATATTGAACCGCAGGACAAACAACGAAAGACTTGTAGATATATAAACATATAATTTATATTTTTATTCTTCAACGGTCACGTGTGTGAAGTAGGAATAGTCAGAGAGAGTTTGCACATATCTTTCTTCGGTGGCAGGGACCCTTTGTGCGTATTAAAGCAACAGCCAGAGAACACACGATATGTTTGCTTGAGAGACCAGTGGACCTCTCCCCTTCACTTGAGCGACCAGCGGATCTCTGCCTTCAGTTCAAAATTACAGACCTTATATTGTCTTTTCAAGTCCCATGCGGATCTATGAACATCCTCTTCGCCTCAGGTATTGGCTGGTTATCAGAACTTACATTCTTCTAGTTTTTTTTCCGGTAATTTGTTAATCTTATCTGTGAACGGAAATATCTGTCACTCAATCCATAGGCAATGAATTATATTCTGGCCATTATGTTTTATTTTTCTCTTTCCGTGAAACTTTGTTGATGTTATCTTGCGACCACATTGAATCATCAAAGCTCATTGTCACCAGCTAAGCTAGCATATTACACTTTGAAACTTTTTTTCATCTATTGTTGTTCAGGCTTGAGATGATTCTCTTCTAATCTGCTATGACTTTCTTCAGCTAAAATTTCATCCCTATATATACACAATCCAGCACAAATTTTTCCGGCTATGCAAATTGGTTAACATACGAGGATCATTAAATACATTTCCAGACTTTTTTTTTGTACAGGAATTTAAAATTGTAATATAGACTCTTGAGAATTCAGTATGTTATTGCTATACATCTTATGAAATGACTGACCAATTTTTATGATTTCAGCTTCAAATGAACAGCTACAGTAGCAATTGGAATACAACCTACTAAATCCTGATTGTCACAGCTGGGGGATTTCAAAATTGCAATTTGGACGTGAGGATACTTTAGAAGAATGACATGCAATAAAATTCTGTTTTAAACTTGGAAAAAATGTCACAGAAACATATGGAATACTTCAGACTGCTTTTCAACCATCTTGCATGAATTGAGCATCAGTTTTTGAGTGGCATAAGAGATTCAAGGAAGGCTGGGAGTCTGTGAGGGATGATGAGAGGTGTGGGAGGAGTAAGAAAGTCAATACACCACAGTTGATTGGCCAAACGGTTAGGGTTAAGGTTAAGGTTACTATGTTGAGGTTTTAAGAGAGTTCAGGAAGAGATTCCTAAGGAAGAGGCCAGCACTCTTCAAATCGGTTCAGTGGCATTTCCACCAGGACAATATACCAGTCCACAACACCATCCTTGTCACAGACTATTTGACCAAGATGGGCATAAAGACAGTTCCTCACCCTCTCCATAGTCCAGACCTTGCTTCCTGTGGCTTTTGCTTATTCCCTAAGCTCAGAGGCTGTCGTTATGAGACAATTGAGGAGATGAAAGAGGCTGTGATGAAGGTCATTGACACACTCACACAAAAAGACTTCCATGGGGCTTCTCAGAAGTTGTTGGAATGGTACAACAAAAACATTGCAGCCGGAGGAGATTACTTTGAAGGGGACTAGAGTTTCATGTGTGAACTATCAATAAAAGTGTCCATACGAAAAAGTCTGGGAACTTATTTAATGATCCTAGTAGTTACATACAACCTTAGGTTGTTACCCAACCCTTCCACCAGAGTACAGCTGATTTGAATTCAGTTTTCCATCTCTTAGACCGGTTGCCATGCCAAGGCTTAAGAGCCCAATCTGCCCTACTATTAGTATCCAACCCTTCCTATAGACAGGATGTGACACAAGGTCAATTCTCAAGCATAGTACAGCTGGTTTGAATTCAGAGATTTCCTTCTTTTAGATTGGTTGCCAAGCCCAATCTGCCCTACTATTTAAAAAAGGTTATGATGTGTCATTTTTGCTAGGTTATATGCATACCTGTGTGTGTGTATTTACCCAACCCCTCCATCATGAGCAAAATGTGACACAAGGTCAATTTGTTAAATTGAATACAGACAGTTTGAATTCAGAGTTTTCCTTTTCCTCAATTGGTTTCCTTTACCAAGTCTAAAGAAGTCAGAGTGCCTTACTAGCTAACCATAGTTGGAGGGAGAATAGCTGGATTCTTCCTTAAGGGCATTAGTAAAAAATGAAACGGAAAAAGTCACGTCCAGGATTTGAACTTTGCTTGCCAAGTTCATTTCCTATGACAATAACCATTAAGCTGTGCATGCCTCCAGCAACTAATTCAAATATTGATTTTTGAAATCCCTCTTAAATATAAATGTTAGATACTTTCTTGTTGACAGGCTGTGTAAGTTACATAGATATCAAAACAGGATGCAATTATGTCTTAAGATAAACAAAACACAGCGGAAATACCACATGAATCGCGTAGGTGGCATGCTGAGAGGAAGAGTGACCACAAGGTGTGTGGATGTCTCGAAATTTATACAACAACAGAAGATTTTCGATCTCAAGAGAAAGGAGCTGACAAAAGATAGACTAAATGTCATGCCACTCTGGGCACTGGCCTCGTGCCAGATGGACCAGGGTTGAGAGGTAGAGAAAGATCTGAAAGCAGGTATGATCCTAAAAAAAGAAATGAGGTGCCTTACAAAGGCCCTGAATTGAAAAACATATACAAGCTAAGATGATTAAATGCTTTGAGAAAATGCAGAGAAATATGAAAAAACAGCCCCAATAAAGTCAAAAGTGGGTATGAGGTATGGAGGTGCTCGTGGTGTAATGGTTATCGTCATAGGAAATGGACACGGCAACACAAGTTCAAATCCTGGACAAGACTGATTGCATTTCACATCGCACTAATACCCTTGGGAAAGGTATGAATCCAGTTATTCTCCCCCCAGCTGTGGGTAAATAGGACAGACTAGGTTCTTCAGCCTTGGTGAGGCAACTAGTCTAGGAGAAGGAAAACTCTGAATTCAAACCTGTCAACTCCACTTAAAAATTGACCTTGTGTCATATCCTTCCCGACAAAAGTGGGTATGATTCCAGAAGAAAATAGGGGTACCTTGTGAAGGCCCCCCCCCCGAGTTAAAAAACATATAGAAGATAAGATGATTAAATGCACATGGTAATACGGAGAAGTTTGAAGTCGTAAACAGGTATAATCCCGAAAGAAAGAAAGAAGGAATGCTTTGCGAGAAAGCAATTCACAGATTCTATATCTCACACTGTGTGAATATCTTAGCAGTTTCTGACGCTCTCCTCACGCTACTAATGTCAACTATCTAGTAATAAAAGAAAATAAGATTATATATTTATACTAAGTGTTGTTGTCTCTTCATTCCCAGTAAAGAATTATAAACAGTGTCACTGGACAATTGCTGATCTTAATACCCTTCACTTCCAACCTACTGTTACGAAACGAATTGTTGAATTCATTACATCATTTAAAAAATATATTGAAATGATTTTAACTGCATATCAATCTGTCTGGGGTGATTTTATGCAGAGAGGTTAGGGAATTATGTTCATTCTACATTTATCTTTACATTTTTTGTGTTATATACAACAGAGGGGAAAGACGACGACACTTATTTATAAAAATATAACTTTTTTATTCAAAAGGCACGAAATTGTTGCATGGAGAGAGTCAGACTGCTATTCTTGACACCAGGTTGGGGCAGACATATTCATATTTACACCATGTTGTGATAGATCTATATTCAGAGCCCCACTTTGTACATCTTTAACAGAGCTGATCAGAGCCACTTTTCAGTGTGAGAGTGTGGCTCCCAGTGCTAGTGCCCAAGAAGGCTTCTGCTCTGACTGCTCACTTCTCCTGACTGACCACCAGTCCTTTAGGGGTTGAAACTATCATTATTATATATTTCCTGGGTGCCTAGACATTTTCTTCTGGCTAATTGATGGGATTCCTTTCCACTGTCCCTTGTTTACATCCTGTTGACAAAATCTCTAACTGACGGGTCTGTCAAGAGTCAATATGTAAAATTTGTATTTTCAGTTTTTTTATGCAAAGAGTTCTATCAAATACAAATAATTTTTAAACGGATCTATTTGATCCATAGATGGGACCTATGTGAACAACCACTCCAGGGCAGAGTTGACCAGAGATTAATGGTAATGAAGGGAGGTACTGCACACTCCTCAGATCTCCAAAATTAAAGCCCCACTATCAGACGCAGTTTAGGGTCATACCCAGGAGAGCCATCTTTTTGTGGGGGAGAGGTCTTACCTCTCTGCAAGGGGATACAATAAGTGTATTCTAAGCACCCCCTGTCATAGCGTAAAAACATTAAAAAAATTCCAATCATTGAAATATAAATACTCGGTCATCAATGACAAATCCGTTGAGAAAGAAACAAACATTCTAATAAAAACAAAATCATAGCCCATTTTTGTCTTCTGCAGAGGAGCTGTCCAAAGATGCAGGCCAAAAGACTTACCATTCCAAAATATTCGAGGGAAGGGGAACTGCCTTCACATAGGGCACAGGATCCTTCATAATCCGCATATAATCTTGTTTTAACCTTGCTGTTGCAGTTGTGTTCACTCTTTTGCATGCCATCTGCAAAGGGAAAGAAAAAAGACAGGAATAAATTGGACCCTTCAAAATCAGTAAAATGATTTGTCAAACTTTTGATTTGAATTTAGTTTGCTGTTTTCAAAAGAAAATGAAATTTTTATACTTCTTTAACACTTCAATCAATAAAACATTAGTGATTTGTTAATTTTAAAGAAATTAGTTTAGCTTGATTTCTTTGTTGAAAGGCACATTAACCTTTATGGGTTATCTTCAGCCATCCTTGTAGAAAAACAGCAGTGATATTATTTAACCCATTGCTAGGGAGATAAGAAGATCCATACCTTTCTCAAGGGTATTAGTCCAAAAGTGAACAAAATAGTGCAACTGTATAGGTTTGGTTTCTTTGTTTAATGGCATAACAACCTTCATGGGTTATTTCATGCCAGAGCCATTGTTGACAAACAGTAGTGATACTATTCAACCCATATCTGGAGAAATAAGAAGATCCATACCTTTCTCAAGGGTATTAGTCCAAAAGTGAACAAAATAGTGCAACTGTATAGGTTTGGTTTCTTTGTTTAATGGCATAACAACCTTCATGGGTTATTTCATGCCAGAGCCATTGTTGACAAACAGTAGTGATACTATTCAACCCATATCTGGAGAAATAAGAAGATCCATACCTTTCTCAAGGGTATTAGTCCAAAAGTGAACAAAATAGTGCAACTGTATAGGTTTGGTTTCTTTGTTTAATGGCATAACAACCTTCATGGGTTATTTCATGCCAGAGCCATTGTTGACAAACAGTAGTGATACTATTCAACCCATATCTGGAGAAATAAGAAGATCCATACCTTTCTCAAGGGTATTAGTCCAAAAGTGAACAAAATAGTGCAACTGTATAGGTTTGGTTTCTTTGTTTAATGGCATAACAACCTTCATGGGTTATTTCATGCAAGAGCCATTGTTGACAAACAGTAGTGATACTATTCAACCCATATCTGGAGAAATAAGAAGATCCATACCTTTCTCAAGGGTATTAGTCCAAAAGTGAACAAAATAGTGCAACTGTATAGGTTTGGTTTCTTTGTTTAATGGCATAACAACCTTCATGGGTTATTTCATGCCAGAGCCATTGTTGACAAACAGTAGTGATACTATTCAACCCATATCTGGAGAAATAAGAAGATCCATACCTTTCTCAAGGGTATGAGTCCAAAAGTGAACAGAATAGTGCAACTGTATAGGTTTGGTTTCTTTGATTAATGGCATATCAACTTCCATGAGTTATTTAATTCCAAAGCCATTCTTGTAGAAGAACAGTAGTGTTACTATTTAACCGATAGCAAGTGGGATAAAGGGTTTCATGCCTTTCCCAAGGGCATTAATCTAAAAGTAAATGTAATAGCACAATTGGAGTTAAAATTCACTTCCTACGTTGTTGCAGTCCAGCATTTTAGCCGCTACACCATGGGGACTACTCCTAAATTCCATTAATAACAACTTTTCTGGATCATGTAAAAAATTTTAACTTGAAACCAAAAACATTAAAAAAATTTTTTTTTTTAAATCAACCCATCATATCCTCCTCCAGTGAGAGTAAAAAATAATGTTGTCAATATATAAATAATTTATTTGGAGACAGATGAAAATGAAAATTATGTAACAAGAAGTGCACCAAAAAGAGAGTTTGATAAGCTCTGTGATAAGGTTATGATTTTCAGGTGGGGGGTCAGATTAGAATGATAAGTCTTTAGGAGCGTCTGAATAGGATGATGATTTTTTAGGGAAGTGATATGAGGGTGTCAATTCTTCAATTGGTTGAGACAGGGGTGATGTTTTTTCAGTTTTATCAGATTACGGAGATGATTATTTAGTGGGTTCAAATTGGGAATGATTCTTCTGGTGGGTCAGATTAGGTTAAATGATTCTTCAGGCAGGTCAGATTGGGGAGATGATTCTTGGGAGGGGAGAGGGCAAAGTGGAGTGATCATTTTTCCAGTGGGTCACATTGCGGTGATGATTCTTCAGTAGGGTCAGGTTGATTGGGTTTTATAGCATATGAACCATTGTAGGTTGTTTAATACCAAATCCACTTTGAACATATATTATGAATATATGATTTGTAAACATTTTCTTGACAACTTTTTTTAAATGAGCCTGAGCTCATTTTTTTTTCACAGAGTTAAATGGTTTCAAGTATTTCTATCCAACACAATTCTATTTACTATTAATTATTTGTTTGCACACAGTTAAATAGTTTCAAGTATTGTTATGTAACAGTAACAATTTGACATAAGTCATTTATTTGCACATAGTTAAATGAATATACATATGATTTGTAAGTAAATAGTTTGTAGGGAATTTCATTTCAAAATGAGTTAGAACTAATTCATTTTTACACAATCGGTTTCAACAATTGCTATCGAATACTAATAATTCAATTTTAATCTTTTGGCAGACAATGAAGTGGTTACTAGTATTGCTATCTAACACTAATAATTCTAATTAATATTACTCATTTGTTTGCACACAGTTAAATGGTTCCAAATATTGCTAACAATTCAAATAAACATCAGTCATTTGTTTAAGCACAGTTAAATGATCAGTTCTATTTCTAACAATTCAATTTAGTATAAATCATTTGTTTGCACAGAATTTAAATGATCAAACAGTTCTATTTCTAAGAATTCAATTTGACCGATAGCTAGTGCTTTATCAGGTGCTACAGCACCATAACAATACCAAATAGAAAGTTGTAATGTTATTGCACCAAACAGGATGTTGTACCATTACACACCAAATGTACAGTTGTACCACCATGTGCTCGAACACTATGTCTTAAGTAGTAGTTGGACTCTGTAGTAACCTTGCTGTGGGAGAAAGTAACAAACACACAAAATTCTGTTTTAGTTCACTAATACAAAAGTTTATTCACTACAACACTTTTTAACTGATTGCCAGGAGAAAGAAACAGTGTTTGAAAACTAAGCTGGACAAAGAGAAACATGTCATAAAGACAGAGAGCACAGAGACAGACCCTGAACTTTCTTCCTCGTTTTCTGTTGTAGTTCTAACATGTTTGTTCGCTGGTTTTGTCTTCACTTGTTCACATCTGGTGTGAGACCCCTTTTCGGAGCTCACTCCAAAATGGGGTCTGTAAATTTCAACTATCTTTTTATTGTCCTGACAAGTGTTTACTCTCGTCTTTACCTCGTCACGTCTCCGAGCCAACTAACTTTCAAACCTGAGTTATCCCTTTACTTCTTCCTGGTGGCAGAAGGAGGACTGATTCATTTCCTGTGCTTCCACACCTGCGCAGAAGATTTGGGACCTTCATTTTTTTTCTAGTCATTTTTAATTACCGTAGTCATTCACCTATGACTGCCTGCATCACTCAGAGGTCAGCTAGCTGTTTCCATAGACTCTCTGTCTTTTTCTAATAATTTTTTTCTTCTCTCTCTCCTTTCCCAGAAATTTTCTATATAAGTTAGACCTACCATATCATGTTACACTACTTCCTGGTCAGATTGAGAAGATGATTCTACAGGTGTGTTAGATAGGAATGATGATTCTGCTGGTGGGTCAGATTGGGATGATGATTCCTCAGGTAGGTCAGATTGAGAAGATGATTTTTCATGTGTGTTAGATAGGAATGATAATTCTTTGGGTGGGTTAGACTGGGATAAAGATTCTTCGGGTGGGTCAGATTGGGATGATGATTCCTCATATGTGTTAGATAGGGATGATAATTCTTCAGGCGGGTCAATTGAAATGATGATTCTACAGGTGGGTCAGATTGAGAAGATGATTCTTCAGGGAGGTCAGATTGAGAAGATGATTCTTCTGGTATGTTAGCTAGGGAAGATAATTCTTCAGGTGGGTTGGATTAGGATGATGATGATGATTCTTTGGGTGGGTCAGATTGAGAAGATGATTCCTCAGGTAGGTCAGATTGAGAAGATGATTCATTACATGTGTTGGATAGGGATGATGATTCTTCATGTGGGTCAGATTTGGATGATGATTCTACATGTGCGTTAAATAGGGATGATGATTCTTCAGGTGGGTCGGATTGGGGTGATAATTCTTCAGGTGGGTCGGATTGGAGTGAGGTTTTATCGGGTAGGACAGCTTGGGATGATGATTTTTCATGTGGGTCGGATTGGGATGATGATTCATCAGGTGGGTCAGATTAATTTTCAAAGTTAAAAATAACAAGTCTACTTAATAAGTTTTGACTAAAAACAAATTTATTTTAATTTTAACAAGTCAAAATTTTGGTTTGGTTTCTTTTTTTAATGGCATATAAACTTTAATAGTTTATTTAAAGCCAACGTTATCCTTGTAGTAAGACATTAATGGTTCCAATAACCCCAGAGCTGTTGAATAAGGGAGTTCATATCTATCCCAAGTGTATTAGTCAGAAAATGAATATAATAGCTCAACTGGAGTTCGAACTCGCTTACTCCGATTCCGCGGTCCAGTACATCAGTCACTACGTCAGGAGAATTCCCCAAGTCTAAATTAAGAGTATATGGAATTGTTATTTTAAACACAATTTATTAATGTATAAAATATAAAAGAAAAAAAGTTAGCTTCCCCCTTCCTTTGGATGAGTCATTTTATTTTAAACAAAAATAAACTTTTAGATTTTCAGAATATTAAAATCAATATGAGAAATCGACACTCCCAATAACAAAGAAGGAAAAATAAAAAGTATTACTATCGATTTCAGGCAATCTATATCAACCTTTGTCATATTGTGGATATATTATAGATACTTTCAAAGAAACATGATCAATGTGGTGGTGGTTTTTTGTGTAAACGTCAAGTCCTAATTCAAAAAGAATGAGTTGACTTATATACGATTAAGTCAATATAATATACAGATTCATATATATATATATATATATATATATAAAGACGAAGAAATCCGAAATGAATAAACATACTGCGTACACATACGTATATATAACTTTGCCTACGTGTGTGTGTGTTTACTTATTTATATAGACAAAAATCGGTAAAGAGGCAAGAGAAAAGACAGAAAGAAGAAAAAAATCTTCTTCCTTAAATAAATAAATATCTAATAATCCATTTAATGTTATTCATCATCATCGTCCACACTTATTGTTTTCGAGCTGCAAGACAAAAAAAAATGTTTTAAAATAATAAACAAAAAACGGGTCTCACCTTGCCTTATTATCTTCCTGGGGGTGCAATGAGTAAGAGATCAAACCAAGGGGAAAAAAAAACTTTTCGGCTGGGTTGAGTCGAATCCTTTTCGCTGCTTCTTTTTACGGGGCGTAAAGATTTGACACTATAAAACAATTTACGTCCGGGCAGCCATCTTTGCCTTATGAAACAAGTTACGTCCGGGCGGCCATCTTTATCTTGTGACATCAGCGACGGCCGCTTAGATCCACGAAAAAAAAAGGATGCGTCGAGTTTTGTTTCGTCTTTGCTTTTTAATTTTTTTTTTAAACTAAGGCCCCTTATAAACATGAGTTATTATCAACAAAGAAGAAATAACGCTGATATCTCTCTTTTCATTTTAAAAAATTATAATTAATATCTATTACTATTTTAGTTATTAATTTTTTAGCTTTAAAATTATCTTTTTGCTGTAGATATTTATTTAATTTTCGAGTCACTCACAAAAAGTTCTACAACTGTCAGGGTTTGTACTTCAGTGCGACCAATACCTACCTACTTTCTTATATCATTGTTCCCTCATTGGCCCTTAAAAATAGGCCAAGAAACTGTACCCATACGGGTACAAAAAGGTTGAAAGTTCAAATAGCGACCGGGCAATGAACTAGGATAGTTTGAATCCATGGTATATGAGTATAATAGGTTTCACTTTAATCTGATTGAAGGTAGCCTTAGTTACTTGCCCATTAGGACATGCTATCCACATCTGCAATGCCAATTGGTGGAGAAAAGGGTTACACATGATGAATCTCAGCTACAGGTCTGAGATGACACTGTTTAGTTGCCTTAAAACTCACAAGAAGTCAGTAGTAATCTTAATGACATCAACCCCTAGCCAGAAGAATAGCCAACCTATTAAAATGTTCTTAATTTTTTCAAATATGTACCAAAAAGTAAATATATAGAAATGTAATACTTCCATTGAGCATCCAGATAAGAGTAACTTTCAGTGATTTGCTTGATATTTTGGAGTGAATAATTAAATTGAAAATTCTATAGAAATGTAATACTTCCATTGAGCATCCAGATAAGAGTAACTTTCAGTGATTTGCTTGATATTTTGGAGTGAATAATTAAATTGAAAATTCTATAGAAATGTAATACTTCCTTTGAGCATCCAGATAAGAGTAACTTTCAGTGATTTGTTTGATATTTTTGAGTGAATAATTAAATGGAAAATTCTATAGAAATGTAATACTTCCATTGAGCATCCAGATAAGACTAACTTTCAGTGATTTGTTTGATATTTTTGAGTGAATAATTAAATGGAAAATTCTATAGAAATGTAATACTTCCATTGAGCATCCAGATAAGAGTAATTTTCAGGGATTTGTTTGATATTTTTGAGTGAATAATTAAATGGAAAATTCTATAGAAATGTAATACTTCCATTGAGCATCCAGATAAGAGTAACTTTCAGGGATTTGTTTGATATTTTGGAGTGAATAATTAAATGGAAAATTCTATAGAAATGTAATACTTCCATTGAGCATCCAAATAAGAGCAACTTTCAGTGATTTATTTGATATTTTGGAGTGAATAATTAAATGGAAAATTCTATAGAAATATAATACTTCCATTGAGCATCGAGATAAGAGTAACTTTCAGTGATTTATTTGATATTTTGGAGTGAATAATTAAATGGAAAATTCTATAGAAATGTAATACTTCCATTGAGCATCCAAATAAGAGCAACTTTCAGTGATTTATTTGATATTTTAGAGTGAATAATTAAATGGAAAATTCTATAGAAATATAATACTTCCATTGAGCATCGAGATAAGAGTAACTTTCAGTGATTTGTTTGATATTTTGGAGGGAATAATTAAATGGAAAATTCTATAGAAATGTAATACTTCCATTGAGCATCCAAATAAGAGCAACTTTCAGTGATTTATTTGATATTTTGGAGTGAATAATTAAATGGAAAATTCTATAGAAATGTAATACTTCCATTGAGCATCCAGATAAGAGTAACTTTCAGTGATTTGCTTGATATTTTGGAGTGAATAATTAAATGGAAAATTCTATAGAAATGTAATACTTCCATTGAGCACCCAGATAAGAGTAACTTTCAGTGATTTGTTTGATATTTTTTAGGTAATAATATAAATCCAAAATTCTATAAAGATATGTTGCTTCCATTTACCATCCAGAAATGAGTAACTTTCAGGTAATGTTTTCATTTTATTTTTGAATGGTTACACACTCCAAAATTCCATCTTCTACCAGATACAATTCAGCTTTTGGCCATGTTTCCTTAATCTTTTATGACCCCAACCACTAAAAATGTGTCAAGTTATGGCCATTTTGTATTTTGTGATTGAAATATATGGTTAAAAAAAAAAGAAGTAAATGATTTGAACACATCAAAATAAAAAATACTTTAAACCAGGTTCAAATCCTGAATGAAGTCACTTTTAATTGTGGATGTATAGAAAGAAATAATTTGAAAAATAGAATAAGATAAAAAAAGGAAAAAAATAAAAATAAAGAATTTAAGTGTTGCTCATGCAAATAAATCTCATTTTTATAAATTTTTTAAATTTATTTTTATAAATAGCAGCTGGCTAAAATCATCATCATCATCTTGTCGTGCCACTAGCACGGATATCCCTGACCCTCTCTCGCCACTTTTCCCTATCGTTCATCGCCTCTGGCATGTCTTCAGGGCTACATTCCGTATCCTCACATAGCTGCTGAATGTATGTTCATACTGGTCATCCTGCTCTTGCCTGGCTATATGTGGGGGTCCATAGGAGTACAGTGTCCTGCATGTCTGGTTCGTCTAACTTGGATAGTTTTTATGATGGGAGGCAGGTGGCCGTATAGTTGGTGTCTTGTGGGGTGTTGCCGCCAGGACTTCTTCAATATTGCTCACAGCATTCTTGTGTAATTGCCACCTAGCTTCTTCTCCAAACGTTTTGTTAGCGTCAATGTACTGCATCCATACAGCAGTATCGATATGACAGCTGCCTGGAAGAGACTGCATTTCATTTTATCGGTTAGGTCTGATTTCCATATGATCAATAGCCTATTGATAGCTGTCCATGCCTTTGTTAGCCGCGTGTCAATGTCCTTTTCGGTTGATGAGATGCTGCTTCCTAGGTAAGTGAATTTGTCTACAAGTTTAAGAGGGGTTCCGTCTAGTTTGGAGATGTCACCTGTTTGATTACAGCACATATATTCCGTTTTGTGTGCATTGACCTGGAGGCCAATGCCTGCGGCTGCTCGTTCCAAACTATGCTGTAGTGTTTCGGCTTGGTTGGGTGTATTTGCCAGTATCGCTATGTCTTGGTGGTTAATATCACCATTTAGCAAGCGAGACTGCACGGACCTGATCCTGTTGCATCATTTGCATCAGTCATGTGTGCTAGGGAAGTCTATCATTCATGTCAGGAGGCTGAGATGGACAACTTCTTTGGTCTCAGGGGGCTATTCCCCAGGCTTTCACCTGCTTCGGTCGGGTTAGGTTTATTGCCTGGTGCCAGAAGTGCTCCTTTTTAGAAGAATGCCAATAGGTTCAAGATATTTTTGTGCTCACAACGCATTTGAACTTTGACTCATGCCAGGCTTTGTGCCAAACTTTGTCTTGGTGGGGAGACAAATAAATGCCTTTTGATGGTGAATAGTGTGGGGTTCTGACTGTTAGGTCAAGGGCTATGGGCAAAGCTGTGTTGCCGTTTGTTATCTGATTCCATTATTAGGTTATTTTATTTTACCCCACGTTGGCTAGTCAGTATAAAGCCTTGCCCAAGAAAGTCCCAAAAAGAATTATATAAAAGAAGACAGTAACAGATAGGAGACAAAGACATTTCTTTTATACTTTCCTTTATTTCATGGGTTCAACAACCATTCCATGGGTGAGGGAGTTTTCCCTGAATACAATTGAAATGGTTGAATCCTCCAGTTAAGGTGTCTAAAAATATGTTAGTCGTTTCTTGCATATGCCTGTCCTCATTTGGTATTTAAAGCTTCCATAAGGGTTAGTTTCTTTTGGAAGTCTGTCAAAGTCCAGTTGTTTTAGTTTGTAGTTCCATTTCCTAGTCTTTTATATTCCGGCATACTGTTAACCGAGAGAGAGCTATTAATGGGTGAAAGGGACTAACCAACACCTAGTCCAAAGACATATGTGTGGCGCACAGACACCAGTCGGCAATGATGTTATCAATTCGCTGGTCACTGCCTGAAAGAGAAAGAGCCTGTTCCCCCTTGTCAGGAGGTTGCTTTTTTCTTTACGCATGCGTCATCCCCTTTTCCTATCAGGGACATCTGGGAGTTTCTGCGAATTTAATAGTTTTCTTTTTTTCTTTTTAATTCAATTAAAAATTTTTTTTATTTATTGATTTATTCATTCCCTACAATAGAATATTGTAAACTGGCATTTTATGAATAATATTCACCATCAAATTTCTGAACCATTTTAGCTTGCTGTTTTTTTATAAGATTTAGAAGGAAAAGATTTATTTGCATAAAAATACATACACCAGTATGATTTTTCCAATCATGCAAGAAATTTTAGTCACCTAATGTGTGAGTTCTGCATTTCTAGTTAAGGACCATGTTCTTTTGTTTTTTATTTTCTGCTCTTTCTTTTTACCATCAAGGAAGGTTACCTTTCTAAGCAATTCCGAGAACCCTGAGATATCAAAATGGTACACAAGCAGGCCAACTCGGTGACACATTGATTTTGGCAAATAGGTTGTACCGAAATCAACCTAAACTTTCACACAGAGAAGGGAACAGTCAATATGAGGAATTTCTTCCGAGAAATTTGTAATTAATCATTACATGTCTAGGGATTAAATAAGAAATTTTAAAAAAGCAATAACGTTAAAAATATAAAATAAATTCAAAATAAAATAAATAAATACAAAAATAACAATTTCCCTGCAGCCCTCTAATAGGAAGAGCACATACCTGCAAAGATGGGCTTCCTGGCACCAAAAAGAAATTCTTCCTCCGTTCCCTTGATATACCTCAACTGAATGGATGTTTCTTTTTTCTCTTAGCTGCCAGTTGGAACACACATATTTGCTAACGCTAGAGGCCTTAGCAGCATGTTGTATCTCATGCTCCTCGCAGCATCAGCTGAACATACTAACTAAACACAGACACATATGGTGGACTCTCAAATTCACAATTTGCCAAAAATGATTCCTGAGATTCTTTAAATGTCTCAACCAGGAAACATGGCTATTTCTACTGGTTTGGGAAAACACTCCCTCATCCCACAATATAGTCATAAACCTAGAAAAGGCAAATTGAGTTATAAAGTATCCCTGTCTCTTGACTTTCTGTCATTCCTTCGTTTGCAGCTTCAACAAACCAAAAGAAGATAACAGGCGAATAGAAGATAAGAAGAAAAAGTCAGTTACCAATATAGAAATTTATAGATGCGTAGAATTTTTTGCGAGGATGATTATTATGTTAAGTTCTTCGCTATATTTGATGGTAAATAAATGGAAGAGGAACCAAGATATAGAAAAGTTTTTAAGAAAATTTAATGGCAGCCATAATAAAGAGTACCTTTATGCTGCAAGTCTCGTAGGAAGGAAGGAAGGAAGGAAGGAGATAGTTATGGAGTTAAGAAGGAATTACAGCAGCTAAATGCCTGCGTGGAATGTGCATCGCTACAGTTAAGGCATTGTTGAATGTCTGAGTGGAATTATGCGTTGCTGTATATGTAGCAAAAAGTCATGTTTACTGTTTAAGGACAGGAATGATGTAGTTGCCCATAAATGTGTGGTCCTGGTTGCAGTAGGAGAGTGGCATGAAAGTCTCCAGATAATGTTGCCTTGGAATGAGTTACTTGGATGTCTGAGTGGAATTGCATGTTGCTGTAGACATAGCAACGGTTAGAGGCAACATGAAGGTGTTCCTGTGAGCGGTGGATTACATGCATCTAATTCATGTTCAACTGGGAACCCTTGGTCTAAGAGGGTAGACTCAAAAGGTCCATAAATCAGAGGGCTTTCCTCATGGTGTTGTGCTTCTGTTGCTACGAAGGGAGCGGACAGAAAATATGTCCGTCCTTCTCAAAAGCTTCTGAGGAAGAGATAGTTTGGCGGGCTTTCACCAATTTTATGTTGTCTAGGAAAATGGTCCGGGCTGAATAGGATAAGTCGTCCTCATTGGATGAAAATATGTGACAACCATAATGGTCAAATTGATTTATGCGCCAAACAAAAATATGAAGTTCTTTCTGCAACATATTCATTGAGACAACCACCAGTTTTTTCTCATAATGCATTAGGCTTTCTTAAACGATAACCTAACACAGAATATTTTAGTAAGGAAAAACAAGGTTCATTTAGAATACAACAACATACATTTTATGCACGTATATTACACACAACTACAAAGCGCAACAAAAGGTCCAAAACCATAAAAAGGTACAAAAGCTGTTCCACTGAGCAAGTAGTGTCGATAGCAGTAGTTAAAAACTTACATTTTTTTCTGGTGTAGGGAAAAGGTTTACGTAAGATAATTGGCATGAATGTACTGCTAAAAAAAACAGATACAAAAGTGAGGGATCTCGTCTGACTTATATCGGTCATGTGGTTTTCAGAAGCTCTGCCCATAACTCCCAAAAAGAGAAACCACTATGTCTAGTTCCCCAACGCCAATGTCAGAATTTCCTAACAACAATACACCAATCAAAAAATGTTCTAAATGTTAAAAAGTGGTGAGTTGTTGTTTTTTTTTTTATTTTGACAGTTGTTTACATTTTAACAACACGTCGAATGCTCTTGTATAACTCATACACTCCAAACCCATACACTCCACTTTGTGATAATTTCTTTGGGAAATGCATGACTGGACTCTTTGGCCCTGATATGTCAACTAGTCTAAGAGAAGGGAAAACTTGAATATTAATCGTTAATTTTTGTAAAAATATCCTGACTCTGATACGATAGAGCATTTTCTGAATGGTCTGCCAAATTTCATGAAGAAAATAAGATTTATGAGAATTTTGTTTATCTCATTTAATTTTCACTTATTCACACGCACACACACACTCCTTCACTCTCTCTCTCTCTCTCACGCACACACACACACACACACACACTCTCTCTCTCTCTCTCTGTCACACACACACTCTCTTTCTCTCTCTCTCTCACACACACACACACACACACTCTCTTGCTCTCTTTCTCTCATATACACACACACACACACACACACACACACACTCTTGCTCTCTCTCTCTCTCTCTCAGACACACACTCTCTCTCTCTCTATCTCTCTCTCTCACACACACACACATTTTCTCTCTCTCTCTCTCTCACACACACACATACACACACACTCTCTTTCTCTCTCTCTCTCACACACACACTCTCTTTCTCTCTCTCATATACACACACACACACACACACACACTCTTGCTCTCACTCTCTCTCAGACACACACTCTTTCTCTCTCTCTCTCACACACACACACACACACACACACACACACACACACACACACACACACACTCTCTCTCTCTCTTTCTCTCTTTCTCTCTCACACACACACACACGCACACACTCTCTTTCTCTCTCTCTTTCAAACACGCACACACACTCTCTTTCTCTCTCTCTCTCACACACACACACTCTCTTTCTCTCTCTCACACACATGCACACACACTCTCTCTTTCTCTCTCTCTCTCTCACACACACACTCTCTCTTTCTCTCTCTCTCTCATGCGCACACACACACACACACACACACACACTCTTTCTCTCTCTCTCTCTCTCTCACACACACGCACACACTCTCTTTCTCTCTCACACACACGCACCCACACACACTCTTTCTCTCTGTCTCTCTCAGACACACACTCTTTCTCTCTCTCTCTCTCTCTCACACACACACTCTCTTGCTCTCTCTCTCTCACACACACACACACACACACACGCACACATACACACACCACAAGCGTTTTAGTAAATCTGATGTCAAATGGAAAAAACTATTACATGCTCGACTAAACACCCTCCCTTATAAATGCCTGTTGCATTGTGGGTACTCCAATTAGAAAAAGAAAGCAATAAAACATCATCAAATTAGAAAACAATCTTTTGACTGACATTTCTTTCAATGATAGTTTCCAGGGTATGATACTAACATGAATCTGATGGTGAGGTTACAGTTCTGGAAATTTGAAGAGAGAGTAGTACTCTTTATTGCTGATTCTCTTAGGTCTACTCTAACCTGGAGTGGTAGTATCAGCTTCGACCCCATCTATGGGTCATAAAGATCTGTTTAAAAATTATTCATATTAGATCGAAATAAGAAAAAAGTTAAGTTGGCAACCATAGTCGAGGGTGACCCAAAGGCTCCCTTTCAATAGCTACTACACTGAGGTGGACGGAAGGGTGCTATCGTAGTACGCAAGTTCGTACTCCAGTCGCGCAATTACGTTTACTTTCGGGCAAATAACCTTGGGAAAGGTATGAACCCCCTTATCCTCCCAGCTATGGGTTAAATAGTATATGTAGAAAAATTGATAACAAGGTAATCCAAGTGGAAGGAGAGATTTATTTACCTATCTCTCTCAGTCTGTTCTTAGGGGGAGTCTCCATAGCGTAGTATCTAATGTGTTGGACAGCATCATCAGTGTAAACGAGTTCAAACTCCAGTCACACTATTATGTTCCCTTTTGAACTCATAACCTTGGGAAAGGCATGAACCCTCTTATCCCTCCCAGCAATAGGTTAAATAGTATAACTAATGATCTACAAGGATGCCTTTGGTATTAAATAACCCATGAACATTAATATGCGATAAAACAAAAAAAAAACAAACCAAACCTTTACCACCATTTTGGTTCAAGGAGGATGCTAAGTCATGTCCCTACTCATCTGGTTTCAATATTTGCATTCATGCATTCATTGGTTGGTCGGTTGGTTGGGTTTTTATGACATATCAACCTTTGTAGGTCATTTAACGCCAAATCCATTTTTATACAAATAGTTCTACTTCAAACAATTCAGTTTAGCATGAGTAAACAGTTTAATTGTCAAAAAGATTTCTATTTCAAGCTATCCAGTTTATTCAAACAGTTCTAATTCAACCAATTCAGTTTAATATAAGTATAGATTTTATTTACGCAGTTAAAAGTCAAAACAATTCTATATTAAACAAATCAGTAAGTACAGTTTCAATATCAAAAACAGTTCCATTTCAAACAATTCAGTCTAACATAAACACGCAGTTTAAATATAAGTACAGTTTAATTGTCAAAAACATTTCTATTTCAAGCCATTCAGTTTAGTCAAACAGTTCTAATTCAAATAATTCAGTTTAGCATAAGTATACAGTTGGTTCTATTTAAGCCATAGATAGGGCCCTATCAGGTGCTACCATTCCAGGCCAGAGTGGACATGGGAGCAATGGCAATGAAGGGGTGCTCCTGTTATATTGTCATCTGCTGATTCATGCAGAAATATACATATATATGCTGGATACATACCGACACAATGAACAACAGACACATGCAATGATAATGACAGATGCAATGATAATGACACAGAATAACAACAATATTTTTACCTCTCACTTTATTTTAAGGGTTCAAAAAGGTTGTGTGGGGTTTTACTGTGAGAGGGAGCTGGAGACCAAACATAAACTGTAATATTTTGACCCCAAACTTATGGCTGTCATGTTGTGTCTTTCTTGTCCTTCTGATGCTCAACCGGAGCCCTGGGGTCCATTCTGCTGGGTGCTGGCTTCCTTTACTGCATCTTATCAGCAGCTTCTCTGGTCCCCAAACTCCATCGGGGTTCCCATGGGCCCCCTCGGCCGTGTGTGGCTTTCTTTACCACATCTCGTCTATAACTCCAGCTCCAACTGTCTGCAACTCAACTGGCTCATCGAACTCAACTGAGTTATATAATCATTCGACGCCCACTCAATCTTTGAAATTGAATGTTTAATCGCCATCAAGCGGAAATAACTGTCATGCAGTTCAGAGGTCACTCTCTTCCGGTGCATCAGTCTATGAGTGTACCATGGGAATTTTTTAGCTCGTCCCATTTCATCAGCCAATTTCCGCCCACGCAACTTCCTCTCATAACTGCCATTGGAATGTGTCACTTCCTTCCGGTGCATCACCTTGAATGGCATTTTGCTCGGGCCGAAGGTCAAAATACAACACTCCGCATTCCCCAAAAGTCCTGTATTACTGGAACCTCACCATCAGATTGTTTAGTGTCATATCCAGGACACTCATTGGGGAGATCTTACCCCTCTACAGAGAAGCAGTCGGTGTATTCTACAGCCCCAGCCAACGGGGCAATGCATTCATTGATATACTAACATTGACTTAATGGAAAGAAAAGACAGAATAAGCTCATATACACATAAAATATATTGAATAGGCACATACTACAAACCTGCAAGAAGTGTTACAATATGTAATCAAATGTATCTCAACAAATGAAATGTACCTATTGCACAATGAACAAACAATGTATAAAAGGAGATACAAAATGGTAAATGTCATACTTTTCTTGGTTGTTGAAATAAAATATCTCACTTGAGATGGAGTCTCTATTCTGCTCAACTAACAGAAGTGAAAAATATGTCCGCGAACGACGACTCAAGGTGTGTCTTTTCCAATCCACGATGAGAATGAAAAAGAGGAAGATTAAGGCCTCTTGATTCTCTCAGAGCAAGACACTCCCAAATTCAAAGGATGACAATAATTCTTTGTTGGTCGAGTGTTCACTAATGGCCCTGGAGACTGGGGTTCAATCCCATGTCGAGTCATAGCTAAGACTCAAAAAATGGTACTTGATGCAATCTTGCCTAACACAGCATTATAAGATGTGGATTAAGAGTAAAGTGGAGCAATCCAAGGAAAGGAGTAGCACCCTTCCTTACACCTCAGTGTCGTAGCTAATGAAAAGAGATCCCTTGTGTTGCCCTTGACTACAGTTGCCAACTTTACTTTTTAATCTTTTTTTAGAATACTATACAGCTGCATGCAAATTATTAGTATTAGATAAGAATACTTGAAACCGTTTAACTGTAAGCAAACAAATGAGTCCTGACACATTTTGAAATGCTATAAACAAATTATTCGCTTACAAATAGTTTATATGTGTGTGTGTGTAATCCAAAGAGAAGAATTTAATGTAAAATTTATATATATATATACATATATATATATATATACGAGGTGCATTTGATAAGTTTCCAGACTTTTTTCATATGGGCACTTTTATTGATAGTACACACATGAAACTCTAGTCCCCTTCAAAGTAATCTCCTCCAGCTACAATGCACGTGTTGTACCATTCCAACAACTTCTGAAAGGCGCCATGGAAGTCCTCTTGTGTGAGTGTGTCAATGACCTTCATCACAGCCTCTTTTATCTCCTCAATTGTCTCATAACGACAGCCTCTGAGCCTAGGGAATAAGCAAAAGTCACAGGGAGCAAGGTCTGGACTTTAGGGAGGCTGAGGAACTGTCTTGATGCCCATCTTGGTCAAATAGTCTATGACAAGGATGGAGTTGTGGACTGATGCATTGTCCTGCTGGAAATGCTACTGAGCCAATTTGAAGAGTACTGGCCTCTTGCGACGGAATCTCTTCCTGAACTCCCTTAAAACCTCAACATAGTAACCCTAACCCTAACCCTTTGGCCAATCAACTGTGGTGTATTGACTTCCTTACTCCTCCCACACCTGCCATCATCGCTCACAGACTCCCTACCTTCCTTGAATCTCTTATGCCACTCAAAAACTGATGCTTGATTCATGCAACATGGCCAAAAAGCAGTCTGAAGCATTCCATACGTTTCTGTGGCATTTTTTCCAAGTTTAAAACAGAGTTTTTTTGCATATCGTTCTTCTAAACTGTCAGATTGCATTTTTGAAATTCACCAGCTGTGACAATCAGACTTTAGTAGGGTGTATTCCAATTGCTGCTGTATGTGTTCATTTGACGCTGAAATCATAAAAATTGGTCAGTCATCTCATAATATATATAGCAATAACATACTGAATTTTCAAGAGTCTATGACAATTTTAAATGCCCATACGAAAAAAATCTGGAAACTTATTGTATGCACCTCGTATATATGCACACACACACACATTAGTGCATTTACTTACATCCAAAATCGAGATAAGACTGATGAGAGAATAGATGGATTCATGCCTTTCCCAACAGCATTAGCATGAAGTAAAATGTGAACAGTTTTGTTCAGGTCAAAACTCAGCTTTCCGGATAAATATTACCACTACATCGCATCCACAATATATATATATATATATATATGGAAACCCTATAATAGTGTAATGGCTAAAGCACTGGACTTCAAGCTTGTAGTATCTGAGTTTAAAATCCAGCCACTCTATTATGTTCATTTTGGGATTAATCTCCTTGGGTAATGCATGATCTCTTTTATCCCCGAGCTATGGATTAAGCAAGGATGGTTTTGGCATTAAATAACCCATGAAAGTTTATATGCCATTAAAAACAAAGAAACAAGTGTGTGTGTGTGCGTGTGACCAGGTATCTCCTCCTTGATTTTATTTTTATATATCAACTTTTAAATGGTGACACTTAATAGTTTATTTCCCACTTCAGCTATTCAAATCTCCTTGAGCCTCTCCCACCATCCGTTTCTATCGTGGATCACTCCCAGGAGGTCTTCAAGGCTATATCCTGTATCTGCACAGAGTTATTGTATGTAGGTTCTAGCTGGTCGTCATGCCTTTGCTCATCCATATGAAGGGGTCCTCAGGAGTACCTTGCTTATTAGTTTGTCCCCACTTTTCCAGCAGTGTCCCGCATGTCTGGTTTGTCTAACTTGGATAGTTTTCGTGATGGGTGGTAGGTGGCCGTACAGCTGCTGCTTTGTCAGGTGCTGCCTCCAGGACTTGTTCAATATTGCTTGCAGCATTCTTGTACCATAGCCAGATACGGCGATGCGAAATGGACATATAATATTCATATATATATAACATGGAATATAGGATCTCGAAACACGAAAAACACTTACGACTTCTTTGTTCAGGTACAAAACTTTTTATTACCTTTGAGTTTAAAAGGTTCTTCGACAAAAGGAGAGAGAGGCACAATCTTTCTATCCTGGCTTTTTAATCTGCCCCCACCAACATGTGTGGCATCGGCCACAAAGGTCTCCGCGAGCAAGCGAAAGCCAACTTCTCCTGAGGCAGGACTCTACTCTACTAACTTTCTTCAAATTTCCAAAATCCTCAGCGCGCTTCCGGTGCGTGACGTCATTCGCACTCTGTAACCCCATTTCTCATCTCGGGCTATTGTGACATCTCTGAGTGACATGTCCGCTTTGCGCACGCACGCGTAAACACCTGTATTAATGTTGCACCTAACTAACCCATGTACTGAGCCAAAAGGATCTCAGCCCAACTAAACCCAAAGGCATAAACCGAAATCCCTCGGCCATTATGTTACATTCTTGTGTAATTGCTGTCAAGCTTTTTCTCCATACATTTAATTAGAGTCCATGTAGTGCATCCATGTAGCAGTATTGAGATGGCTACTGCTTGGAAAAAACTGTGTTTTATTTTATCGGTCAGGTCTGATTTCCTTATGACTGATAGCCTATTGATAGCTGTCCATGCTATTGCAAGTTGTGTGTTGATGTCTTTCTCAGTTGATGAGACACCGCTTCTGAGATTGGTGAACTTGTCCACTAGTTTCAGAGAGCTACCATTTCATGTGAAGATGTCACCTGTTTGATTTAATCACATGTATTCTGTCTTGTCTGTGTTGACATGGAGGCCTATGCCAGCAGCTGCTCGTTCCAGGCCATGCATCAGGGATTTGGCTTGGGTGGGTGTATCTGCCAGAAGCGCTATGTCATCAGCATAGTCCGCGTCTGTAATTGTTTGTGCGGGGTATCTTCTGCTTCTTTCCTTTGCCAGCTTGAAGTTATTATCTTTCATTTTATCAATAGATATTCTAAGCACTTAATCTACACAGATAATAAAGAGGTATGGGGCTAATGTGTCTCCTTGCAGCACACCTGCTGCAATGTCAAAGTAGTCCGTGTCTCCATCCAGGGAGTGAACTTTTCCTGCAAACACCAAAGTAAAAGCAAAAGGGTAAGACCCCTCTAATGAGTATCCTGGATATGACTTTAAACAATTTGATGGCAAGGCTTCAGCCTTGAAGCTTTGAGAAATGCGGAGTACCCCTTTTTTGCCATTGCTCCTAGCTCCACTCTGGCCTGGAGTAGTAGCACCTGAAAGGGTCCTATCTATGGGTTAAATAGAACTGTCTGACTATTTAAACTGAATGCAAACTATGCTATACTGAATTGTTTGAAATAGAACTGTTTGATCATTTAACTGTGAGTAAAAAAATGACTGATATCTAATTAAATTGTAAATTATACATAGCAATACTTGGAACTATTTAACTGTGTGCAAAAAAATGAGTTCAGGCCCATTTTAAAATGTTATCAATAAAATGTGTTTACCAATCTTACATATTTAATATGTGTAAAGAGGATTTGGCATTAAATAACCAACAATAGTTGATATGCCATAAAACTGAACTGAACCAAATCATATATATTTGATACATATGTATAAAGAGGATTTAGCATTAAATAACCTACAATGGTTGATATGCCATAAAACCCAACCAAACCAAATCCTATATATTTAATATATATGTATAAAGAGGATTTGTCATTAAATAACTAACAATGGTTGATATGCCATAAAACCAAACTGAACTAAATCATATATATTTGATATATATGTATAAAAAGGATTTGGCATTAAATAACCTACAATGGTTGATATGCCATAAAACCCAACCAAACCAAATTTCCATACACTTTGAACAGAAATAGAAACATGTTTATTTACTAGGGTGAGTCAAAGGTTTTGCAATATTTTAGTAACATGTGACACAAATGGGCAGATCCAAATGCTTTTGTCAAGTTGTCTAAATTTCTGTGACGAAGCTTGTTGATTTTTATTATTAAGGGTTTTCGGACTATTGTCTTCATTTTTATTATTTCCGCAACGTTGTCCAGTCGGACACATAGCGTAACAGTTATAGGGATTGATTCCCTAAGATTCTAAGCAGACAATCATCTGGAGGTTACAGGTTCAATCCTGACTACAGGCGAGTAACAATACAGGAATAGTTAACACTTGTACCTGGTTATGGCTAACAGAATCAGAACAGGTGACCCCTTGTGAATTCAATAACGGATGTAGTTAAAGGTTCCGTGAAGGTTCCTGAGTTTGACAAACTCCTGAAGAAGGCAGGAGGACATATCGGCTGAAACGTTGTGGAAATAACTATAAAGATGAAGACAATAGTCCGAAAACCGCTTTTGTCAAGGTTGTAAAAATGACAAACTACACTCGACTGTATGATGCCAAGCTTGCCTGATACTCACTGAGTGCTACTCATTGGATTTGCCTCTACGGCCTTGCAGCTCAGCTTTGGAATCCACAGTTTTACACCTCACTGAACTTACCTGATTGTAAAAGTTCTTGCAACCTGAGCAAACTTTCTTGAACCATCTGGTTACTGTGCTGTAATCAAACGAACCTTCATCTTTTGCACAACAATTGTTTTTGGTCGCTTCTATTGCATTAGGGCCAAGTTGGAACTCGTAAGTGTATGTTCTTTAATTAGACTACATTTCACATTTATCTGTGCAGCTGTCAAATCATACATAGAGTGAAGCAATGTGCAACATGTCAGCACACCAACTACCACTATACTATCAACATCAGCAGGTACCTACCATGGCATAATATACATGCCATAAACTAACATGTTGAAAAACTTTTAACTCACCCCGATATTTGAAATACTAAAATCTTTTTCAGCTGACACTCATCAGAATGTGCCCGTCTCATCCACAGCTTGCATAGCTGATGTCTTTCCCCCGATTTGATCATTTCCAAAAAGGAGATCTATCGACCACAAAGAGAAAAAAGAAACAAAAACGAATTTCAGAAAAAACACAAATGACTATATTCATATTCAGGCTTGTATTATTGCGACATGGATGGCAGATGAAAACTTAGTCAGTTTTCTATACCAGAAGTTCTAGTAACAAACAATCGTGGACAGAGGAGAGACCCCAGTCCAATGGTCAAACTCACCATCACTAATCAAGTTACTACTTATCCGTTCATCTCCTGATTGCTGACTTGATTATATGAGAGCTTAGCTTCTGAAGAAGATCCTTCACCCCACCCAAAATCTAAAGTATGTGGTGCATTCAGTAGGTTTCCAGACATTTTTTGTACAGGCATTTAAAATTGTCATAGACTCTTGAAAATTCAGAATGTTATTACCATACATCTTATGAGATGACTGACCAATTTTTAAGATTTCAGGTTCAAATGAACACCTACAGCAGCAATTGGAATACACCCTACTAAAGCCTGATTGTCACAGCTGGTGAATTTCAAAAATGCAATCTGGACGTGAGGACAATTTAGAAGAACAATATGAAATAAAATTCTGTTTTAAACTTGGAAAAAAGGCCACAAAAACATATGGAATGTTTCAGACTACTTTTCAACCATCTTGCATGAATCAAGCATCAGTTTTTGAGGCAGGGAGTCTATGAGGGATGATGACGGGTGTGGGAGGAGTAAGAAAGTCAATACACCAGAGCTGATTGGCCAAAGGGTTAGGGTTAGGGTTACTATGTTGAGGTTTTAAGAGAGTTCAGGAAGAGATTCCGTCAGAAGAGGAAGTACTCTTCAAATCGGCTCAGTGGCATTTCCAGCAGGACAATGCACCAGTCCACAACTCCATCCTTGTCATAGACTATTTGACCAAGATGGGCATCAAGACAGTTTCTCACCGTCCCTATAGTCCAGACCTTGCTCCCTGTGACTTTTGGTTATTCCCTAAGCTCAGAGGCTGTCGTTATGAGACAATTGAGGAGATAGAAAGAGGCTGTGATGAAGGTCATTGACATGCTCACACAAGAGGACTTCCATGGGGCCTTCCATTAGTTGTTGGAATGGTACAACAAGTGCATTACAGCTAGAGGAGATTACTTCGAAAGAGACTAGAGTTTCATGTGTGTACTATCAATAAAAGTGCCCATACGAAAAAAGTCTGGAAACTTATTTAGTGATCCTCGTACATTAAAAAATGATACACTAGCTTCTAGCCATGAAGATTTGAGTTTACGATGGATATTAAAAACAAACAATTTTATTCCCATTGATAAATCCTCTGCCTATTTTATTATCTATTAAAACCTCCAAAACTTGATAATTTGTTGAGCTATCCTTTGGATGCTACTATACACCCACAGCCATATACACACATAAAATATATGCTAATCCTATATGTATACATATTCATATAGACGTGCTCATACCAGTACAAGAGGGGGGTAAGACTCCCCACTAAAAAGTACCCTGGATATGACACAAAACAATCTGATGGTGAGACTCCAGTCCTGAACTTGTTGGAAATATGAAGTACCCCTTCATTGTGATTGCTCCCAGGTCTACTCTGACCTGGAGTGGTAGCACCTGATAGGGTCTTATCTATTGGTCAAATAGAACTGTTTGACATTTAAACTGTGTGTATTTGTAATTCTATTTATCAATTATTCCTATCTAATACAAATAACTTGCACACAGCTGGATAATTTTAAATAACTAGTAATAATAATCCCTAGTAAAAGATCAAACAGTTCTATTCGAACAATTGATAAGATCCTAACTGGTAATATCAATCTGGGTCACAGTAGACCTGGGAGTAATGGTAATGAAGGGGTACTCCACATTCCCCAAACTCCAAGACAGATGTCTCACAATCAGATGACATTTAATATCCTACCCAGGACACTAAATGGTTTCAAGTATTCTTATCTAATACTAATAATTATATGGTTTCAAGTATTCCTATCTAATACTAATAATTATATGGTTTCAAGTATTCCTATCTAATACTAATTATTCAATTTAATATTTATAATTTGTTTGCCCGCATCTAAATGTTTTCAAGTACGGTAAATGATAAAGTAGTTCTATTTGATCCATAGATAGGACCCGAACAGGTACAATTACTCCAAGTCAGGGTAGACCTGGGAGTAATGGCAATGAAGATGCACTCCACTTACTCCAAATCACCAAAAACCGGATCTCAAAATCTGATGGTTCTGTATTGAGATCGCTTCTTGGCCTTTTGGCTGGGCCGTCTGGCATTCGTGCCGGATGAGCGATCGAAATCAAGAGCAGATTCGGGGCTGAATAGGCCCCCAGCTTCGGGTGGGCAACCTTCGGGTGGGCAACCTTCGGGTGGGCGAGCTGCTTTTCAGACCCCTATGTACCCCTTGTATAGCACTAGACCTCACGGTCTAGTTTAAGCTATATTCTGGCATACGTGCCCGGACCTAGATTTAGGTCCGTGATACTGCTTGATTCATTAGACCCACATTGCACTTAGTGGGTCAATGACCAGCAGGGTTCGAGTCTCGGCTTGTTCCCGACCTTTTCTTCCCCTTTATCCCCACTTTAATCGGACTTCGGGCTTTTGACCTTGTGTTAAGTCCTGTCTGGTGGGAGGCAGTGACAAATATCGCTTTGTGTTAAACCTAGGACACATGTTGATGGGATGGCAGGTCTTACACCTCTGCAGAGATGCAGTCGGCATATTCTACGAGCCCAAGGTGACTGGTAAATTAGTTACGTTTTGTGATTTGATATTTAATTAAATTTATTTGGGATGAATAAAAATTAAATTAGTTACAAGGTATACTGCAAGCAAAAACTGCGAGCAGCTCTGGGCGTGACTTTTCCGGCGTTCAGAAATGATAGTAAAATTAAAAAAGGGAGGTAATCCGTTTCTGTTCGTGAAGAGAAATCAGTTACCTCCCTTGGCATGTCAATATTTTCTGATGTTGGGTTGACAGTAAAATGACGTTTCGTTTGTTTGTTGTGAAATTCACAGGATTAATATTAATGACGGCAATATTTTCTCTGTCTGATCA
>OY757945.1:51918472-52050972 GCA_963585895.1 Sepioteuthis lessoniana | reverse complement strand
GTCCATTATTGCCAACTAATCCCCTATTTTCTAGCCACATCACTAGTGTCCACCTTCGATTAAAATTTCCCCAAAGAAGCGAAGGTTAATTTTAAAACATTCAGAAAAAAAGAAAACTTATTTTTCGACGTTGTCAGAAATGGACATAAAATCAGGGTGGTGTTTATATGGCATATACGTTGTAATTTAAACATAAAATCAGTATCCAGTTATGCATTATATTTATGTAATAAAATGCACCCCCAGTTTATGCTCACTACGTTAACACTTTTTTTTTCTTGAAAGTTAATTTTTTTTCCTTAAATGCAAATAAATCAAATTTATTTTTCGAAATTAACAGACTTAAAAAAATACTAAAAAACAACACCAAATTCCTGACGAAATTGCGAGAATCTTAAAAAAAAAGAAAGAAAAACAAAGCCTCTCCAAAATATTTGATAACTACAAAAACTTTCTTTTGTTTATGAAATTTAATGTCGCCTTAAAAGACAAAAAAAAAAAAAAAAAAGAAAGCGTATGAAAATCTTTATTTTTTAGAATCAGTGATATTATGTACGCTTTGAAATTATACTAAAATTTCTTTATTTAAAAAAAGAAAAAAGTCCCTGTACAGAAAAGCTCAAACATAAAAATCAACATTCTCTATTTTCATGTCTAAGAAAATTTTATAGATATAATATTTAATATTTACCATCTCCCAGGCCAGTTAAGAGTAAATTTCAGTCATTTGATTCATTTTGTTTCACTAAATAATTAGTTAAATCCCAAAATTACAGTTCGGCCATCAACCATAAGTCCACCCCTTAGGTAAAGTAACAGTCGATTTGTTGGTAGTTGACATAATTCTGGGGCTTAACTTTTCCCTAAAGAAAGAAGAATATGGCTGAAACTTATTTTTATTTGGATAGAGGATGTATGTACTATATATATATATATATATATATATATATATATCAGTGGCAACTCTAGCCTATTTTTGCTACTCGTTCCCCCCCCTGTCAACTTCAGTTTTCAACCCGTGGTCCGTAGACCCAAAGTAAGTCATCATAGTTGCTATTGCGTGATTCTCCATTGTATAGCACAGATTGACTAACGTACCTTACATGGTGGTTTTTTTGTAAACAATCAAGATACTACATAATTTGTCGTCTTCTTAATACAGTAGATAAGATAATTTTTTTTCCTTTCAAAAGTATAGAAGAAAAGAGATGTTCATTACTATGACGAGAAAAATATGTTTATAAGAATAAAGAAATTAATGACAAAGATTATTTGTTGAAAATGTATTCAAATAAACAAATTTTAGTTACAGAATGTAATATATGCAACATTCATTAAAGAAATAGAGATGCGCGTGGTTATCGCAGGATGTAGACACGACGACACGAGTTCAAATCCTGGACGAACCTGATTACATTTCACATAGCACTAATACCCTTGGGAAAGGTATGAATCCAAATATTCTCCCTCCAGCTATGGGTAAATAGTAGGGCAGACTAGGTTCTTCAGCCTTGGTGAGGCGACTAGTCTAGGAGAAGGAAAACTCTGAATTCAAACCTGTTAAACTCCGCTTAAAAATTGACCTTGTGTCATATCCTGCCTGAGCGGAGGGGTTGGTAAATAGGATTAAAGAAATAGAGATCTGTTCGTGAAAAAACGAATTAAAACACGCCGTTTAACCAACATTTACCATAGCGATGATGATGACGTCGGCGACGGCTATAATCTGCTATCCCCCTCTCTCTCTTTCTCTCTCTCTTTCTCTCTCTCTCCCCAAGACAGCTGTCAGCAGTCACATTGTGCTAATTTTTTTGAGCACGGTATTTTGAGTTGCTCTTGCTATTGGCTACAGCCAAAAGCGGATTTCTCTAACATTACTGTTATTATAAGGGTCTTGTGCTTGGCACGGATTACGCGTGTTCAACATTATAGCCGATTTTATGGGATGTTCAATGGATCTGACGGTGGCCGGACAAAGACCATCCGTTCAAAACAGCATCGTTGTATTATTCCCAGATGTATTTATGAACTTTTTTTAATCCATTTTGAATAACATTGACCGAGTTATTGGTCGTAACGGGCACGAGTAGAACTAGTCTCATCTCCGCCCCTGATATATATATATATATAGAACACGTATATATATATGGGTTCAATCCTAGGTCGAGTCATACCAAAGACTAAGAAATGCTACTTGATGCCGCCTTGCTTAACGCTCAGCATTATAAGGTAAGGACTGTGGGGGTTGTATGTTATTTTGGTTATTTCAGCAGATGTGCATTCATACTTTACGGGTATTGCTCTCTTAATTATTCCCACCACAAATACAACACAAAACTTTACAATCGCGTAAAAGAAATGGAATAGAACACAACGAACATTAAACAACAAACAATCTAATTTGCATATAACAGAATATGAAAACAAATAAAATACATGATGTGTAAATGGCCTTTTGGAAAATAAAGTTTGGCAAGAAGAAAATAAATTTGTTTAAAGGTGTGTGTATGTTAACGGAGTCCATAAATAAGTCGTTCTTACTTACATTAAGTTCATAGCGGGTTTTATGATTGTGGCGACAGCGTGTCGCGTTGATGAAAGAAAGTTTGTCGGGTTTTTCTTTTGAATGTGATTCATGGCCATCTGAACCTAAGTTATGAACTTTAGTTGAGGAAGGAAAGGAATTTGCCGGACACAGTATCGGCTACTGCTTTACTGGCTTAGTGGCTTGTGGTGTTGTCAAAGTCTTCGTGTAAGTCAATGGCTCCCTAACTCTGTGTTATTTATATCCTACAGGTGGATCAAAGAATCGTCCTTAAATTTTGGCGCGTAGACATTTATTGACCAATCAGATTTGTATTTTACTATTTTATTTTCGAGCCTAAATATTTTCTGTTAGTTCACTTCCGATCCTATTTTTCTAGAATGTTCTATTCTATGTTTTTAGCTGATTGGTTGAAAAATATAAAAATGTAACTTAAATGCTAATGCAGTTTTGATCCTAAATTTTTGATTGTTCTTAAGTGTGTTTTTATTGCTTATTTTAAGACTAGAAAAAATGTGTATCCCATAGGACCAAGGGTAAAGTGGAACAATCCAGGGAATGGAGTTGCGCCTCCCCTACACTCCGGTGTAGTAGCTATTGAAGAGGGAGCCTTCGGATCACCCTCGACTAAGCTCGCTAACTTTACTTTTATATATATATATATATATAGGTTTGGTTTGGTTTCTTTGTTTAACGGCATTGTAGGAAAAAAATTGATATGGCTAACATACTCAAAGTTAACAAAAAGGTTCACGTTTACTAAACGTTGTTTCGTATATTGTTTTTGTTTTGTTTTTTTTACCTAAGTAACACGTGTTCAAAAAATGAGATTGAAAGGGAAAGACTGCCTAGGCTATAGTAGCAGAACTGACCCAGTAGTCAACCAAATCTGAAGGAGTCGGGGAGAAAAAGAAAAGTAGGACAAAAAAGGTGAAGCCAAAAGGGAAGGTTTGGTTTGGTTTGGTTTTATGGCATATCAACCATTGTAGGTTTTTAATGCCAAATCCGTTTTTTATACATATAAACAGTTCTATTTCAAACAATTCAGTTTAGTATAAGTACACAATTTAGTTCAATTTAACCCATAGATAGGACACTATCAATTGCTACCGCTCCAGACCAGAGTGGAGCTGGGAGTGATGGCAATAAAGAGGTATTCCTGTTCCTCAAAGCTCCAGCATTACTGGAACCTCACCATCGGATTATTTAGTGTCATGTCCAAAACACTCGTTGGCGGAGTCTTACCCCTCTGCAGAGGTGCAGTCGGTGTATTCTACAGCCCCAGCCGACTGGGTAATCGTTAATTTGGATAAGAGATTTCATTTCCATTCACTCCTATTACAAATAAAATAGAAGTGTTTTTCACACATTGGTTAGTTTGGATGATAGATTTAATTTCCATTCACTCCTATTGTCCTGATTATGGGGATTCATTTACCTTAAATAAAACGTTCATATTAATTTCTTGTGTATAACACGCACCGTAAACATTTAGACATAAAATCCAAGTGTTTTTCACACATTGGTTAGTTTGGATGATAGATTTAATTTCCATTCACGCCTATTGTCCTGATTATGGTGATTCATGTGAGTTACATAAAAAGTTCATATTTAGTTCTTGTGTATAATACGCACTGCTAACATTTAAGCAAAAAAACAGAAGTGTTTTTCACACATTGGTTAGTTTGGATGATAGATTTAATTTCCATTCAGGCCTATTGTCCTGACTATGGTGATTCATGTACCTAAGATAAAAAGTTCATGTTAATTTCTTGTGTATAATACGCACTGCGTACATTTAGGCTTAAAACAGAAGTGTTTTTTACACATTCGTTAGTTTGGATAAGAGATTTAATTTCCATTCACTCCTATTGTCCTGATTATGGTGATTCATGTTCCTTAGATAAAAAGTTCATATCAACTTCTCGTGTATAATAAGTTCATATGTTGTCTTTGTGTATAATACGCACCGCTAACATTTAGGCGTAAAACAGAAGTGTTTTTTAAACATCGGTTAGTTTGTATGATAGATTTAATACGCACACATTGGTTAGTTTGGATGATAGCTTTAATTTCCATTCACTCCTATTGTCCTTATTATGGTGATTCATGTACCTTAGATAAAAAGTTCATATTAATTTCTTGTGTGTAATACGCACTGCGAACATTTAGTCCTGAAACAGAAGTGTTTTTCACACATTCGTTAGTTTGGATCATAGATTTAATTTCCACTCACCCCTCTTACAAATAAAACAAGTGTTTTTCACACATTGGTTACTTTGGATGATAGATTTCATTTTCCATTCACTCCTGTTGTCCTGATTATGGTGATTCTTGTACCTTAAATAAGAAGTTCATATTAAGTTCTTGTGTATAATACGCACCGCTTACATTTCGGCATAAAACAGAAGTGTTTTTCTCACACCCTTTAGTTTTGATGATAGATTTAATTTCCCTTCACTCCTGTTGTCATGATTATGGTGATTCATGTACCTTAGATAAAAAGTTCATATTAACTTCTTGTGTATAATACGCACTGCGAACATTTAGGCCTAAAACAGAAGCGTTTTTCACACATTCGTTAGTTTGGATAAGAGATTTAATTTCCATTCACTCCTATTATCCTGATTATGGTGATTCATGTACCTTGAATACAAAGTTCATATTAAGTTCTTGCGTATAATACGCACCGCTATCATTTAGGCATAGAACAGAAGTGTTTTTTAAACATTTGTTAGTTTGGATCATAGATTTAGTTTCCATTCGCTTTTATTGACCAAATAATGGTGATTCATATACCTTAAATGAAACGTTTATATGAAGTTCTTGTGTATAATACGCACTGGAAACATTTAGACATAAAACAGAAGTGTTTTTCTCACATTGGTTAGTTTGGATTATAGATTTAATTTTCATTAACTCCTATTGTCCTGATTATGTTGATTTATGTAACTTAGATAAAAAAATTCATATTTGTTCTCGTGTATAATACGCACCGCTAACATTTAGGCCTAAAACAGAACTGTTTTTCACACATTAGTTAGTTTGGATGATAGATTTAATTTCCATTTAATCCTTTTGTCCTGATTATGGTGATTCATGTACCTTAGATAAAAAGTTCATTTTTAGTTCTTGTGTAATAATACGCAACGCTAACATTTAGGCATAAAACAGAAGTGTTTTTCACACATCAGTTAGTTTAGATGATAGATTTAATTTCTATTCGCTCCTATTGTCCTGATTATGGTGATTCATGTACCTTAAATAAAACGTTCATATGGAGTTCTTTCGAATAATACGCACTGCAAACATTTAGACATAAAACAGAAGTGTTTTTCACACATTGGTTAGTTTGGATGATAGATTTAATTTCCATTCACTCCTATTGTCCTTATTTTGGTTATTCATGCACCTTAGATAAAAAGTTCATATTAATTTCTTGTGTATAATACGCACTGCGAACATTTAGGCCTAAAACAGAACTGTTTTTCACACATTCGTTAGTTTGGATAAGAGATTCAATTTCCATTCACTCCTATTACAAATAAAACAGATGTGTTTTTCACACGTTCGTTAGTTTGGATTATATATCTAATTTCCATTCACTTTTATTGTCCTGATTATGGTGATTAATGTACCTTAGATAAAAAGTTCATATTAATTTCTCGTGTATAATACGCACTGCGAACATTTTGTCTTGATTTTTGCGATTTATCTAACATAGATAAAAAGTTCATATTTATTTCTTGTGTATACTACGCACCACTAACATTGTGTTTGTCCTGATTCTTATTGCTGAATAAAAAGTTCGTATTTAGTTTTTCTATATTTATTTCTAATATTTAGGCATAAAAGGAAGTGTTTGTTACAGAATATTTACTTTGGATCATAGATATAATTATAGTTTTGATAAGAGATACAATTTCCATTCACTCATGTCTTCCATAGGTGAATAAAAAGTTAATATTTCGTCCTTGTGTATAATACGCACGCCTGTAGTTAGGCATAAATGATGTTTCTTACAGAATATTGACTTTGGATCATAGATATAATTTCCATTCATACATTTAGGCATGAAACAGAGGTTTTTCTTACACATTGGTTTGTTTAGATCTTCGATATAATTTCATTTCACTGATATTGTCCTAAATATGGTACTTTATATGTAATTTGTATTAGAGTTTGTATTTATTCCTTGTGTATAATACGCACCCCTAACATTAAGCATAAAAAGAATGTTTCCTAAGAATTTCATCTTCAGTTCTAGTGTATAATACGCACGCCTATATTTAGACATAAACTGAAGATGTTTGTTACAGAATATTTACTTTGGATCATAGATATAATTTCCATTTAATCATAATGTTCTAATATGGTTAAGCTGGATAAAAATTTCAGATTTGGTTTAATTGTATAATACGCACTCATAACTTTTAGGCAAAAAAATCAAGTATATGTCACACGAAGGTCAGATTAGATCATATACTCATATTGTCCTAAATACGGTGATTCATGCCACTAGATAAAAAGTTGAAATTTTGTTCTAGTGTATAATATGCAACCATAACTTTTAGGCTTTATGTAGCCCGATAAAAAAGTTCTTCTTTATAATATGCAGCATTAACAATTAAGCATAAAAAAGTAATGTTTCTTATACATTTTATAGTTTCGATCATTTAATTCTTGTTTATAATACGCACCTTGAACATTTATGCATAAAACAGAAGTGTTTGTTTATACATTTGTTAGTTTGAATCATTAATATGATTTCCATTCACTCATATTGTCCTAAACATGGTGACTCATTTAGCCGGATTAAAAGTTGATATTTAGTTCTAGTGTATAATACGCACCTTAACCATTTAAGCATAAAACAGAAGTGCTTGTTATATATTTGTTGGTTTGGATCATAGATATAATTTCCACTCACTCATATTTTCCTAAACATAGTAATTAATTTAGCTGGATAAAACGTTGATATTTTTTTCTAGTGTATAATACGCACCTTGACATTTTATGCATAAAACAGAAGCGTTTGTTATATATTGTTGTTATATTTATGTTTGTGTGTTCCATTCACTTCTATTATCCTAAACATGGTAACTCATCTAGGTGGAAAAAAATGATATTTAGTTCTAGTGTATTATACGCACTTTAACCATTTATGCATGAAACATATTTAGTTGTAGTGTATAATACGCCCTCACTTAGCCTGATTAAAGTTGATATTTAGTTCTAGTGTATAATACGCACCTTAAACATTTATGCATAAAACAGAAGTGTTTCCTATACATTTGTTAGTTTGGATCATAGATGTAATTTCCATTCACTCAGATTGTCTTAAACATGGTGACCCATTTAGCAGGATTAAAAGTTGATATTTAGTTCTAGTCTATAATACGCATATTTATGCATAAAATAGAATTGTTTGTCCTACATTTGTTAGTTTCGATCATCGATGTAATTTCCACTCACTCATATTGTCCTAAACATGTTGACTCACTTATTTGGATTGAAAGTTTATATTTAGTTCTAGTGTATAATACGCACTCATTTAGCTTTAATTAAAGTTGATATTTAGTTCTAGTGTATAATACGCACCTTGACCATTTATGCATAAAACAGAAGTGTTTGTTATATATATTTGTTAGTTTGGATCATAGATATAATTTCCTTTCACCCATATTGTCATAAATATGGTGACTCATTTAGCTTGATTAAAAGTTGATATTTAGTTCTAGTGTATAATACGCACCGCCAAATTTAGGCACAAATATGAATTGTTTACATTTGCTTGTTTTGATTATAGATATCAATATCCTTCACACATTTTGTCTTTATTATGGTGATACATGCACGTTAGATAAAACTTTCATATTTAGTTCTTATGTTTGATTTGCACATCGAACATTTAGGCATGAAACAGAAGAGTTTGATACACCTGAGTTAATTTGGATCATAGATATAATTTCCATTCACTCCTATTGTCCTGATTATGGTGATTCAGGTACCTTAGATAAAGAGTTCATTTCTAGTTCTTGTGTATAATACGCACTTCGAACATTTAGGGATAAAACAGAAGTGTTTGTTACACATGAGTTGGTTGGGATCATAGATATAATATCCATTTACTCATATTGTCCCAAATATGGTGATTTGTTTAGCTGGATTAAAAGTTCGTGTAACCCGCACACCTAACATTTAGGCATAAAATGAATGTCTTTTTACACGTTTTGTATCATCATCATCATCATCATATCGCGCTGGTAGCACGGATATCCCTGACCCTCTCTCGCCACTCCTCCCTATCGTTCATCGCCCTAGGTAGGTCTTCAGGACAACATCCCGTATCCTCACATAGCTGCTGAATGTATGTTTATGCTGGTCGTCCTGCTTTTGCGCGGCCATGTGTGGGGATCCATAAGAGTACATCTCTTATGAGTTCATCTCTGCTTCTCCAGCAGTGTCCTGCATGTCTGGTTCGTCTAACTTGAATAGTTTTCGTGATAGGGGGCAGGTGGCCGTACAGTTGGTGTCTTGTGGGGTGTTCCTGCCAGGACTTGTTCAGGATTGCACGCAGCATTCTTGTGTAATTGCCATCTAGCTTCTTCTCCAGCCGTTTTGTTAGCGTCCATGTAGTGCAGCCATATAGCAGTATCGATGTGGCCGCTGCCTGGAAGAAACTGCGTTTCATTTTATCGGTTAGGTCTGATTTCCATATAATCGATAGCCTATTGATAGCTGTCCATGCTTTCGTTAACCTCGTTTCGATGTCCTTTTCCGTTGATTCGACGCTGCTTCCTAGGTAAGTGAATTTGTCTACGAGTTTAAGAGGGGTTCCTTCTAGAGTGGAGATGTCCCCCGTTTGGTTATAGCCCATATATTCCGTTTTGTGTGCATTAACATAGAGGCCTATGCTTGCTGCTGCTCGTTCCAAACTATGCAGTAGTGTTTCGGCTTGGTCAGGTGTATTTGCCAGTATCGCTATGTCATCGGCGTATTCGGCGTCGGTAATAGTTGTTGCAGGGTACCTTCTGCTTCTTTTCTTTGTCAGTTCGAAGCCATTCTCTTTGATTTTGTCAGTCGATGTTTTAAGTACGTAGTCTAGACAAATGATAAAGAGGTACGGGGCCAGCGTGTCCCCTTGTAGTACTCCTGCTACAATGTCAAAGTATTCTGTGTCTCCATCCGGTGATCGTACTTTTACTTTAGTGTTTCTATAGAGAATCGTTATTGCCGCTACGGTTTCTTTAGGTATGCCGTACACTAGTAGGATTTGTTCCATCTTTCCTCTGTGAATGGAATCGAAAGCCTTGGTAAAGTCGACAAATATTAATGTCGCTTGTAGGTTCTTTGCCCGTACACCTTCAAGGATTCTACGGATGGTTAATATTTGTGAGGTCGTGGATCTATTTCTTCGGAAGCCATTTTGGTTTTTTCTAAGTATGTTGTCTATTTTGGGTTCTCTGCGGTTTCGTAGTATGGCATTGTAGATTTTGGCTGCTATGGATGTAAGTGTTATGCCTCGGTAGTTTTTGGCTAATCCGAGGTCCCCCTTTTTAGGGAAGGGGAGTATGCATCCTTTCATCCATCTATCTATCGGATTTTGATTGTATACTGCGTTGCAGTGCCGGAGCAGTATGTCGTCGAATTGTCTGGTCTTCCATACTTCCGGGGAAATTTCGTCCAGCCCTGCAGCTTTCCTATTTTTGATTTTTCTGAGAACTAAGTCGAGTTCTTCTTGTGTGAACGGTCCTAGTCTAATGTCTAATTGTTTGCTAATTATTCTGGTGATTGGTTCATGTGTTATTTTTGGTGGGTTTCCAAGTAAGTTTTCGAAGTGCTGTTTCCACAGTTTTATTCTTTCTTGTTGGTTTGCTGCTTTCAGTTTTGCTTTGGCTGTGTTCTTTCTTCTGTTCACTTCGTTTATTGTTTGCCAGGCTATTCTAGATTATCTATCTTCCACCGAGTCTCTAATCTTATTTATCTGATTTTGAATGTATTCTGTCTGTTCCTTTATATATATGCCTGCTAATTGATATTGTGCCGTTTTTAGTTTTAAGGCATTTGTGTTTGTTGGGTTTTTTCGATAGTTTTTGGAGGTTGTTTTCACTAGTGCACGTTTTTCTCTCACCGCTAAAGTTTCCCATGGAACTCTATATTTAGTTTTAAGTTTTGTTGGAATATATTTTGCTGCTGCATCGAGGTGTGCATTGACGAAATTTTCATATTCGTCGTTTGGTGTACTTTTTTCCGTCTTTTCTTGTAGTGTTTCGAATCTGTTTCTTAATTCTAATACGTATTTATCTCTTATATCTTTGTTGTTCAATAGGGCCCAGTCATAGTGTTTGGTGATCGCTGTTCGTTTAGCGTTTTTTCGTAGGCTTAACCGTATTTTCACCGTGACTATTCGGTGATCGGTGGACACACCCTCAAAAGAGGAGTATGCCTCGCAATTCATTGCACTAAAAAACATTTTGGATAATAGACATAATTTTCACTCACTCATATTGTCCTGATTATGCGTAAATGTTCAAGACGCGCATTATACACAAGAACTAAATGTGAACTTTTATCTAACCTGCATGAATCACAATAATCAGGATAATCTGGATAAAACTCATAAAGTTAATAAAAATAGACTCCGTATATAGTTCTTGTGTATAATACGCAAACCTAACATTTAAGCATGTTGCTGGGATAAAAAGTTAATATTTAGTTTAAGCATGAAGCGGAATTGTTTTTTACACATTAGGTAGGTGGGGATGTCCTCGTGGTGTAATGGTTAAAGCGATAGACTGCTGAATCTTAGTAAGCGAGTTCGAGTTCCAGTCGCGCTATTATGTTACCTTTCGGGCAATTACCCTTAAGAAAGGTATAAACCCCCTTATCCTCCAAGCTATGGGTTAAATAGTACCACTACTGTTCTTCTAAGAGAATGACTTTGGCATTAAATAACATGTTGATATGCCGTTAAACAAAGACCCCCCCAAAAAAAAAACACGTTTGTTAGTTTTGATAATCGATGTAATTACCATTCGTTCATATTGTATTAAATATGGTGATTCATATAGCTGGATTAAAAGTTAATATTTAGTTCTAGTGTATAATACGCACCCCTTAACTTTTAGGCATAAAAAGTAAGATTTTGTCACAACATAGGTTAGTTTGAATCATTGATATAATTTCCATTCACATATATTGTCCTAAATATGGCGATTCATGTAGCTGGATGAAAAGTTCATGGTTATTTCTAGTGTATAATACGCACACCTATTTTTAGGCATAGAAAAGTGTTTGTTATACATTCGGTAGGTTTAATCATAGATATAATTTCCCTTCACTCATATTGTCCGAGATAAAGACGATTCATGTAGCTGGATAAAAAGTTAATGTTTATTTCTAGTGTATAATACGCACCCCTATTTTATAAGCATAGAAAAGAAGTGTTTGTTATACATTAGGTAGGTTTAATCATAGATATAATTTCCCTTCACTGATATTGTCCGAGATAAAGGCGATTCATGTAGCTGGATAAAAAGTTCATGTTTATTTCTAGTGTATAATACGCACCCCTATTTTATAAGCATAGAAAAGAAGTGTTTGTTATACATTAGGTAGGTTTAATAATAGATATAATTTCCCTTCACTCATATTGTCCAAGATAAAGGTGATTCATGTAGCTGGATAAAAAGTTCATGTTTATTTCTAGTGTATAATACGCACCCCTATTTTGTAAACATAGAAAAGAAGTGTTTGTTATACATTAGGTAGGTTTAATCATAGATATAATTTCCCTTCACTCATATTGTCCGAGATAAAGGCGATTCATGTAGCTGGATAAAAAGTTCATGTTTATTGCTAGTGTATAATACGCACCCCAATTTTATAAGAACAGAAAAGAAGTGTTTGTTATACATTAGGTAGGTTTAATCATAGATATAATTTCCCTTGTCATATTGTCAAAGATAAAGGCGATTCATGTAGCTGGATAAAAAGTTCATGTTTATTGCTAGTGTATAATACGCACCCCAATTTTATAAGAACAGAAAAGAAGTGTTTGTTATACATTAGGTAGGTTTAATCATAGATATAATTTCCCTTGTCATATTGTCCGAGATAAAGGTGATTCATGTAGCTGGATAAAAAGTTCATGTTTATTTCTAGTGTATAATACGCACCCCTATTTTGTAAACATAGAAAAGAAGTGTTTGTTATACATTAGGTAGGTTTAATCGTAGATATAATTTCCCTTCACTCATATTGTCCGAGATAAAGGCGATTCATGTAGCTGGAAAAAAAGTTCATGTTTATTTCTAGTGTATAATACGCACCCCTATTTTGTAAACATAGAAAAGAAGTGTTTAATATACATTAGGTAGGTTTAATCATAGATATAATTTCCCTTCACTCATATTGTCCGAGATAAAGGTGATTCATGTAGCTGGATAAAAAGTTCATGTTTATTTCTAGTGTATAATACCCACCCCTATTTTGTAAACATAGAAAAGAAGTGTTTGTTATACATTAGGTTGGTTCATTCATACATATAATTTCCCTTCACTCATATTGTCCGAGATAAAGGCGATTCATATAGCTGGAAAAAAAGTTCATGTTTATTTCTAGTGTATAATACGCACCCCTATTTTGTAAACATACAAAAGAAGTGTTTGTTATACATTAGGTTGGTTCATTCATACATATAATTTCCCTTCACTCATATTGTCCGAGAAAAAGGCGATTCATATAGCTGGATAAAAAGTTCATGTTTATTTCTAGTGTATAATACGCACCCCTATTTTGTAAACATACAAAAGAAGTGTTTGTTATACATTAGGTTGGTTCATTCATACATATAATTTCCCTTCACTCATATTGTCCGAGATAAAGGCGATTCATATAGCTGGATAAAAAGTTCATGTTTATTTCTAGTGTATAATACGCACCCCTATTTTGTAAACATAGAAAAGGAGTGTTTGTTATACATTAGGTAGGTTTAATCATAGATATAATTTCCCTTGTCATATTGTCCGAGATAAAGGCGATTCATGTAGCTGGATAAAAAGTTCATGTTTATTTCTAGTGTATAATACGCACCCCTATTTTGTAAACATAGAAAAGAAGTGTTTAATATACATTAGGTAGGTTTAATCATAGATATAATTTCCCTTCACTCATATTGTCCGAGATAAAGGCGATTCATGTAGCTGGATAAAAAGTTCATGTTTATTTCTAGTGTATAATACGCACCCCTATTTTGTAAACATAGAAAAGAAGTGTTTAATATACATTAGGTAGGTTTAATCATAGATATAATTTCCCTTCACTCATATTGTCCGAGATAAAGGTGATTCATGTAGCTGGATAAAAAGTTCATGTTTATTTCTAGTGTATAATACGCACCCCTATTTTGTAAACATAGAAAAGAAGTGTTTAATATACATTAGGTAGGTTTAATCATAGATATAATTTCCCTTCACTCATATTGTCCGAGATAAAGGCGATTCATGTAGCTGGATAAAAAGTTCATGTTTATTTCTAGTGTATAATACGCACCCCTATTTTGTAAAAGTAAAGTTAGCGACCATAGTCGAGGGTGACCCGAAGGCTCCCTTTTCGATAGCTACTACACCAAGGTGTAGGGGAGGGCGCTACTCCATTCCCAGGATTGCTCCACTTTACCCTTGAACCGTACCTTATAATGCTGAGTGTTAAGCAAGGTGGTATCAAGTTCCATTTTTAAAGTCTTTGGTATGACTCGACCTGGGATTGAACCCAGGTCTCCCGGGCCATTGGCGAACACTCTAACCACTGGGCCAATGTCCCGGTTAAAAGTAAACCTCTGGCCGGCTTTGGTAGGACTTGAAACCGGTATCTTCTGACAATGCTCACCTGGAATCATAGAGACTCAACGCCTCTATCCACTGCGCCACGGGCCCCGATAATTTCCCTTCACTCATATTGTCCGAGATAAAGGCGATTCATGTAGCTGGATAAAAAGTTCATGTTTATTGCTAGTGTATAATACGCACCCCAATTTTATAAGAACAGAAAAGAAGTGTTTGTTATACATTAGGTAGGTTTAATCATAGATATAATTTCCCTTCACTCATATTGTCCGAGATAAAGGCGATTCATGTAGCTGGATAAAAAGTTCATGTTTATTTCTAGTGTATAATACGCACCCCTATTTTGTAAACATAGAAAAGAAGTGTTTGTCATACATAAGGTTGGTTAATTCATAGATATAATTTCCCTTCACTCATATTGTCCGAGATAAAGGTGATTCATGTAGCTGGATAAAAAGTTCATGTTTATTTCTAGTGTATAATACGCACCCCTATTTTGTAAACATAGAAAAGAAGTGTTTGTTATACATTAGGTAGGTTTAATCATAGATATAATTTCCCTTCACTCATATTGTCCGAGATAAAGGTGATTCATGTAGCTGGATAAAAAGTTCATGTTTATTTCTAGTGTATAATACGCACCCCTATTTTGTAAACATAGAAAAGAAGTGTTTGTTATACATTAGGTAGGTTTAATCATAGATATAATTTCCCTTCACTCATATTGTCCGAGATAAAGGTGATTCATGTAGCTGGATAAAAAGTTCATGTTTATTTCTAGTGTATAATACGCACCCCTATTTTGTAAACATAGAAAAGAAGTGTTTGTTATACATTAGGTAGGTTTAATCATAGATATAATTTCCCTTCACTCATATTGTCCGAGATAAAGGTGATTCATGTAGCTGGATAAAAAGTTCATGTTTATTTCTAGTGTATAATACGCACCCCTATTTTGTAAACATAGAAAAGAAGTGTTTGTTATACATTAGGTAGGTTTAATCATAGATATAATTTCCCTTGTCATATTGTCCGAGATAAAGGTGATTCATGTAGCTGGATAAAAAGTTCATGTTTATTTCTAGTGTATAATACGCACCCCTATTTTGTAAACATAGAAAAGAAGTGTTTGTTATACATTAGGTTGGTTCATTCATACATATAATTTCCCTTCACTCATATTGTCCGAGATAAAGGCGATTCATATAGCTGGATAAAAAGTTCATGTTTATTTCTAGTGTATAATACGCACCCCTATTTTGTAAACATAGAAAAGAAGTGTTTAATATACATTAGGTAGGTTTAATCATAGATATAATTTCCCTTCACTCATATTGTCCGAGATAAAGGTGATTCATGTAGCTGGATAAAAAGTTCATGTTTATTTCTAGTGTATAATACGCACCCCTATTTTGTAAACATAGAAAAGAAGTGTTTGTTATACATTAGGTTGGTTCATTCATACATATAATTTCCCTTCACTCATATTGTCCGAGATAAAGGCGATTCATATAGCTGGATAAAAAGTTCATGTTTATTTCTAGTGTATAATACGCACCCCTATTTTGTAAACATAGAAAAGAAGTGTTTAATATACATTAGGTAGGTTTAATCATAGATATAATTTCCCTTCACTCATATTGTCCGAGATAAAGGTGATTCATGTAGCTGGATAAAAAGTTCATGTTTATTTCTAGTGTATAATACGCACCCCTATTTTGTAAACATAGAAAAGAAGTGTTTGTTATACATTAGGTTGGTTCATTCATACATATAATTTCCCTTCACTCATATTGTCCGAGATAAAGGCGATTCATATAGCTGGATAAAAAGTTCATGTTTATTTCTAGTGTATAATACGCACCCCTATTTTGTAAACATAGAAAAGACGTGTTTGTTATACATTAGGTAGGTTTAATCATAGATATAATTTCCCTTCACTCATATTGTCCGAGATAAAGGCGATTCATATAGCTGGATAAAAAGTTCATGTTTATTTCTAGTGTATAATACGCACCCCTATTTTGTAAACATAGAAAAGAAGTGTTTGTTATACATTAGGTAGGTTTAATCATAGATATAATTTCCCTTGTCATATTGTCCGAGATAAAGGTGATTCATGTAGCTGGATAAAAAGTTCATGTTTATTTCTAGTGTATAATACGCACCCCTATTTTGTAAACATAGAAAAGAAGTGTTTAATATACATTAGGTAGGTTTAATCATAGATATAATTTCCCTTCACTCATATTGTCCGAGATAAAGGTGATTCATGTAGCTGGATAAAAAGTTCATGTTTATTTCTAGTGTATAATACGCACACCTATTTTGTAAACATAGAAAAGAAGTGTTTGTTATACATTAGGTAGGTTTAATCATAGATATAATTTCCCTTCACTCATATTGTCCGAGATAAAGGCGATTCATGTAGCTGGATAAAAAGTTCATGTTTATTGCTAGTGTATAATACGCACCCCAATTTTATAAGAACAGAAAAGAAGTGTTTGTTATACATTAGGTAGGTTTAATCATAGATATAATTTCCCTTGTCATATTGTCAAAGATAAAGGTGATTCATGTAGCTGGATAAAAAGTTCATGTTTATTTCTAGTGTATAATACGCACCCCTATTTTGTAAACATAGAAAAGAAGTGTTTGTTATACATTAGGTAGGTTTAATCGTAGATATAATTTCCCTTCACTCATATTGTCCGAGATAAAGGCGATTCATGTAGCTGGATAAAAAGTTCATGTTTATTGCTAGTGTATAATACGCACCCCAATTTTATAAGAACAGAAAAGAAGTGTTTGTTATACATTAGGTAGGTTTAATCATAGATATAATTTCCCTTGTCATATTGTCCGAGATAAAGGCGATTCATGTAGCTGGATAAAAAGTTCATGTTTATTTCTAGTGTATAATACGCACCCCTATTTTGTAAACATAGAAAAGAAGTGTTTGTTATACATTAGGTAGGTTTAATCGTAGATATAATTTCCCTTCACTCATATTGTCCGAGATAAAGGCGATTCATGTAGCTGGAAAAAAAGTTCATGTTTATTTCTAGTGTATAATACGCACCCCTATTTTGTAAACATAGAAAAGAAGTGTTTGTTATACATTAGGTAGGTTTAATCATAGATATAATTTCCTTTCACTCATATTGTCCGAGATAAAGGTGATTCATGTAGCTGGATAAAAAGTTCATGTTTATTTCTAGTGTATAATACGCACCCCTATTTTGTAAACATAGAAAAGAAGTGTTTGTTATACATTAGGTAGGTTTAATCATAGATATAATTTCCCTTGTCATATTGTCCGAGATAAAGGCGATTCATGTAGCTGGATAAAAAGTTCATGTTTATTTCTAGTGTATAATACGCACCCCTATTTTGTAAACATAGAAAAGAAGTGTTTAATATACATTAGGTAGGTTTAATCATAGATATAATTTCCCTTCACTCATATTGTCCGAGATAAAGGTGATTCATGTAGCTGGATAAAAAGTTCATGTTTATTTCTAGTGTATAATACGCACCCCTATTTTGTAAACATAGAAAAGAAGTGTTTGTTATACATTAGGTTGGTTCATTCATACATATAATTTCCCTTCACTCATATTGTCCGAGATAAAGGCGATTCATATAGCTGGATAAAAAGTTCATGTTTATTTCTAGTGTATAATACGCACCCCTATTTTGTAAACATAGAAAAGACGTGTTTGTTATACATTAGGTAGGTTTAATCATAGATATAATTTCCCTTGTCATATTGTCCGAGATAAAGGCGATTCATGTAGCTGGATAAAAAGTTCATGTTTATTTCTAGTGTATAATACGCACCCCTATTTTGTAAACATAGAAAAGAAGTGTTTGTTATACATTAGGTAGGTTTAATCAGAGATATAATTTCCCTTCACTCATATTGTCCGAGATAAAGGTGATTCATGTAGCTGGATAAAAAGTTCATGTTTATTTCTAGTGTATAATACGCACCCCTATTTTATAAACATAGAAAAAAAGTGTTTGTTATATATTAGGTAGGTTTAATCGTAGATATAATTTCCCTTCACTCATATTGTCCGAGATAAAGGCGATTCATGTAGCTGGATAAAAAGTTCATGTTTATTTCTAGTGTATAATACGCAGCCCTATTTTATAAGAATAGAAAAGAAGTGTTTGTTATACATTAGGTAGGTTTAATCATAGATATAACTTCCCTTCACTCGTATTGTCAGAGATAAAGGTGATTCATGTAGCTGGATAAAAAGTTCATGTTTATTTCTAGGGTATAATACGCACCCCTATTTTATAAGCATAGAAAAGAAGTGTTTGTTATACATTAATTAGGGTTAATCATAGATATAATTTCCCTTCAGTCATATTGTCCGAGATAAATGCAAATCATGTAGCTAGACCAAAAGTTCATGTTTATTTCTAGTGTATAATACGCACCCCTATTTTATAAGCATAGAAACGAAGTGTTTGATATACATTAGGTAGGTTTAATCATAGATATAATTCCCCTTCACTCATTTTGTCCGAGATAAAGGTGATTCATGTGGCTGGATAAAAAGGTCATGTTTATTTCTACTGTATAATACGCACCCCTATTTTGTAAACATAGAAAAGAATTGTTTGTTATAAATTAGGTAGGTTTAATCATAGATATAATTTCCCTTCACTCATATTGTTCGAGATAAAGGTGATTCATGTAGCTGGATAAAAAGTTCATGTTTATTTCTAGTGTATAATACGCACCCCTATTTTGTAAACATAGAAAAGAAGTGTTTGTCATACATAAGGTAGGTTTAATCATAGATATAATTTCCCTTCACTCATATTGTCCGAGATAAAGGCGATTCATGTAGCTGGATAAAAAGTTCATGTTTATTTCTAGTGTATAATACGCACCCCTATTTTGTAAACATAGAAAAGAAGTGTTTGTCATACATAAGGTAGGTTTAATCAGAGATATAATTTCCCTTCACTCATATTGTCCGAGATAAAGGTGATTCATGTAGCTGGATAAAAAGTTCATGTTTATTTCTAGTGTATAATACGCACCCCTATTTTGTAAACATAGAAAAGAAGTGTTTGTCATACATAAGGTAGGTTTAATCATAGATATAATTTCCCTTCACTCATATTGTCCGAGATAAAGGCGATTCATGTAGCTGGATAAAAAGTTCATGTTTATTTCTAGTGTATAATACGCACCCCTATTTTGTAAACATAGAAAAGAAGTGTTTGTCATTCATAAGGTAGGTTTAATCAGAGATATAATTTCCCTTCACTCATATTGTCCGAGATAAAGGTGATTCATGTAGCTGGATAAAAAGTTCATGTTTATTTCTAGTGTATAATACGCACCCCTATTTTGTAAACATAGAAAAGAAGTGTTTGTTATACATTAGGTAGGTTTAATCAGAGATATAATTTCCCTTCACTCATATTGTCCGAGATAAAGGTGATTCATGTAGCTGGATAAAAAGTTCATGTTTATTTCTAGTGTATAATACGCACCCCTATTTTGTAAACATAGAAAAGAAGTGTTTGTCATACATAAGGTAGGTTTAATCATAGATATAATTTCCCTTCACTCATATTGTCCGAGATAAAGGCGATTCATGTAGCTGGATAAAAAGTTCATGTTTATTTCTAGTGTATAATACGCACCCCTATTTTGTAAACATAGAAAAGAAGTGTTTGTTATACATTAGGTAGGTTTAATCATAGATATAATTTCCCTTCACTCATATTGTCCGAGATAAAGGCGACTCATGTAGCTGGATAAAAAGTTCATGTTTATTTCTAGTGTATAATACGCACCCCTATTTTGTAAACATAGAAAAGACGTGTTTGTTATACATTAGGTAGGTTTAATCATAGATATAATTTCCCTTCACTCATATTGTCCGAGATAAAGGCGATTCATGTAGCTGGATAAAGAGTTCATGTTTATTTCTAGTGTATAATACGCACCCCTATTTTGTAAACATAGAAAAGAAGTGTTTGTTATAAATTAGGTAGGTTTAATCATAGATATAATTTCCCTTCACTCATATTGTTCGAGATAAAGGTGATTCATGTAGCTGGATAAAAAGTTCATGTTTATTTCTAGTGTATAATACGCACCCCTATTTTGTAAACATAGAAAAGAAGTGTTTGTTATACATTAGGTAGGTTTAATCATAGATATAATTTCCCTTCACTCATATTGTTCGAGATAAAGGTGATTCATGTAGCTGGACAAAAAGTTCATGTTTATTTCTAGTGTATAATACGCACCCCTATTTTGTAAACATAGAAAAGACGTGTTTGTTATACATTAGGTAGGTTTAATCATAGATATAATTTCCCTTCACTCATATTGTCCGAGATAAAGGTGATTCATGTAGCTGGATAAAAAGTTCATGTTTATTTCTAGTGTATAATACGCACCCCTATTTTGTAAACGTAGAAAGGAATTGTTTGTTATACATTAGGTAGGTTTAATCATACATATAATTTCCCTTCACTCATATTGTCCGAGATAAAGGTGATTCATGTAGCTGGATAAAAAGTTCATGTTTATTTCTAGTGTATAATACGCACCCCTATTTTGTAAACATAGAAAAGAAGTGTTTGTTATACATTAGGTAGGTTTAATCATAGATATAATTTCCCTTCACTCATATTGTCCGAGATAAAGGTGATTCATGTAGCTGGATAAAAAGTTCATGTTTTTTTCTAGTGTATAATACGCACCCCTATTTTGTAAACATAGAAAAGAAGTGTTTGTTATACATTAGGTAGGTTTAATCATAGATATAATTTCCCTTCACTCATATTGTCCGAGATAAAGGTGATTCATGTAGCTGGATAAAAAGTTCATGTTTATTTCTAGTGTATAATACCCACCCCTATTTTGTAAACATAGAAAAGAAGTGTTTGTTATACATTAGGTAGGTTTAATCATAGATATAATTTCCCTTCACTCATATTGTCCGAGATAAAGGTGATTCATGTAGCTGGATAAAAAGTTCATGTTTATTTCTAGTGTATAATACGCACCCCTATTTTGTAAACATAGAAAAGAAGTGTTTGTTATACATTAGGTAGGTTTAATCAGAGATATAATTTCCCTTCACTCATATTGTCCGAGATAAAGGTGATTCATGTAGCTGGATAAAAAGTTCACGTTTATTTCTAGTGTATAATACGCACCCTTATTTTGTAAACATAGAAAAGAAGTGTTTGTCATACATAAGGTAGGTTTAATCATAGATATAATTTCCCTTCACTCATATTGTCCGAGATAAAGGCGATTCATGTAGCTGGATAAAGAGTTCATGTTTATTTCTAGTGTATAATACGCACCCCTATTTTGTAAACATAGAAAAGAAGTGTTTGTTATACATTAGGTAGGTTTAATCAGAGATATAATTTCCCTTCACTCATATTGTCCGAGATAAAGGCGATTCATGTAGCTGGATAAAAAGTTCATGTTTATTTCTAGTGTATAATACGCACCCCTATTTTGTAAACATAGAAAAGACGTGTTTGTTATACATTAGGTAGGTTTAATCATAGATATAATTTCCCTTCACTCATATTGTCCGAGATAAAGGCGATTCATGTAGCTGGATAAAGAGTTCATGTTTATTTCTAGTGTATAATACGCACCCCTATTTTGTAAACATAGAAAAGAAGTGTTTGTTATACATTAGGTAGGTTTAATCAGAGATATAATTTCCCTTCACTCATATTGTCCGAGATAAAGGTGATTCATGTAGCTGGATAAAAAGTTCATGTTTATTTCTAGTGTATAATACGCACCCCTATTTTGTAAACATAGAAAAGAAGTGTTTGTTATACATTAGGTAGGTTTAATCAGAGATATAATTTCCCTTCACTCATATTGTCCGAGATAAAGGTGATTCATGTAGCTGGATAAAAAGTTCATGTTTATTTCTAGTGTATAATACGCACCCCTATTTTGTAAACATAGAAAAGAAGTGTTTGTCATACATAAGGTAGGTTTAATCATAGATATAATTTCCCTTCACTCATATTGTCCGAGATAAAGGCGATTCATGTAGCTGGATAAAAAGTTCATGTTTATTTCTAGTGTATAATACGCACCCCTATTTTGTAAACATAGAAAAGAAGTGTTTGTTATACATTAGGTAGGTTTAATCATAGATATAATTTCCCTTCACTCATATTGTCCGAGATAAAGGTGATTCATGTAGCTGGATAAAAAGTTCATGTTTATTTCTAGTGTATAATACGCACCCCTATTTTGTAAACATAGAAAAGAAGTGTTTGTTATACATTAGGTAGGTTTAATCAGAGATATAATTTCCCTTCACTCATATTGTCCGAGATAAAGGTGATTCATGTAGCTGGATAAAAAGTTCATGTTTATTTCTAGTGTATAATACGCACCCCTATTTTATAAACATAGAAAAAAAGTGTTTGTTATATATTAGGTAGGTTTAATCGTAGATATAATTTCCCTTCACTCATATTGTCCGAGATAAAGGCGATTCATGTAGCTGGATAAAAAGTTCATGTTTATTTCTAGTGTATAATACGCAGCCCTATTTTATAAGAATAGAAAAGAAGTGTTTGTTATACATTAGGTAGGTTTAATCATAGATATAACTTCCCTTCACTCGTATTGTCAGAGATAAAGGTGATTCATGTAGCTGGATAAAAAGTTCATGTTTATTTCTAGGGTATAATACGCACCCCTATTTTATAAGCATAGAAAAGAAGTGTTTGTTATACATTAATTAGGGTTAATCATAGATATAATTTCCCTTCAGTCATATTGTCCGAGATAAATGCAAATCATGTAGCTAGACCAAAAGTTCATGTTTATTTCTAGTGTATAATACGCACCCCTATTTTATAAGCATAGAAACGAAGTGTTTGATATACATTAGGTAGGTTTAATCATAGATATAATTCCCCTTCACTCATTTTGTCCGAGATAAAGGTGATTCATGTAGCTGGATAAAAAGGTCATGTTTATTTCTACTGTATAATACGCACCCCTATTTTGTAAACATAGAAAAGAATTGTTTGTTATAAATTAGGTAGGTTTAATCATAGATATAATTTCCCTTCACTCATATTGTTCGAGATAAAGGTGATTCATGTAGCTGGATAAAAAGTTCATGTTTATTTCTAGTGTATAATACGCACCCCTATTTTGTAAACATAGAAAAGAAGTGTTTGTTATACATTAGGTAGGTTTAATCATAGATATAATTTCCCTTCACTCATATTGTTCGAGATAAAGGTGATTCATGTAGCTGGACAAAAAGTTCATGTTTATTTCTAGTGTATAATACGCACCCCTATTTTGTAAACATAGAAAAGACGTGTTTGTTATACATTAGGTAGGTTTAATCATAGATATAATTTCCCTTCACTCATATTGTCCGAGATAAAGGTGATTCATGTAGCTGGATAAAAAGTTCATGTTTATTTCTAGTGTATAATACGCACCCCTATTTTGTAAACATAGAAAAGAAGTGTTTGTTATACATTAGGTAGGTTTAATCATAGATATAATTTCCCTTCACTCATATTGACCGAGATAAAGGTGATTCATGTAGCTGGATAAAAAGTTCACGTTTATTTCTAGTGTATAATACCCACCCCTATTTTGTAAACATAGAAAAGAAGTGTTTGTTATACATTAGGTAGGTTTAATCATAGATATAATTTCCCTTCACTCATATTGTCCGAGATAAAGGTGATTCATGTAGCTGGATAAAAAGTTCACGTTTATTTCTAGTGTATAATACCCACCCCTATTTTGTAAACATAGAAAAGAAGTGTTTGTTATACATTAGGTAGGTTTAATCATAGATATAATTTCCCTTCACTCATATTTTCCGAGATAAAGGCGATTCATGTAGCTGGATAAAAAGTTCATGTTTATTTCTAGTGTATAATACGCACCCTTATTTTGTAAACATAGAAAAGAAGTTTTTGTTTACATTAGGTTGGTTAATTCATAGATATAATTTACCTTCACTCATATTGTCCGAGATAAAGGCGATTCATGTAGCTGGATAAAAAGTTCATGTTTATTTCTAGTGTATAATACGCACCCCTATTTTATAAGCATAGAAAAGAAGTGTTTGTTATACATTAGGTAGGTTTAATCATAGATATAATTCCCCTTCACTCATTTTGTCCGAGATAAAGGTGATTCATGTAGCTGGATAAAAAGTTCATGTTTATTTCTACTGTATAATACGCACCCCTATTTTGTAAACATAGAAAAGAATTGTTTGTTATAAATTAGGTAGGTTTAATCATAGATATAATTTCCCTTTACTCATATTGTTCGAGATAAAGGTGATTCATGTAGCTGGATAAAAAGTTCATGTTTATTTCTAGTGTATAATACGCACCCCTATTTTGTAAACATAGAAAAGAAGTGTTTGTTATACATTAGGTAGGTTTAATCATAGATATAATTTCCCTTCACTCATATTGTTCGAGATAAAGGTGATTCATGTAGCTGGACAAAAAGTTCATGTTTATTTCTAGTGTATAATACGCACCCCTATTTTGTAAACATAGAAAAGACGTGTTTGTTATACATTAGGTAGGTTTAATCATAGATATAATTTCCCTTCACTCATATTGTCCGAGATAAAGGTGATTCATGTAGCTGGATAAAAAGTTCATGTTTATTTCTAGTGTATAATACGCACCCCTATTTTGTAAACATAGAAAAGAAGTGTTTGTTATACATTAGGTAGGTTTAATCATAGATATAATTTCCCTTCACTCATATTGTCCGAGATAAAGGTGATTCATGTAGCTGGATAAAAAGTTCATGTTTATTTCTAGTGTATAATACGCACCCCTATTTTGTAAACATAGAAAAGAAGTGTTTGTTATACATTAGGTAGGTTTAATCATAGATATAATTTCCCTTCACTCATATTGTCCGAGATAAAGGTGATTCATGTAGCTGGATAAAAAGTTCATGTTTATTTCTAGTGTATAATACGCACCCCTATTTTGTAAACATAGAAAAGAAGTGTTTGTTATACATTAGGTAGGTTTAATCATAGATATAATTTCCCTTCACTCATATTTTCCGAGATAAAGGCGATTCATGTAGCTGGATAAAAAGTTCATGTTTATTTCTAGTGTATAATACGCACCCTTATTTTGTAAACATAGAAAAGAAGTTTTTGTTTACATTAGGTTGGTTAATTCATAGATATAATTTACCTTCACTCATATTGTCCGAGATAAAGGCGATTCATGTAGCTGGATAAAAAGTTCATGTTTACTTCTAGGGTATAATACGCACCCCTATTTTATAAGAATAGAAAAGAAGTGTTTCTTATACATTAGGTAAGGTTAATCATAGATATAATTTCCTTTCATTCATATTGTCCGAGATAAATGCGATTCATTAGCTAGACCAAAAGTTCATGTTTATTTCTAGTGTATAATACGCACCCCTATTTTATAAGAATAGAAAAGAACTATTTATTATACATTAGGTAGGTTTAATCATTGATATAATTTCCCTTCACTCATATTGTCCGAGATAAAGGCGATTCATGTAGCTTGACAAAAAGTTCATGTTTATTTCTAGTGTATAATACGCACCCCTATTTTATAAGAATAGAAAAGAAGTGTTTGTTATACATTAGGTAGGTTTAATCATAGATATAATTTCCCTTCACTCATATTGTCCGAGATAAAGGCGATTCATGTAGCTAGACGAAAAGTTCATGTTTATTTCTAGTGTATAATACGCACCCCTATTTTGTAAACATAGAAAAGAAGTGTTTGTTATACATTAGGTAGGTTTAATCATAGATATAATTTCCCTTCACTCATATTGTCCGAGATAAAGGCGATTCATGTAGCTGGATAAAAAGTTCATGTTTATTTCTAGTGTATAATACGCACCCCTATTTTATAAGCATAGAAAAGAAGTGTTTGTTATACATTGGGTAGGTTTCATCATAGATATAATTTCCCTTCACTCATATTGTCCGAGATAAAGGCGATTCATGTAGCTGGATAAAAAGTCCTTGTTTATTTCTAGTGTATAATACGCACCCCATTTTATAAGAATAGAAAAGAAGTTTTTGTTATACATTGGGTAGGTTTCATCATAGATATAATTTCCCTTCACTCATATTGTCCGAGATAAAGGTGATTCATGTAGCTGGATAAAAAGTTCATGTTTATTTCTTGTGTATAATACCCACCCCTATTTTTCAAACATAGAAAAGAAGTGTTTGTTATACATAAGTTGGTTAATTCATAGATATAATTTCCCTTCACTCATATTGTCCGAGATAAAGGTGATTCATGTAGCTGGATAAAAAGTTTATGTTTATTTCTAGTGTATAATACGCACCCTTATTTTATAAGAACAGAAAAGAAGTGTTTGTCATACCTTAGGTAGTTTTAATCATAGATATAATTTTCCTTCACTCATATTGTCCGAGATAAAGGTGATTCATGTAGCTTGACAAAAAGTTCATGTTTATTTCTAGTGTATAATACGCACCCCTATTTTATAAGAATAGAAAAGAAGTGTTTGTTATACATTAGGTAGGTTTAATCATAGATATAATTTCCCTTCAGTCATATTGTCCGAGATAAAGACGATTCATGTAGTTGGATAAAAAGTTCATGTTCATTTTTAGTGTATAATACGCACCCCTATTTTATAAGAATAGAAAAGAAGTGTTTGTTATACATTCATCATCATCATCATGTCGCGCTGCCTGTGCGGATATCCCTGACCGTCTCTCGCCATTTTTCCCTATCATTCATCGCCTCAGGCAGGTCTTCAGGGTTACATCCTGTGTCCTCACATAGATGCTGTATGTAAGTTCGTGCTGGTCATCCCACTCTTGCACATCCATGTGTGGGGGTCCACAGGAGTACATCGCTTATGAGCTCGTCCTTGCTTCTCCAGCAGTGTCCTGCGTGTCTGGTTCGCCGAACTTGTATAGTTTTTGTGATGGGGGGCAAGTGTCCGTATAGTTGGAGTCTCGTGGGGTGTTGTCGCCAGGACTTGTTTAATACTGCTCTCAACATTCTTGTATAATTTCCGTCCAGCCTCCTCTCCAGCCGCTTCATAAATGTCCATGTGGTGCATCCATAAAGCAGTATCGACACAACCGTTGCCTGGAAGAAACTGCGTTTCATTTTATCAGTTAGGTCCGACTTCCATATGATCGAGAGCCTATCGATAGCTGTCCATGCCTTCGTCAGTCGTGTGTCGATGTCTTTCTCGGTTGATGAGACGCTGCTTCCTAGGTAGGTGAATTTGTCGACTAGTTTCAGAGAGGCTCCGTCTAGTGTGGCAATGTTGCCCGTTTGGTTGTAACACATATATTCGATTTTGTTTGCATTGACATGGAGGCCAATGCCAGCTGCGGCTCGTTCCAGACTATGCAGTAGTGTCTCTGCTTGATTAGGCGTATTCGCTAGTAACGCCAAGTCATCAGCGTAGTCGGCGTCCGTGATTGTTTTTGCCGGGTACCTTTTGCTTCTTCTCTTAGTCAGCTGGAACCCATTTTCTCTGATTTTGTCGATCGAAGTCCTAAGCACATAGTCTAGACAGATGATAAAGAGGTACGGGGCTAGTGTGTCTCCTTGTAGTACTCCTGCAACAATGTCGAAGTATTCCGTGTCTCCATCTGGTGAACGTACTTTCACTTTGGTGTTTCTGTAGAGAATCATTATCGCTGCTACGGTTTCTTTTGGTAGGCCGTATGCTAGTAGGATTTGCTCCATCTTCCCTCTGTGTATGGAATCAAAGGCCTTGGTAAAGTCGACAAATAGTAATGTCGCCTGTAAGTTTTTTGCCCGAACGCCTTCTAATTTCCATTCACTCATATTGTCCGAGATAAAGGCGATTCATGTTGCTGGACAAAAGGTTCATGTTTATATCTAGTGTATAATACGCACCCCTATTTTATAAGAACAGAAAAGAAGTGTTTGTTATACATTGGTTAGTTTTAATCATAGATATAATTTCCCTTCACTCATATTGTCCGAGATAAAGGCGATTCATGTAGCTGGATAAAAAGTTCATACTTATTTCTAGTGTATAATACGCACCCCTATTTTATAAGAATAGAAAAGAAGTGTTTGTTATACATTAGGTAGGGTTAATCATAGATATAATTTCCCTTCAGTCATATTGTCCGAGATAAAGGCGATTCATGTAGCTAGACGAAAAGTTCATGTTTATTTCTAGTGTATAATACGCACCCCAATTTTGTAAACATAGAAAAGATGTGTTTGTTATACATTAGGTAGGTTTAATCATAGATATAATTTCCCTTCACTCATATTGTCCGAGATAAAGGCGATTCATGTAGCTGGATAAAAAGTTCATGTTTATTTCTAGTGTATAATACGCACCCCTATTTTATAAGCATAGAAAAGAAGTGTTTGTTATACATTGGGTAGGTTTAATCATAGATATAATTTCCCTTCACTCATATTGTCCGAGATAAAGGCGATTCATGTAGCTGGACAAAGAGTTCATGTTTATTTCTAGTGTATAATACGCACCCCTATTTTGTAAACATAGAAAAGATGTGTTTGTCATACATTGGGTAGGTTTAATCATAGATATAATTTCCCTTCACTCATATTATCCGAGATAAAGGCGATTCATGTAGCTGGACAAAAAGTTCATGTTTATTTCTAGTGTATAATACGCACCCCTATTTTGTAAACATAGGAAAGAAGTATTCGTTATACATTAGGTAGGTTTAATCATAGATATAATTTCCCTTCACTCATATTGTCCGAGATAAAGGTGATTCATGTAGCTGGATAAAAAGTTCATGTTTATTTCTAGTGTATAATACGCACCCCTATTTTGTAAACATAGGAAAGAAGTATTCGTTATACATTAGGTAGGTTTAATCATAGATATAATTTCCCTTCACTCATATTATCCGAGATAAAGGCGATTCATGTAGCTGGACAAAAAGTTCATGTTTATTTCTAGTGTATAATACGCACCCCTATTTTGTAAACATAGAAAAGAAGTGTTTGTCATACATAAGGTAGGTTTAATCATAGATATAATTTCCCTTCACTCATATTGTCCGAGATAAAGGTGATTCATGTAGCTGGATAAAAAGTTCATGTTTATTTCTAGTGTATAATACGCACCCCTATTTTCTAAACATAGAAAAGAAGTGTTTGTTATACATTAGGTAGGTTTAATCATAGATATAATTTCCCTTCACTCATATTGTCCGAGATAAAGGTGATTCATGTAGCTGGATAAAAAGTTCATGTTTATTTCTAGTGTATAATACGCACCCCTATTTTCTAAACATAGAAAAGAAGTGTTTGTTATACATTAGGTAGGTTTAATCATAGATATAATTTCCCTTCACTCATATTGACCGAGATAAAGGTGATTCATGTAGCTGGATAAAAAGTTCACGTTTATTTCTAGTGTATAATACGCACCCCTATTTTGTAAACATAGAAAAGAAGTGTTTGTTATACATTAGGTAGGTTTAATCATAGATATAATTTCCCTTCACTCATATTGACCGAGATAAAGGTGATTCATGTAGCTGGATAAAAAGTTCACGTTTATTTCTAGTGTATAATACGCACCCCTATTTTGTAAACATAGAAAAGAAGTGTTTGTTATACATTAGGTAGGTTTAATCATAGATATAATTTCCCTTCACTCATATTGACCGAGATAAAGGTGATTCATGTAGCTGGATAAAAAGTTCACGTTTATTTCTAGTGTATAATACGCACCCCTATTTTGTAAACATAGAAAAGAAGTGTTTGTTATACATTAGGTAGGTTTAATCATAGATATAATTTCCCTTCACTCATATTGACCGAGATAAAGGTGATTCATGTAGCTGGATAAAAAGTTCACGTTTATTTCTAGTGTATAATACCCACCCCTATTTTGTAAACATAGAAAAGAAGTGTTTGTTATACATTAGGTAGGTTTAATCATAGATATAATTTCCCTTCACTCATATTGACCGAGATAAAGGTGATTCATGTAGCTGGATAAAAAGTTCACGTTTATTTCTAGTGTATAATACGCACCCCTATTTTGTAAACATAGAAAAGAAGTGTTTGTTATACATTAGGTAGGTTTAATCATAGATATAATTTCCCTTCACTCATATTGACCGAGATAAAGGTGATTCATGTAGCTGGATAAAAAGTTCACGTTTATTTCTAGTGTATAATACGCACCCCTATTTTGTAAACATAGAAAAGAAGTGTTTGTTATACATTAGGTAGGTTTAATCATAGATATAATTTCCCTTCACTCATATTGACCGAGATAAAGGTGATTCATGTAGCTGGATAAAAAGTTCACGTTTATTTCTAGTGTATAATACGCACCCCTATTTTTTAAGAATAGAAAAGAAGTGTTTGTTATACATTGGGTAGGTTTAATCATAGATATAATTTCCCTTCACTCATATTGACCGAGATAAAGGTGATTCATGTAGCTGGATAAAAAGTTCACGTTTATTTCTAGTGTATAATACGCACCCCTATTTTGTAAACATAGAAAAGAAGTGTTTGTTATACATTAGGTAGGTTTAATCATAGATATAATTTCCCTTCACTCATATTGACCGAGATAAAGGTGATTCATGTAGCTGGATAAAAAGTTCACGTTTATTTCTAGTGTATAATACGCACTCCTATTTTGTAAACATAGAAAAGAAGTGTTTGTTATACATTAGGTAGGTTTAATCATAGATATAATTTCCCTTCACTCATATTGACCGAGATAAAGGTGATTCATGTAGCTGGATAAAAAGTTCACGTTTATTTCTAGTGTATAATACGCACCCCTATTTTGTAAACATAGAAAAGAAGTGTTTGTTATACATTAGGTAGGTTTAATCATAGATATAATTTCCCTTCACTCATATTGACCGAGATAAAGGTGATTCATGTAGCTGGATAAAAAGTTCACGTTTATTTCTAGTGTATAATACGCACCCCTATTTTGTAAACATAGAAAAGAAGTGTTTGTTATACATTAGGTAGGTTTAATCATAGATATAATTTCCCTTCACTCATATTGACCGAGATAAAGGTGATTCATGTAGCTGGATAAAAAGTTCACGTTTATTTCTAGTGTATAATACCCACCCCTATTTTGTAAACATAGAAAAGAAGTGTTTGTTATACATTAGGTAGGTTTAATCATAGATATAATTTCCCTTCACTCATATTGACCGAGATAAAGGTGATTCATGTAGCTGGATAAAAAGTTCACGTTTATTTCTAGTGTATAATACGCACCCCTATTTTGTAAACATAGAAAAGAAGTGTTTGTTATACATTAGGTAGGTTTAATCATAGATATAATTTCCCTTCACTCATATTGACCGAGATAAAGGTGATTCATGTAGCTGGATAAAAAGTTCACGTTTATTTCTAGTGTATAATACGCACCCCTATTTTGTAAACATAGAAAAGAAGTGTTTGTTATACATTAGGTAGGTTTAATCATAGATATAATTTCCCTTCACTCATATTGACCGAGATAAAGGTGATTCATGTAGCTGGATAAAAAGTTCACGTTTATTTCTAGTGTATAATACGCACCCCTATTTTGTAAACATAGAAAAGAAGTGTTTGTTATACATTAGGTAGGTTTAATCATAGATATAATTTCCCTTCACTCATATTGTCCGAGATAAAGGTGATTCATGTAGCTGGATAAAAAGTTCACGTTTATTTCTAGTGTATAATACGCACCCCTATTTTGTAAACATAGAAAAGAAGTGTTTGTTATACATTAGGTAGGTTTAATCATAGATATAATTTCCCTTCACTCATATTGACCGAGATAAAGGTGATTCATGTAGCTGGATAAAAAGTTCACGTTTATTTCTAGTGTATAATACGCACCCCTATTTTTTAAGAATAGAAAAGAAGTGTTTGTTATACATTGGGTAGGTTTAATCATAGATATAATTTCCCTTCACTCATATTGTCCGAGATAAAGGTGATTCATGTAGCTGGATAAAAAGTTCACGTTTATTTCTAGTGTATAATACGCACCCCTATTTTTTAAGAATAGAAAAGAAGTGTTTGTTATACATTAGGTAGGTTTAATCATAGATATAATTTCCCTTCACTCATATTGTACATGTCAAGGGTAATATGGAGCAATCCAGTGAAAGGAGTAGTGCCCTCCCATACACCTTGGTGTAGTAGCTATTAAAAAGGGAGGCCTCGGGTCACCCTCGACTACAGTCACCAACTTACTTACTTACCCATTGTAGTTGAGATGGATCCAAAGGCTTCCTTTTCAATAGTTACTACACCAAATTGTTGTGGTGGGCCCCACTGTTTATCTTTGACCTTACCCCTTAAAAGTACCTTATAATGCTGAATGTTAAGCAAGGAGTTATCAAGTATGATTTTTTGAATTTTTTATGAGTCAACCTGGGATCGAACCCTGGTCTCCTAGACCATTTGCAAATACTCTAACCATTATGCTGTGGGGAAAAAAAGTGTGTTATACACGAATAATTATGGTATTTCATATTCTTTCTGTGTATAATTTTATGTTCATTAAAATTTCTTTTGTTATTCAAAACTCTTTTTTTTTATCTCTTATAGGGGATTACCAAATGTGACGTCAGAAGCAAGCTGATTTCAAATGGTGTCGAAATTGCTACGGTTTAGTGCCAGGTATGGGACTACAGTCCTTGTCTGTGGGCTGTTTATGTCTGTCAGCCTCATTATCTGTCTGTCATTATGTTCCATGCAATGCAACTCACCTTCAAGCCGACAGCGTCTGGCAGAAGCTATTTCGCTTCAAAACCAGGTCCTTGTCAAGAAAATAGTAGAGACTGCTCCACAACAAACGTTGTCTTACTTCTTTGTTCTTCTTATCATGTCAGGTCCAAACAGCCTTGGCCAGCGTGACCTTCTCCGAACAACATGGCTAAGTAAAATTCCTGAAGACGTTCTGGCTAAATTTGTAATTGGAACGGCCAGCCTTGATCCGCAAAAAGTTCAAAATCTTGAACAAGAACAATTGAAGTATGCAGATTTACTTTTACTTCCAGCACTGACTGACTCATATAAGAACCTCACGATGAAACTACTCGAGAGTTTTGTATGGCTCAATGCCAATGTCGAATATAAGTACGTTCTCAAAACAGACCAAGACACATACGTGCGGGTTGATGAGCTGAAGAAAGTTCTGCTGCAATACAGATCTCAGAGAATCTATTGGGGATTTTTTGACGGGCGTGCCCATGTGAAAAAACAAGGAAAATGGCTTGAAAAAAATTTTGCTCTCTGTGATCGTTACCTGCCCTATGCAGTTGGGGGTGGTTATATCCTCTCCTCGGATCTTGTTCGCTACATTGCCCAGAACTGGCATCTTCTCCAGCGGTTCCACAGTGAGGATGTCTCTGTTGGTGTATGGCTAGCTCCACTGGAAATCAACCGCATACACGACCCACGTTTTGACACAGAGTTTGTGTCACGGGGATGTAACAACCAGTACCTCGTGACGCACAAGCAATCACCTGGAGATATCCGAGACAAGCATAATTATCTGACGATGACTGGGAAACTGTGTCGAAACGAATTTAAGAAACGTCTCTCGTATATTTATAATTGGAATGTGCCCCCGACAAAATGTTGTGAAAGAAAGAATCATACAATCCCATAGATGGGACCAATCAATTTTTGATCGGTGGCAATGGACACATACTCACCTTAGTGGCAGGAGGTTCAAATGTCGGCTGTATTATGTTGACGTGGCCCAAAAGAAATTTTACACTTTGTATTTTCAGTGTATTTTATTGAAAAAAAAAATTATTGTTAAAATTTTTTTTTTTCATGTTACATGTTTCATTCTTAAGAAGACTTTCATAGAGAAATTTGTTTCAACTACAAACTATTCTTATTATTCATTGATGTACACAACCCAATGTTGGTTTTTATCATAGTGTTAATATTTTAACCTTTTTTTGGATGGTTGTCATAATAAACTCCAGAGAATTCAAATCACAGCATATATATATATATAATGATTATTGTAGTTTTTGAATAGAAATATATGAAACTTCTAGTCATGAGACTGACATGAAGAGGTTAAAGAACTTATATATTATAACAGTGTTGGTTGTAACTAAATCTCTTTGTGGTTTTGTGTCGAACCAAGTGCAATATAATATGGAGAGTGCTCAATATCTAGGATAGAGCTATTATATATATAATAATAATAATAAATAAATATATATTAGATATATATATTTAATTCATGGAATATAGACTGCGATCCTTAGGTTTCCTGGAGTGTTTTGCAAAACAACAATCATCAGGCCTGATGATTGTTGTTTTGCAAAACACTCCAGGAAACCTAAAGATCGCAGTCTATATTCCATGAATTAAATATATATATCTAATATATATTTATTTATTATTATTATAATTTTATATATATATATATATATATATATATACTTTAAAATGAATAGGTCTACAAGAGATTTTGCTTTGAGATCATTTACTCTTTTGAAGATGACTTCTAATGTCAGAAACACATGTTGAAGAAGAATTAATAACTTAATAGCAAATTCTCTAAAAAATTTATTTTAAAGTATTTACTTCTTTTTTTTCATTGAACTGACAAAATTTTTTATATATATATATATATATAAATACATACACATATATATAAGTCAGGATAGCTTAGACATAGTCAGTGGCATGTGGTAACTGTCAGTTCCCTCTTAGTATCTCTCTCTTTCTCTCTCTCTTTACTAAATAATTAAATCTGAAATGCCATAGAAATGTAATACTTCCATCAAGCACCCAGTGATATTGCTTGATATTTTTGAATGAATAATTAAATGAAAAATTCTATAGAAATGTAATATTTCCATTGAGCATCGAGATAAGAGTAACTTTCAGTGATTTGTTTGATATTTTGGAGTGAATAATTAAATGGAAAATTCTATAGAAATGTAATACTTCCATTGAGCATCCAGATAAGAGTAACTTTCAGTGATTTGTTTGATATTTTGGAGTGAATAATTAAATGGAAAATTCTATAGAAATGTAATACTTCCATTGAGCATCGAGATAAGAGTAACTTTCAGTGATTTGTTTGATATTTTGGAGTGAATAATTAAATCGAAAATTCTATAGAAATGTAATACTTCCATTCAGCATCCAAATATGATTTGTTTTAATTTTCACACAGCAGTTAGATTTTTCAAAAAATCTCTTATCACTACTATTCACAGATTCATTATATTTCTTTACTCTTTCTTTCCTTCAACTAAAGTGTCAACTTATTAGCGATGATCAATATAACATTTTTAGGGCTTAAATTTAAAGCATTGATTAAGTGTATCTACTAATGTAATGATCATGATTTCAATCCCCTGATTGGCCAGTGCATGAAAGGTCATATCTTTTTGATCAGGGGAAGAAACAGACATGTAATATCTCAGGGAAGAATTAACTGGTATGAGATGCCCACAAAGCATGTGCAATGGAATGTGAATAATCTACTCCATGGATTGAGTCAAGTGTTTGGATCAAAGTTTTTAGAAAATTACAATGATAGATCCCTGAAGAACAACCGCCCAAATTTTGTGACAAAGATGATACTTAACAAAACAGATAGTGTCGTAGAAAATAGAATTAGTGACCTAGGTTCAAATCCTAGTTGAGGCGGTTTGTGTTTCCCTTTGCAGTAATGCCATATGTTCTCCACCTTCAGCTAGAGAAGGGTAAATATTAGAACAGATTGGGTTCTTTAGCTTTGGTTTGGCAACCAGTCAAAGGGGAGAGAAAACCAGCTTTACTCTATCCTCTCAGCTATGTGTAAAGTAGGCTAGATAGGTTCTTTAGCTTAGGCTAGGCAACTAATCTAGGAAAAGGAAAACTCTGATTTTGAATCATTTTTACTTTGCATAAAAACCGAGCTTGTATCACATCCTACCCATGGGGGAAGGTTTGACTAAATGCAAAACAATCAAGATGAAGTTTCCAGTCTGAGTGTATCAATGAATAATGATAATACAGTAATTATTTGTGTATAAGATGCACTATACTTCCAGGTTAATCAGCCCAAAAGTCAGGGGTGCGTATTATACACAAAAACTATATGATTAACTTTTTTCAGTCATATGCCTCACCATTTTTGAGACGGAATGACCGAAAATAAGTTATATCTATAGTCCAATGTGTTTTACACCGTTATATGGAAATATCCACTGGAATGTGCGTTTGTTCATAATTTTATTTCTCCTGTCAGCTTATTCTCGTTGTAAGCTTGTTGCATTTTTTTGTAGGAACATGTCTGTTTATTTGCTCTGAATACAGTGTAAATTTTGTGTTTTAAGAAACAATGTAAACTATATGAATTCTTATCAGTACAAACTGATAAAAAGTTGAACAAATTATAAATTTTTGTTAAATTTAGCTGCTACGAATTCTAAAGAGTCAGTGGGTACTATACTCAAGACTTTTTTCTTGAATTTTGTATTTCAAAGTTAAGGATGCATGCTATACATAAATAATTATAGTAATTTCTCATTTTGATTCAGACAAATTCCACAAATTATTTCTTCTTCAAGCTGGTTGCAATTGCAGGTTATCTAATTTTTGATATTTTTGCTAATTTTTAAGTGAGAAAGGTCTGCTTTGCTATTTATTAAGTGTAGCTTAGTCTGACTCAGATGTAAATGGTAGTATAAAGATTGTATTGCACCAATTATCTTTTCTTAATGTTTGTACACCTGAAGAAGGCTGTAGAATGGATCTGTTGAAATGCTGTTTAATGTTATGTTTAGTTGTTCCAACAGCAGCAAAAAAAAAAAAAAAAAAAAAAAGAGATCACTGACATGCTACCATCCTGACCACCAGGCAGGTTCTCTTTTTAATAAAGTTAGGAAGACTGTTGCGATGTCTAAGTTTCCTGCTTGGAAAATCAACATTATTTGAACTTTAGCACCAACCAGTCGTATGAGAAATACAAGGCAGAAGCTTTTTTGAAGTAAGTTTAGCTTTGTCTAAGTACTGGGCTTCCCAAAGTGGTCCATACAGACATTGAGAGATGGATAAAGTTTTGTCTGAGGGAATGAAATCATAGGGGTTCACAGGGAGTGAATTTACTCGTTTGAATGTATAAATCCCTTTATAACAGAAGAAGACAAAATCACAGGATTATGTTAAATAGTTGCAAAATATTGTACACCTAAAAGAACGCCTGATGGCCACGTGTAATGTGCTGTTCACAAGCAACTCATTATAAAAATTTGAATGAACCAACAATATTAAAGTGGAAAGTGCAAATTTAGACACTTTTAGAAGAATTTTTTTAATGACTTTTGATCTTAAAGCAAAGCTTATGTATTGATTTAAACAAATTGGATATAACTGGATGAATGAAAAGTAAAGTAATTAAAGTTGGCGACTGTAGTCAAAGACAACCAGAAGGCTCCCTTTTCAATAGCTACAACACTGAGGTGTGTGTGTGTGTGGGGGGGCTCTACTCCTTTCCCTGGATTACTCCACTTTACCCTTAATATATACCTTATATTACTGAGTGTTGTAGGTGACTCACCTATGACCAGAATAATGGACTCACCCAAAGGGGATATTAATCAAGAACTAAGCTGGTAGAGGGGGAGCAGAGGCTGTAGTAAGCACCTTGCCTGTCTTCATGTATGTCGAACCAAGGAAACCCTCCTCAAAGACTTTGGATACATATGTATGGCACCTCATATCTCTGTGTTGAGTTATTTATTCATTGACCCCTAATAATCGGTCATAACACTGAGTATTAAGCAAGGAGGTATCAAGTACCATTTTTAAAGTCTTTGGTATGACGCGACCTGGGATTGAAGCCAGGTCTCTCGGACCATTGGCGAACACTCTACCCACTGGGCCAAAATATTCCAATTTTTGAAAATCAGCATTAGTTAAACTTTAGCACCAACTTGTCGTATTGAGAAGCACAAAGACAGAACCTTTATTTTTGTACCAAGTTTACCTTAGTCTAAATAAGATAAATCAGGGACAGAATAAGCAGTTGTGTAATTGGACAGTGCCCAACGGTACAAAGCACTAAGAGGCTCAAAAGTCTTATTTTTCTATTTAATTAGTATACTATAGGTAAAATATTTCAATGTTAGAAATCCCTGCAGTTCTAAATGGTACTCTATAGCAGTGGAAATAAGCAACCTAGTAGATATATTTTTACAAACATGGAGTGTTGGAAATAAACGTCTGATTAAGATTGGACATATCTGTAGAGAATGGGTTATAGCGTGAGATAGGTAAAAAATGTCAATGATGCTATGTTCCCTAGGGGCATGAGTATTGTCAATCTATTCCTGGGGTGAATCGTGAGTAAAAGGGTTGTGTTGTACCAATCATCTGAATGGATAGTGCCCATTATATTTATATATATATATATATATAATCACTCTTGCAACCAAGTCTCTCTACAAATTCTGTTGTTATGGCATTATCACATTAGTTTCTCTTCTTCAAAAAAATCATCTCATTGTAATTTGAATAAATTAGTGATTTTTTATTCGCAGGTAATTACAAAGTAGACTACACTATTGTATCTCTTTCGTTGTTTCAAATTTGTCCTTTTCTCCTTTCTCAGCAGCACTTCCTGTTGTCTTTTTCAGTTTCTCCTTTTTTCACGACTTGTTCTCTCTTCACTTTTTTTTTTTCTTTTTCTGTCTATTTGTGTCCTTGGAAAGGATTTCAGTCAGTCTATGCTCCTGTGTTCTCAGTCCAACAGGATTGATGCCATGATCTCAACCTCAAAAAAAAAAGTGTCAGTCTACATACAGTCTAGATCACGATGAACAAAGAGGAAATTCCAATAATTCAATGTCCCACCTGCTGAAAAATAGAAAAAAAAAGAAGAGAATCACTGCTGAATAAATAAACATTTTTTCTTTTGAATTTCTTGTCTTTTTCTTTTTGATAACTTTTTTCATTAGGAATTGGAAACTTATTCATGCCTATATATATATATATATATATATATGTGTGTGTGTGTTTATATATGGATGTTCTTGGGCATGTTTATATATGACTGTGTGTGTTTATATCCAAATGAGTATTTGTTTTTACATGAGTATGTATTTATATATATATATTTATATATATATTAGTATTATTCAGTCCAGTTAAACTGGAGTCAGGAATAATTCCGTCAGGAGAAAAAATCATTCAACTATGGACATTTAAATTTTCCTGGTAAAGCGCTCAATGTAACTGACATCACAGAGCAATAATTCCTTTAAGAAAACCAAAAACTGGTCACATTAGGATTATAAATTTATTTCCATCCTGTTATGGGTATTGATATGAATCAATAACACCAAAAATAACAGGACTTCTTCAGATCTACTGAAGAAGTCCTGTTATTTTTGGTGTGATTGATTCATATCAATACCTATAATAGGATGGAAATAAATTTATAATCCTAATGTGACCAGTTTTTGTTTTTCTTAAAGAAATATATGTTTGTGTGTGTGTGTGTGTGTGTGTGTGTAATTTTATATATGAATGTGTATTTGTGTGTTTATATATTATTATATATATATGTGTGTGTGTGTATGTTTATATAAGAATATGTATTTGGGTTTTTATAAATACATATATATATGTGTGTGTGTGGGCGTGTGTGTATTTTTACATATGAATGTATATTTGTGTGTTTATACATATATATGTGTGTGTGTGTGTGTGTGTGTGTGTTTTTACATATGAATGTGTATTTGTAATATTTTGTGTGATTTTTCAGACTGTTGTCCTCATCTTTGTTGTTGTTAGTAGTAACACAATGTTTCAACCGCTGTATCCTCCGCCCTTCCTCAGGTGTCCCTTGTTTATCTGGGTACAGAAATGATTCAACCCGGGAAATCATTTTTAAAGTTTGACTGTTGATCAACAGTCAAACTTTTGAAATGATTTCCCCGGTTAAATCATTTCTATAGCTAAACGGAAGCGTCCAGCTGGCAGACAAAAATAAAGTAGGTCGTAGCTCAGTGCAGTCCTCCTTACAATGCTAAACTGAAACTGGTTTATATAATAAAATACTTTCACTTACTTACAAGCAGCCAATCATGATCTATGCAATGGAATAGCCCACTTGTCCACAAGGCACTATAAATAGCTCCCGTTCCTCAATTGGTAATGGAGTTTCCTGTCTTCACGACTGATTGCTCTTAGCTAATGCGATTAATTACTCACAGCTATCGCAACTAATTGCCCTACACAACCTGACAAATCCTACAAGAAGTTGTAAAAGCGAGTTAACATTTCACAATTTTTATATATGTTCTATAAATTTATATTTGTTTACTGAATTACCAGCGCCATCTACATTTAATTGAAGTCTATGTGCAAAAGTGTATGATTATGCTATTAAATGTCTCTCTAACGTATGAGGAAAGTGAAAGGTGTGGGGGTTTTGTGTTTCTTCTCACCTATCAGATGACCAACCATCACCGTCACAACAGTTGTGGGTGTGGCACAATAAGCTGTAGAGGGTCAATTGATAAGGTTTGGGTTTGAAGAAGACCTGGAGAGAGTTTGTCGCGAATGAATAGAATTTAAAAAAAAAATTTTAATTAAATTAAAAAAGAAAATTATAAAAATTTGCAAAAACTCCCAGAGGTCTCTGACAGGAAAAAGGGACGATGCATGCGTAAAGAAAAAGGGACCTCCAGACAAGAGGAACAGGCTGATTCTCTTTCAGGTAGTGACCGGTGAATTGACAACACCTTGCTGACTGGTGGCAGGTGCCACGCATACGTCTTTGGACGAGGCATTGGCTAGTCTTTTCACCCGTTTTCTTGGTTAACAGTATGCCAAAATATAAAAGGCTACAAAATGGAACTACGAACTAAAACATTGGACTTTGACAAACTCCCAAAAGCAACTAACTATTGTGGGAGCTTTAAAATACCAAATGAGGACAAGCATATACCAAGAAACGATTAACATATTTTTAGACACCTTAACTGGGGAATTCAACCGTTTCAATTGTATTCAGGGAAGATTCTCTCACCCATGGAATGGTTGTTGAACCCAGGAAATAAAGGAAAAATATGAAAGAAACGTCTTCGTCTCTTATCTGTTGCTGTCTTCTTTCGTATAATTCTTTTTGAGCCTTTCTTGTTCAATGAATTACAACTAGCCAACATGGGATAAAATAAAATAACGTCATAATGGAGCCAGATATCAAACGGCAACACAGCTTGCCCTTGACCCCATAAGTTAACCGACAAAATGAAATTCTGTATTTAAATTGTTTAGAAGGAATCAAGTCAAAAAGGTAAATCTCAAATTTTTTACATGAAAGATGACCGAAATTAAGTTAGTTGTCGCAGAAGGAATTTTGGTTTGGCGTGTAACTTAATTCAACGCATAATTTCACCCAATCAGGATGACTTATCCTATTCAACCCGTACCTCCTTTCTGGGCAGCAGAAATTGGGTAAGCTGCCAAACACAGTCTCTTTGGCTGAACAACGCCGTCCAGTGCAGACGTCTCACTGGCAGTTCTTCAGTAGCAGCAGCAGCATGGACACATGAGGGAACCTATCTAATTTATGGATTCCTTGTGTCTATTTCTCTTAGACCAAGGAATCCCAGTTGAATAAGAATTAGATACATTCAATACGCTACACACAGGAACAACTTTACGTCACCCCCAAAATTGGCTATGTCAAATGTGATGCCGAATCCCGCTCTGACACTTTGCCCTTGTTTCACCTCTGGGCCACATTTTCATGAGATCACACGCTTCTCCCCTATTTTTGAAAATAATGAAAAATTTGAAGATAAGAATTTATCATAAGTGTCATTGTGAAATAATGTCATTGAGGAAAAAAATGTTTGGATGATAGTGATGTCAAGATAGGAACGTTTCACGAATGGTTATTATGAAGATGGAAAAAAAAAATATTAAATGTCATTTCAAAGTACAATGAAAGATGTCGATAAAAACACAGGCTATGAATGCTAGAATTGTACAATTCCCCTAGCCACTAATGATAATTATCTTAAAGTATAATTTTGTCAAAATAAATGAATAGTGACACCCATGGGCAGGGGGTCGTCTGGTGAAACAACAAGAAAGATGGAATTGAGAATCCTAATTACACTGGTTTACAAAGAAATTGAGGCAAGCACAAAAATACCCGTTTTTACCTAATTTGAGGGTGCTGAATTCAAATTTGAAATCTGTTTTTACTCATCACCTCTAGTTTTTTAGATATGCATAGTGTCCATTTTGTGCATATATGGTACATAAAGGCGTATATGAATTCAGGGTTAATTCTAATATTGTGAGACTTCTGGCTTATTTTTTTAGTTATGATGCACTAAATGTAAGTGATAGCATTACATTATATATATATATATATATATATATTTATATATATAGTTATATATCGAGACGGATTTTGACAGTTAAGGCAGCAGGTCTCAATCCACACTCTGGCAGTCATTGGAAGAGGTTGTCTCGCAGGTGGCGCAGGAGGTTAGTGTCCCTCAACTATCGTGTTACACATCTTTTGGGATACTAAATATAGTATTAGTATTACATTTTCAAATGCGCATTTAGTTTTACTTTGTTATATTTTCAGATTCTCCAATGGCTTTAAGCACGTCAAAATGTCGAGGATGCCTTAACAAGGCCAATTCTTTCTGCTACGTGTGTGGGGACTTCACAACAGTTACACAGTGTCAAACCATCACTTCCCTCCTCAGAACCGCCTACTTTCACTATTTTGACTGTAAAATTGGTGATCAGGACAAGTGTTGGGCTCCACACATCTGTTGTAAACCCTGCTACAATAGACTAACTGCATGGTTTAATGGCAAGAAAGCGGCTTTCAACTTTGCAGTCCCGATGGTTTGGAGAGAGCCGCGAGACCACGCAGATGATTGTTATTTTTGTTTAACTAATATAACTGGTTTCAATGCATCTTCTAGGAAATAGATCAAATATCCCAACCTTCGATCTGCTATGAGACCCATTCCCCATTCAGATGATCTTCCTGTACCTACACCTCCAGTAAATAAGGATCGTCTTTCCTCATCAGATGAAGAAATCCCTTCAAGGGTGGATTCTGCCAAGTCAATATCTTTGGAAGATATTGAGTCTACATATTCAGGAACAAGTGGCAATGAGCCACACTGGATCACACAAGAAGACCTTAATGATCTTGCTCGTGATTTGTATCTGTTAAAACAGCAGTCAGAGCTCTTGGCTTCTCAGCTTAAACAGTGGAACCTAGTCCAGGAAGATGTAAGGATCACCAGTTTCAGGAATCAGAACAAATAAGGTCATTGGTCTTCTTATGGGTATGCAAGCGGGCTTCACAAAGTACTGTTGTTTTCTCTGTCTCTGGGATAGTCGAGCTGTATCCCAGCATTACCACCAGAAAGACTGGGGGTCTAGAAGCACTTTTGTTCCTGGCAAACACAGCCTCAAGGAGAATCCTCTGGTGGACATGAATAAGGTGCTTCTTCCTCCTCTTCACATCAAGCTTGGTTTTATGAAGAATTTCGTGAAGGTGTTGCACAAAAATGGTGCTGCCTTCCAACACTTGTCTACTGTGTTCCCAGGTCTTAGTGCTGCTAAGCTGAAAGAGGGCATCTTTGTCAGACCTCAGATCCGAGAAGTGCTGAAGGATACTGATTTTGAGGAGCTTCTTAACTTAAAGGAACTGAGAGCATGGGAAGCATTCAAGTCAGTCTGTAGTGGCTTCCTTGGTAACACATGCATACCAGATTACCAAGCCTGTATTGAGAAGTTGCTAAAGTCTTACGAGGATATGGGTTGCCGAATGTCACTGAAGATTCATTTTCTCTATTCTCACCTCAACTTCTTCCTGCCAAACCTTGGAGCAGTGAGTGATGAGCATGGAGAAAGATTCCTCCAAGACATTATGAAGATGGAGAGCAACTATCAAGGCAAATGGAACCCCAGCATGATGGGAGACCTGCTGGATACTCTTGCATGACATCCCGGAGGCAAAATACACCAGATCTTCTAAGAAAACATACTTTTGACTGTCTGTGGTACTATGAATTGTGTAATTGTATCATCCAAGTATATTGATTCAATCAGTGTTCTTTATCTATCCTGTTATATCTGTTATAAGCTGCTGCAACTCTTGAAATATGCACATATATTCTCTGTTTATACTAAAATGAGACAATTTAAAAGCCAGAAAACTAGAGGTGATAGAGCAAAACTATTTATAAGCTTGAATTCAGCACACCCAAATTAACAAAAAACACCTATCCCCATTCTTGCCTCAGACCAAAAATTTATTTTTGTAAACTAGTGTTATGGAATAAGAGAGAAGAAACTAAGATTCCTTATTTGGAAAACTGAGAGAGTAGGAGGATAGATTCCTCATAGACTCCTCTTTGGGTGAGCGTTGGTAGTAGGAAAAGTTTGAGAGAGGTTGGAGTAAACTGGGGAAGAAAAATAAGAAGTTACCAGATAATTAATGTAGCCCCAAACCCATCAGACCCTTTCTGCAGTATTGCAAACCTTTACATAATATGAGGTTTTTGCAGTCTTGTACTTGATCAAGTAGATGGGTCACACTTCAGCCTGCTATGGTATCAGCAGTACGGATCTGGTTGGGTGTGTCACGTCTCTGGACTGACATACCTCGAGTCTTAGGGAGAATACCGACAGGGCCTGAGGCATTTTTTGGAATGCCAAACATGTCTTTGAACTTGCAAAGCATAAAGTTCCTGAATTAGACTACATTGCTTGTTCATCTGCCCGGTTTTCAAATTACACCAAGAGTGCAGCAATGCACAACCTGTCAGTTCACTAACTACCACAACACTACCAACAAAAGTGAGTACCTTCAACAGCTTGATTTGGTTCGGGTTTTATGGCACATCAACCATTGTAGGTTATTCAATGCCAAATCTATTTTTATACATATAAACAGTTCTACTTCAAATGATTCAATTTAGCATAAATACACAGTTTACGACGTATCAACCCTTTTCGAGTCATTTAGAATTGACTTAAGTCATTTTGATAAGAGTTTCAAACAATTCAGTTTAGTATAAGTATAGTTTTTTGTTTACATACAGTTAAATGTTAAAACAGTTCTATTTCAAACAATTCAGTTTAGCTTAAGTACACAGTTTAGTTCTATTTAACGCATAGATGGGACCCTATCAGGTGCTAACACTCTAGGCCAGAGTGGATTTGGAAGTGATGATAATGAAGGGGTGCTCCACATTTCCCAAAGTGCCAACATTACCGGAACTTCACCATCAGATGGTTTAGTGTCATATCCAGGACACTCGCTCCAGCTGATTGGGCAAAGTACAGCTTCAACTGCTTCAGTTACATGTCATCATCATCTTCATGTTGTGCCACCAGCATGGATATCCCTGACCCTTTCTTGCCACCTCTCCCTATCGTTCATCGCTTTCGGCAGGTCCTCAGGGCTACACCCCATATCCCCACAGAGCTGCTGTATTTAGATTCGAGCTGGTCCCCCTGCTTTTGCTCAGCCATATGAAGGGGTCCATAGGAGTACATCACTTATGAGCTTGTCTCTTCTTCTCCAGCAGTGTCCTGCATGTCTGGTTCATCTAATTTGGATATGCCACAAATGTCCACATACAAAAATATCGGTAAAACGTTGCCAAAGATTTTGATTGTAGAAAATTACCAAAGACTTTTATTATAGAAAAACACTGTCAATGAATAAAAAATTATCATTGAGCTAATTTTTAATTTAAAAGTAGCCCTGCTAAAAATGTATATAGTCAGAAAAAGGATAATAAAAATCTAGGAAAAGATATTATTGGTATTTTTTATCATTATCGCAATTATTATTCTGGAAATAAATTCTTATGACTTTTTATAATTTGTAGTTGCTAAATTCAATGTAAATTTAGTATTTGTTCAACTTTTTATCAGTTTGTTCTGACAAACCAAACCAAAGTGAATCATACATATTTAATATCTAAGTATGAAGAGGATTTAGCATTAAATAACCTACAATAGTTGATATGCCATAAAACACAACCTAACTAAATCCTATATATTTGATATATATGCATAAAAAAATTTGGCATCAAATAACTTACAATGGTTGACATGCCATAGAACCTAACCTAACCAAATCCTACATATATAATATATATAGATATATATGTATAAAGAAGATTTGGCATTAGATAACCTACGATGGTTGATATGCCATAAAACCAAACCAAACCATATATTTTCAATATAAATATGTATAAAGAGGATTTGGCATTAAATAACCTAAAATAGTTGATATGCCATAATATCCAACCCAACCCAAACCAAATCCTATATATTTAATGTATATGTATAAAGAGGATTTGGCAGTAAATAACCTACAATGGTTGATATGCCATAATATCCAACCCAACCAAATCCTATATATTTAATGTATATGTATAAAGAGGATTTGGCATTAAATAGCCTACAATGGTTGATATGTCATAAAACCCAACCAAACCAAACCCTATATATTTAATATATATGTATAAAGAGAATTTGGCATTAAATAACCTACAAGGGTTGATATACCATAAAATCCAATCCCAACAACTCCTATATATCATATATATATATGTGTAAAGAAGATTTGGCATTAGATAACCTACAATGGTTGATCTGCCATAAAACTCAACCCAATGCAATCCTATATATTTAATATATATGTTTGGTTTTATGGCAGATCAACTGTTGTTGGTTATTTAATGCCAAATCCTGCTTTTACTTATATATTCGATATATGATTTGTAAACACATTTTGATGATACACACAATTAAATGAACAAACAGTTCTATTTCTAACGATTCAATTTGCATAAGTCAAAGTTAAATGGTTCCAAGTATTGCTTTGTATAACTAACAATTTAATTAAACATCAGTCATTTACTTACACACAGTTAAATGATCAAACGAATCTGTTTCAAATAATTAAATTCAGCATAAGTCATTTGTTTGCTCACTGTTCAAATGTTATATTTGACCATGGTGTAATGGTTATCGTCATAGGAAATGGACACAGCGACATGAGTTCGAATCCTGGACTAGACTGATTACATTTCACATAGCACTAATACCCTTGGGAAAGGTATGAATCCAATTATTCTCCCTCCAGCAATGGGTAAATAGTAGGACAGACTAGGTTCTTCAGCCTTGGTGAGGCAACTAGTCTCGGAGAAGGAAAACTCTGAATTCAAACCTGTTAAACTCCTCTTAAAAAATTGACCTTGTGTCATATCCTGCCCAAGCAGAGGGGTTGGTAAATATGATTATATTTGACCTTCAGATAGGACCCTATCAGGTGTTACCACTCCAGGCCAGAGTGGACCTATGAGCAATGGAATTGAAGGGGTACTTTACATTCCCCAAAGCTCCAAGTTTGGAGCCTCACCATAGGATGGTTTAATATCATATCCAGGACACTTGTTGGGGGCAGGGTTCTTATCCCTCTGCAGAGACAGTCAGTGTATTCTACAACCCCAGCCAACTGGGTTCTATAGACTATTTATATTAAGAGTAGTAACTTGAAGCTATTATTGTTTACTAAGGAATATTATTATTAGTTATTTAAAACAATATAACTACGCAAACAAATGAACATTATTTAATAGATACAAATTAGTAAAGTTGGCAATCCTAGTCGAGGGCAACCAGAAGGCTCCCTTTTCAATAGCTACTACACCACTGTGTTGGGGAGGGTACTACTCCTTTCCCTGGATTGCTCCATTTGATTGCTCCTTATATTGCTGAGTGTTAAGCAAGGAGGTATCAAGTACCATTTTTAAAGTCTTTGGTATGACACGACCTGGGATTGAACCAGGTCTCCCGGACCATTGGCAATTATTACTAACTAGAAACACTTGATAAAACTGTTAAGAAACGAGTACACAAATAATGTAACTATAAACATACTTGCCATTAAAATCAATCAATCTATTATGAAATTTTTTTTATCTAACACAAATTGTGCGAACAATTAATAAGGATCAAACTACTAAAACAACTCTATTACTACTACTACTACTACTATTACTACTACTACTATTGACGATGATAATAATGATGATGATGGCCCCTCCAGATTAGCTCATTAACCATTTCTTGACGCCTGTCATGAAATTCTTAATCACTTTTTCTTTGATTTTCAAATTGTTGGTTGAAAAAGTTAATCCGAGTTACGTCCCTTGACACAATAAATCTTTATTATTAAAGGTTAGAAATCTGCCGACACGTGTTGGGCTTTTTTTGAGTTTCACCATGCAGAGAGAGAGAAAGGTACGTATATTTATTTATTTATCAATATTTAGGGGTATATTTCAGAATCTCATTGTTAAACAAGAACCCCATGTTTTCAACTAACTATTTATCAAAGCTAAATACCGTATAAAGTTTATTATTTAAAAATATATGTTTTAACTCGATAGACTTGTGTTCTTGTTTTACCGAAAAAATATCTTTTATCTTTTTCTTTTTATTTTCCCCCCTTCCGGTTTCATAATTCTTGTTAAAAACTGGAAAACTAACCATTTTTAAAAATTATTCAACAATTAAATCAAGGTAAAATGTAGTATTCTTTATTTAACAAGAGAACGTATTTTTAAAACAAAGTTAATATCATTTTTCTTTCCTTCTATTTCTCCAATGTGAACCATGTGCTTAAATTCCTTGGGCACCGAAAATGTTTTGTCGATCTTTCAAAATATGTCGGTAATATAAGGAATGCGTTCTCATTAGGTGAATTCCAAAATCATATGTGCAAAAGTCTCTAGCACTTACATTATTTATCCCACAGCAAATAGATCCCCCACCTTTTTTTAACACAAAACAAAAATTGCAGAAAATCATATAGAATTGTCACTCTAAAAAAAATTAGGGTGGTGCAAAAGTTTACTGCAAATTTATGATAGCTTCAAATAGAGTCCGCTTGCAACTTTTGCACACTTATTTTGTAATTCATCGAGTAATTTCCAATTTTACCGACGTTTTTCCGAAGATCGCCAATAAGGTTTTTAATTTTATTAAACGACCTGTGAACCTTTTATAACAGCACTTTAGGATGATATTGTGATATTGGTGCTTCTGTTTAAGAAGCGAAAGATTATGTATTTAGCTTTGCTTAGGTGTGGCACAAGGTCGGATGTATGGAGCACTCAGTGAGACTCAAACTCACTAGTAATTGTTTGCTAATCTAGCTTACCGGCCATTTAACCACCGGCTGTGGCCATGAGAGACAAATTAAAATTTCATTGTTGTCTCAATTATATGACACAAATGAAGATTGATGCTCCTGCAACAAAAAATCAGGGACATCTTTTTAGGGATTTTTTGTTTATTGTCTAGCATACAGAGAGCCTACCTCTACTGCTGTAATATATCAATTTTTCTCGATTTTAGAAATAGGGTCCTGTTTACAAGGTGATTAACTATGTTGAGCTGGTTTCTTACTTTTTAATCCAGAATAGACGTCTTCTCTTTGGATTTATTTACAAATTTCAATTTTGTAATATTGAAACTTGGCTCCTAATAACTTTTGCTTTTTAATTCATGCATCTAGATAATTCAGCATTTAGATAAAAGTACCTTTCAATGATTTGTTTGATATTTTGGAGTGAATAATTAAATGGAAAATTCTATAGAAATGTAATACTTCCATTGAGCATCCAGATAAGAGTAACTTTCAGTGATTTGCTTGATATTTTGGAGGGAATAATTAAATGGAAAATTCTATAGAAATGTAATACTTCCATTGAGCATCCAGATAAGAGTAACTTTCAGTAATTTTTGATATTTTGCAGTGAATAATTAAATGGAAAATTCTATAGAAATGTAATACTTCCATTGAGCATCCACATAAGAGTAACTTTCAGTTGTTTTTTTCTTCACTATTACTATCATTCTATTACTAGTTTAACTCCATCTTATTATTTTCGCTTTTTATTCCAACACCTTGGATTATTATATTCTTCATTATTCCTATTTTATTACGACTTTAACTCCATTTTTTTTCTTTGTATATATTCTAAAGAATACACTGCCAAAATTCAGTTTCATAAGTCACCCTTGATATAAGCAAGTATTCATATCAATATTGGTTTGTGGGAAATATGCTTTCCAAGAGTTTGATTTTTTTCAATTTTATTAAATATTTATCTGTGTAAATTAAGTTATGTTTAATTACATATTTTTATTTCATATTTTTGAAGTCTACACTTTTACCGTAACTTTGTGAGGGGTCTTTACAATTTTTCTTTCTTTCTTTGCAGTATGAAAAGGGTGAAGCCACCCAATTCATCACCAGACGGAAAGCAATTCAGAGATTGCAATTGTCACTGCCTGATTTTAGGTATGTTTATCCATTTTGTCCCTGAAAACTAAATTGTTTACTTGATTTAAAAAGGGGCTACCATTTCAAAAATTTCAAAGAGAGGGCAACAGAGATCTCACACACACACCCACACACACACACACACTGGTTGACTGAAAAGTTCATAGATTAAAATATTCATATGATGATGTCATATCTACCGTTGATGAGTTTTTTTTACCAAAGGGAACCAAGCACTATAACACCAATGAAAGAAGTGTGTGGACCACAAGTGGGATTATATTGAAAAATAAAACCCATATGGTCACATTCCATGAGAGTATCTTGGTCCGCCTATGAACTTTTCAGCCAACCTTTGTATATACCCAACCCCTCATCACTCACTAACAATGGTCTGTAAGCCTAGCTTGGTAACCGTTATACCATTTGATGTGTCTATTTACATTTGAATAGAACTATATTTGTATTATTGACATCCAGACTTTAATCCGCTCTCTCATGTGGTGCAAGTGATGTTAGGCAAGTGGCAATGGTAGCTCTCTCTAGTTAATGTCTTACCATTTTATTTTCAGATATAATCAGTTACAATCATGGCTTAGACTGGTGCATACCATGCATTTACTGTTGAATTGTTTTTAGGACTGGTGAACCTGTAATTGTTACAGTGAGCTTTTTATATTCATTTCACATTATGTCAGAATGATGCTGCTCTGGATAGAAAATCAATGGGTTTAAAATTCTTAAACACTAGCTTGATTGAGTTATCATTGCAATTTTCTTCAGTTAACTTGCACCACACAGGTAATAGTTAAAAATGTAAGAGGTATTTCAGCTGTACACTGTATGCATGTGTTCACATATATATATATATATATATATATATATATATATATATATATATATGATAAAAATAGTGGAAAAGTCGATAAATCAAACACTCACAGTGATTTTACTAGTAATATTTCATTCTTTATTCCATATGGAACCTCACCATCAGATTTTTTAGTGTCATATGCTGGACGCTCATTGAGGGGGGTCTTAACCTTCTGCAGAGGTGCAGTCGGTGTATTCTACAACCCCAATCCATGAATAAAGAACGAAATATTACCACTAAACCCGTTGTAAGTGTTTGATTTATCTACTTTTCCACTTATTTTTATCATCTTGTCAGATTCACCAAAATCTACCATTTCTCCATATATATATATATATATATATATATTGTCATCGACAGACAGACAGTTTCATTATATCACAACTCTTCAGTGTGGCTAGACACGTTGGACGCTTGAAGCTGGGATCAAAGCCCACCCAACTTTACATTAGACTTAGTATCAGACTGCTTGGCCAACAAGCATACTACATCAGCTAGGGAATTATAAGGTATTAAGTAGCTGTAGCAGCAGCGTTCGTTTGTTTACATTTTTTACCTTACCGGATACTAGAGTGCTCAATTTGTTCAAAGAGCTTTGCATTATGCAAGCAGCATCCATAAATATATATATATATATATATATATATATATATATATATATATATATATATAAAATTTTCATAAACTATTCTAAAATTCTGATGGCGTGAAAAAAAACAGATAGTACAATTTGCAAGTAAAAAAATTATTACACAAACTGGTATTCAGGAAAAACTTCCATAAAAGAAAGCAAAAACTAAAAGCATACATACTACTTGAAAATTATCAACCAATAACGCATTCCTAGTTGAAAGGAAAAACACTGACAGAATTGTTTAAGCTAAACGTAAGAGTGTTCAATATACTAAGTAAAGCGAAATATGAATGCCAACAGAGTCAGAAAAAATCTACCTAGGTTCCACCTAAACAGATCCTCAGGACATTTCTGGTCATTCATATATATATATATATATATATATATATATATATGAGCAGTGTTTGTTTGTAAAGCTTGTGTAACCAAACTTGTAACAGTACTCTCATAGAAATACAAGGGTCATTCAATAAATAAGAGGAATTATTTGAAAAAAAAAAAGCAAAATAAATTTTTTTTTTCTATAATGTAAACTCAACATTATTTGGAATTGGTTTATAGTAAAAATTATTTTAATCCTATTCAAAATGGTTGAAAATCAAATAGTACTCCAGTCTTGAACAGAGATCTGCTATCAGATTTTTGATGGCTGAGAAGTGCAAACCATGTGAAATTTATGGAGATATGTGTACAAAGGACCATGTTTTAGTCAAAAAATGTTCACAAGTGAGTTTACTACATTGAGCCTCAGTTAAAAAGACAGTCCATAAAGTGGAAACGCAGTGACTCTCAGGTAAAGAAAAAGTTCCAGGTGCAGCAGTCAGTAAAGAAGGTTATGCTGACAGTGTTCTAGGGCATGAAAGGACCCATGACTATTGATTTCTTTGAAAAAAAGGTGCAACTGTAAACTACTTCCTGTTACCAATTCCATTGGCAATATTTCACCTTATTTATTGAATGTGACCCTTTTATATGATCCAAAGGATGAGATTTAATGATAATAATAATAATATCTTGTGATGCTGTAGGTTCTTTTTTGGAGTGTAGGATTGCAGCCATACTGTCTCTGTGATGGGACTGTAGTTTCAGTTGTTAATTTTCTTTCTCCTAGATTGGTTACCTTACCAAGGCTAAAGAACCAAAGTCTTCACTACTATTAACCTATAGCTGGGACATGGGAAGTATGAAATAAGATTAAAGGAATTTAACAGACCTCTGGAAGTTTTGCGGGTTGCAGAGAAACATTTTCTGAAAACCACTAAATCATGGCCGAGCCTGTTTTATTTACTTATCGTTTCTTATTTTTGTCTTGGGTGGTTTTTTTGTTTGTAAACTACAGATCACTTGACGTGCGATTTTTAAAAAAAAAAAAAAAAGAAAAAAAAAAATTTAAAATGAAAGAAAAATTAAATTGATTATAATAATGATTGATAATCATCATCATGTCGCGCTACTAGCACAGATCTCTCTGACCCTCTCTTGCCACTCATCCCTATCGTCCATCACTCTCATGAGGTCTTCCAGGCTACATCCTTTATCGGCACAGAGCTGTTGTATATTGGTTCTAGCTGGTTGTCCTTCCTTTGCTCATCCATGTGAAAGGGTTCACAGGAGTAAATCGCTTATGAGTTTGTCCTTACTTCTCCAGCAGTGTCCTGCATGTCTAGTTTATCTAATTTGGATAGTTTTCATGATGGGGAGTCGGTGGTTGTACAACTACTGTTTTGTAGGGTGTTACCTCCAGTACTTGTCCAATATGGCTCGCAGAATTCTTTGCCTAGTCGGCTGGGGCTGTGGAATACACTGACTGCTTCTCTGCAGAGGGGTAAGACCTCCTACCAACGAGTGTCCTGATATGACACTAAACAATCTGATGGTGAGGTTCCAATAGTCCTGGAACTTTGGGGAATGTGGAGTACCCCTTTATTGCCATTGCTCCTAGGTCCACTTTGGCCCGTAATGGTAGCACCTGATAAGGGTCTTATCTATGGGTTGATTGGAACTAAACTGTGGTTTCTTGAGTTTACTGTTTTTTGCATTTAAACTGCGTATTTATGCTTAATTGAATTGTTTAAAATAGAACTGTTTTGACATTTAAACTGCATATTTATGCTGAACTGAATTGCTTGAAATAGAACTGTTTTGGCATCTAAACTGTGTACTTATGCCAAACTGAATTATCTGAAATAAAACTGTTTTGACATTTAACTCTGTGTATTGCCCGGTTGGCTAAGGCTGTAGAATACACTGACTGCACCTCTGCAGAGGGGTAAGACCTCCATCCCCAAATGAGTGTCCTGATATGACTCTAAACAATCTGATGGTGAGGTTCCAGGGATGCTGGAGCTTTGGGGAATCCAGAGCATCCCTTCATTGCCATTGCTCCAATGTCTACTCTGGCCCGGAATGGTAGCACTTGATAGGGCCCTATCTCTGGGTTAAATAGAACTAACTGCATATTTATGCTAAACTGAATTGTTTGAATTAGAACTGTTTGACTAAACTGAATGCCTTGAAATAGAAATGTTTTTGACAATTAAACTGTATGCTTATGCCAAAGGGAATTGTTTGAAATGAAACTGTTTTTACACTAAACTGAATTGTTTTATATAGAACTGTTTTAACATTTAACTGTGTGTAAACAAAATCTGTACTTATACTAAACTGAATTAGCTGAATTAGAACTGTTTGAGTAAATTGAATAGTTTGAAATAGAAATGTTTTTGACAAACTGTGTACTTATTGAATTGTTTGAAATAGAACTGATTATTTGAAAAAAAATATGGATTTGGCATTAAATAACCTACAAAGGTTGATATACCATAAAACCCAACCAACCAACCTTAATAAGTGAATATAGCAAACTGGCATAAAAGAAATAAATGAGCAGGTATTACTGGGCAGGAATGGTAATACACTAGGAATTGTGCAAGAGATTAAAATTTGACCATACTGACATGGTGTATATGTGCAAACCAGAATCTAGAAAATGAGATACAGAGAATTCTCTCGGACTGTGAGATACAAACACTCTCCCAATCCTGAATTGAAGAGAAGACCTAGTTTTAATTAACATAAAAAAAAGGTGTCATCTCATGAATTTGTTATTCCAGCTGACCGCTGAGTAAAAATTTAAGAAAGCAGAAATGTCTTGTTTTTGTCTGCCAAAATCCAACTCCTGAATCCTTTGTAATGTGGTCAGGACTGGATAAGTGCCATCCAACAACCAGATTGGACAGCAAATACAATGGGGGCCGGTGATTGTAGAATTTTCATGTCTGCTAGAGTTCAAGACTTCTGATTACATTCACAGGTTGAGCATTTATTTAATAGTTTTAAACTTGCTGTAAACCTGATACTAGTCGTTTTGTAAGAAAAAGTTTGTGCTATATACTTTCCAACATTGTAAAAAGAAGAAACGGAAAGAAAAATACATATAAAGGAGGAGAAAATTTTAATAAAATTAGTCTATGTTCACCAACGTGTTTCGACCTGTAACATAAATATTCCAGGATATGAAATTTAAAAAATTTAAGGTGGAACATAGATCTTAGATCATCCTCAGTATGATCTAAAATATTTTCTCAACCTTGAATTTTCATAATTTACTATCCTGGAAAATTGCGTCAGTGAAAATAGACTAGTATGATTTGAATTTTCTTGTCCGTTTATGTGTATTTTTCTTTCCATTTCTTTTTACAACATTGGCAAAAAGAAATTTCTTCACGGCTGAAGAAAAATTTATCCCCTACTGAAGGAAATATAAGTGAGGATAAGCTTAAGGAAAGGTTTCATCTTCTCATAAGTCAGAGTAAATATTCCTGGTACATATTAGGGGCAGGGTTCCTTCATTTCAACATGGAAGATTCAGAAAAGACTGGTTAAAATCAAAGGTTAAATATTGGCCTAAAAAGTCGCTTCCTTTTAATTATATTAAAGTTAAAATAAATTTACTTGAATTTTATAGTATTTCATCACATTGGATGAACTGGCCAAGATATTTCTTCATTTTGACAGTAGATGCAAGAAAACTAGTCGGCTACAGAAGAAAGATCTCTTCACTTACATAAGGCAGAGTTATCTCCCTTACATTGATTATTTTGTAATTAAATTGTGATAATTTTTTGCCAATGCATACACATTGGCAAAAAGAAATACCTTCACGATTCCAAAAAAAAAAAAAAAAAGACTGAAGAAAAAATCTGAATATTGGCTTCAGGAAAGAGATCATCTTTTCATAGATAAGGCAGGATTATTTTCCCTTTCTCAGTTAATTTTAAGGGAAAAAATGCCATGTTCGAAATTTTTCTATATACACAGATGGGCAAAAAATTTTCCTCCCTTCCAACAGGAAAGATTTAAGAAAGACTGATCTTCACATTGCTCAGTTGGCTGTGGGGTGGGTGGGCTGTAGAATACACTGACTGCACCTCTCCTAAAGGGGTAAGACCTCTCCCCCTCCCAAACAATCTGATGGTAAGGTTCCAGTAATGCTGGAGCTTTGGGCAATGTGGAGTACCCCTTCATTGCCATCGCTCCCAGGTCCACTCTGGCCCTGGAGTGGTAGCACTTGATAGGGTCCTATCTATGGGTCAAATAGAACTAAACTGTGTACTTATGTTAAACTGAATTACTTGAAATAGAACTGTTTTAACATTTAACTGTAAACAAAAGCTATTCTTATACTAAACTGAATTGTTTGAATTAGATTGGTTTGGTTACTTTGTTTAATGGCATATCAACCTTGGTAGATAATTTAATACCAAAGCCATTCTCTTAGAAGAAAAGTAGTTGGACTATTTAACCCATAGCTGGGAGTTTGAATGAAAAGTTTGACTAAATTGAATAGCTTGAAATAGAAGTGTTTTTGACACTTAAACAGTCTACTTATGCTAAACTGAATTGTGTGAAATAAAACTGATTATTTGTATAAAAATGGATTTGGCATTAAATAACTTACAAAGGTTGATATGCCATAAAACACAAACAAACAAATTGATCTTCGCAAGAAGGAAAGGCTTTTTAGAGGCTTGGTAAGGGTTTCATCTTGGCATAAGATCAGATTAGTTTGTGGATGCCTCTTCTATACTGTCAATTATAATATTTAGTTTTTTAAAAAATAACTTTCAAGAAATCTTTTAAAAAATTATCTTTTTTTTTTTTTTTTTTTTTTTGCAGGCGGCTTTGCATTTTGAAAGGAATTTATCCTCAGGAACCCAAAAAGAAAAAAGTTGTTGGTCATGGCAGCCGTACACCACGAACATATTATCATGTCAAAGACATCGCCTTTTTGTCCCATGAACCAATCATCAGAAAATTTAGAGAATTTAAGGTGATTATCGTCTTTTATTTTCAGAAATTTAGTTTTGAAAATAACCAGTTTTTATTTTTATTTTTTTAATTTTATCTTCTCTCAATTTTTTTTCTTTACTCTCACTATTTTAAAATTTTCTTGAGCAATTTTTTCCTTTCTCAGAAAATTTTTATCTTTTCTTTTTCTCACACAATTATTTTCTTTTCTCCCTCAGTGTTGTTGTTTTTTTTTTTTGTTTTGTTTTTTTTAACCATTTTTTTTCTTTCCTTTTCACCTTCAGTTTTTTCTTTTCTCTCTCAGGTTTTCTTTTCTCTCCCACCCCCTTTTTTATACAATTTTTTTTCTCCTTCCCAGTTTTTTCTTTTCTTTCTCAGTTTTCTTTTTTCTTTTTCTTTTTTTTTCAATTTTTTCTTACATCTTTTTCTTTTCCTTTCTTTTAGGTTTTTTTCTCAGTTTTTTTTCCTTTCTTTTCCATTTTTTTCCCCCTTTCTTCATAAAAGTAAAATATTCTTTTCTAGAGTTTTCTAAATATATGTTATTTTCATTCGGATGAAGTTGTATTTCTAATAAAGAATGAAATATTTTATCATCTTGTCAGATTTACCAAAATCTACCATTTTTACATATATATATATATATATATATTGAAACAGAGTTTATTAATTTGTCAATGCAATGTGGTATATATAGGTCGTACTTGCCAACGTTTGGAGGTTTGAATAAGGCGGCATGTACTCAGAGGTATTTTAAATAAAGGCCGATTGACATCCGGGCAATCTCACGCTATGGACTCGGCTATTGGCAAACATCTGTTAGCCATAAATAGCTGCAGGACCAATTATCAAGATTACTGTTTTTCTGTTCTACATAGAGCTTGGGATAAAGTCCAATTAAACATCTTAGAGGCTTTAGATCACCCCTCTCTATGTAGACAGAGAAGCAGTCATATTTTAAATATATTGGAGGTACGTATTAGGTATTGTTTTTTTTCTTTTCTTCTTCACCATCACCCAGTTTTTCCATATTATATTAATTACCTATTTTTACTACTTTCCGGTGTTTTGTATAGATAGACCTGGACAAGAGGGCCCTCGCAATTTTATTTTTTACAATTGTTTTCCTCCTCTCTGCCAATGATTCCTTTAATCCTTTGCTTGTATAAATTTTCTTGTACCTCTAGTTTATTAAAATATATATATATATACCTTTTAACATTGTGATATTGATCATTAATTCTTAGTGATTATGTTATATATTAACCTTCGGCCCGGCCAAACATGCCATTTCAAAGTGATGCACCGGAAGGAAGTGACACATTCCAATGGCCAGTAATCGTGTAGGTGGACTTGGCTAACAAAATGGGACAAGGTAAAATTCCCATGGTACACTCATAGACTGATACACCGGAAGAAAGTGACCTGTGAACTGCATGTCAGTTATTTCCGCTTGATGACGATCAAACAGGGCATTCCAAATATTGAGTGGGTGTTGAACTATTAAGACAGGAAGTCAGACAGTTGGGGACAAGACGGCCGTTGGAGAGTAGACGAGTTAGAAGACAAGATGTGGTAGAGCAAGCCAACACTCAGCAGAAAGCTGGGCTCCCGGGGCCTCCGGTTGAACATCAGGAGAACGAGAAAGACACAACGCTGATGGCCATAAGAGTAGGGGTCAATATGTTGCAGTTATGTTCGGTCTCCAACTCCCTCTCACAGTAAAACCCTGAGTAACCCTTTTCGAACCCTTACAATAAAGTGAGAGGTATATATTTTTCTAAAGACGTCTTCGCTCGTCTGTTTATTTATTGTGTCGTTATGATGCTGCATGTATGTAGATATATATGCATATGACAATACAACAATTAAAATATAGATCATTAATTCTCAGTGATATATATATATATATATACACCTTTTAACATTGTGATATTGATCATTAATTCTTAGTGATTATTTCTTTCAATTAAAATATAGAATATTTTCTTCAATAATTACGGTTGTTTATGTCTTATATGAAGTGTTTCACCCTTACTTTGTCCCAATATGCAAACTTTCTTGTGTTTTAGATCTTACTCGTTTTTTTTTTTTTGTTTTTTTTGTTTTTTTTGTTTTTGGTTTTGTTTTTTTCTTTCTTTTTTTTCTTTCAGTTCATTTTTACTCAATTGCATCTCTCTCTTTTTTTTTTTTCTTCTTCTTAAGCATTTCACGCGAAAAATAAAAAAGGCAAAAGAAAAGAATGAAAGGGCAAAGGCCAGGCGTCTACAACTCAACCGTCCGGTATATCGCCTTGACCACATTGTCAGAGAACGGTTGGTCATTTAGTTACTTTTATTTTTATTATTGTTATTATTAAGGTGAATCAAAAGTTTTGCCATATTTCTAGCTATCAGCTTTGGTCAAAAGGTTTTTTGATTTTCACTCTTAATTTTTGGCAACTTGTATCATCTCCATGTTACATCATTAATTTGATACATTTTGTCTCGTCATTACTGCATCATTTTTTTGTTGGTTTGTTTTTTTTTTTTGTATAACATATAAACCATGTTTATTCTTTAGTTTACATTAAACATTATTTTACATATATTTATTTTACATTAAACATTATTTTACATAAAACATTATTTTGCATATATTTATTTTACATTTAACATTATTTTACATATATTTATTTTACATTAAACATTATTTTGCATATATTTATTTTACATTAAACATTATTTTACATATATTTATTTTACATTAAACATTATTTTGCATATATTTATTTTACATTATTTTGCATATATTTATTTTACATTAAACATTATTTTACATATATTTATTTTACATTAAACATTATTTTACATATATTTATTTTACATTAAACATTATTTTGCATATATTTATTTTACATTTATTTATTTTACATTAAACATTATTTTACATATATTTATTTTACATTAAACATTATCTTGCATATATTTATTTTACATTAAACATATTTTGCATATATTTATTTTACATTATTTTACATTTAACATTATTTTGCATATATTTATTTTACATTAAACATATAAAAGATGTTTATTCTTTATTTTACACCTTTGATAGTGTGTAGTGAAAAAATTGCAATTACAGCCATTTTGTGCTACTTTTTCTGAAAAAAAAAGACTTGAGTATAAGTGCAGTGGCAAAAAAAATTAATGCCGTTGAAGGACCAGGAACTGTCAATGAATGTGTAGCCCAAAATTGGTTCAGGCATTTCAAGGAAGCTGACACCAGCTTTGAAGACAATCCAAGGTCAGGGAGACCTTCTATTGAGGGAGATGAGGCCTTGCTTGAAATGATTAGAAAACAGCCAAGTACAAGCATTCAGACATTGTTGACAGAACTTGGTCCTTAACAAATCAACACCTCTTTTAAGCTTGGGCTTGTGAACAGATGCTGAAATATTTGAAATACAAAATAGCTTGAAACATGGTAAAACTTTTGACTCACTGGTGTTATGTTAAGAAAGTCTCTGAACATAAGGAGGAAATTCTAGAAGTTCTAGATAGGAGAATGTCTACAAACCTTTTCATTTTGGATGCGTTACAGTGTAACCCGGATATAAGAGACCCTGATATAAGATAAAACAAGATATTTTCTCTGGTCCCAAATTAGAGCCTGTATTCATCATCATCATCATATCGCGCTGGTAGCACGGATATCCCTGACCCTCTCTCGCCACTCCTCCCTATCGTTCATCGCCCTAGGTAGGTCTTCAGGACAACATCCCGTATCCTCACATAGCTGCTGAATGTACGTTTGTGCTGGTCGTCCTGCTTTTGCGCGGCCATGTGTGGGGATCCATAAGAGTACATCTCTTATGAGTTCATCTCTGCTTCTCCAGCAATGTCCTGCATGTCTGGTTCGCCTAACTTGAATAGATTTCGTGATAGGGGGCAGGTGGCCGTACAGTTGGTGTCTTGTGGGGTGTTGCTGCCAGGACTTGTTCAGGATTGCACCAAAATAGACCAAAACTGGATATAAGATACTTATTCTCTGCCCCCCTCTCTTATATCTGGGTTACACTGTATTTATTTGTTACATGAAGAGGTTCAACCCTGAAAAATTCCTAGGCTTACCAAGGAAGGGAATTTTTTATTTTTTAATGGTTAAAGAAACTTGAAGATCAATGTAGCTGAAAAGTTCTTGGCCTAACAAAGTATACGTTTTATTCCACATATCCCAATTTTAACCATAGCTTAGAAGATGTTGACTGCATCCGCCGCGGGTGGGGGTGGGGTGGGGGTAAGACCCCCCCCAAGAGGTGTCTTGGGTATGACACTCAACTACATCTGGTGATGAGGCTCCAGTTCTAGAGCTCAGGGAGAGTATGGAGTCATACTTTCAATGCCATTACTCTCAGGTCCACTCCGGTCCAGACTAGTAGCACCTGTTAGTGTCCCATCTATGGATCAAATAGATTTGTTTAAAGATTTTTTTATTGGATAGGAATACTTGATATCATATAACAGTGTAAAAAAAATCTAAAAAAGTTAAGTTGGCGATCTTAGTTGAGGGTGACCCCGAAGGCTCTCTTTTCAATAGCTACTACACCAAGGTGTAAGGGAGGGTGCTACTCCTTTCCCTGGATTGCTCCACTTTGCCCTTGATCCGTACCTTATAATGTTGAGTGTTAAGCAAAGCGACATCAAGTACCATTTTTTGAATCTTTAGTATGACTTGGCCTGGGATTGAACCCAGGTCATTAGCAAACACTCTACTCATTAGGCCACGGCACAAAAAATACAAATATACAATGTATAGAATTTTCTCACATCTAGGCCTAAAATAACCCTACATGGATTGACATGCCATTAAAAAAGAGACAGCTGAAAATTAAACTGAATATAGGTGAGTGCCTCATACTTCTGCTCTTTTGCTAAACATAGTAAATGATTTGTGGTAATATAACCGAATTAGATTAAATGATCACATATAGCGTTCAATGCATGCACAGGTTCCATGATAAGAGGTGTACTCAGATATAGCGATCAATACATCCACAGGTTCCATTATAAGAGGTGTACTCGGATATAGCGATCAATACATCCACAGGTTCCATTATAAGAGGTGTACTCGGATATAGCGATCAATACATCCACAGATTCCATGATAAGAGGTGTACTCAGACTCCATATTAAATCAGTGTGTATCCTCCCTGGGGATTAATATGCATGCGTATGATTGTAAAGATAATAATTGATAATACTTGATATGAGAAATTTAACCAACTTAAAAAGAAGCAAGAAAAATAAGATGAAGGAAAGATTAGTGAAAAATAATAGTTTGCCGTGCGTTATCTAATAAGATTTGAAGATAATATTAATACTAATACTACTAGATGAAATGGAATTTAAATTTAAGATGAAAGAATGACTATTCAAAAAGTTACTAATGGCCGACAATGTTTTCATCTAATAAGAATGAATAATCCATATTACTCAACCTTTTTTTTTCTCCTCTTTTCTAGGTACCCAACGTTTATTGATGCATTACGCGACCTTGATGATTGTCTTTCCTTGTGTTTCTTGTTTGCAACGTTTCCAAAGTCATCTCACATTAATTTACCAAAAGTCCAGCTCTGCAGACGTCTCACAGGTATGACTTGAAATTCATTGCCTCAGTAGATGGCTTATAAGATCATAGTGTACATGTTCATTTCCCCCCACCCCACCCAAAAGAGCTCTATCACCCCTAAAAACTAAAAGTAAAGATGTTTGTTAAACAATTTGAATTGCTTTCTGCTCCCAAGAAGGAAACGAATGATCTTTTAAATTTGTGTATTTTGATGAATGAGGCCAATCGAGCACAAAGTCAGCAATGAATGCATGGCCCCAGGGTTCAAGGAGATGTGTCACTAAAGTAAACCATTTCACAATGAGAAAAGATTATTTTCTTGGAACAGAAAAAACACAATGTAAGAGACAGACTTGCTTTCTCCACTGGAGGAATTTTGAAATTCATTACTGGATTGTCATCAGAGAAAGTGGAGTGTTTAAATCGATAAATTATCAGTTTTTTTCTCATGTGAAGCCAATCTTGTGGCATTTCTATGCCTTTCAGTCTTGAAATGTGATTAACCAATATATATATAGCCGAAGTGATTAACCAATATATATGTATACACACACATACACAGAAATATGTGACGAAGTTGGCCTTTTCTTTATTTTTTTTCCCAAAAGAATTTTTTTTTCTTTTTCCCCCAGGCAGTGATTCAGGATATTGTAATCTCTAAATCCTGGCATTTTTTTTTTGTTTGTTTTTTTTTTCCTGGTAACCGTGAATGCTGGTAGATAGTAGGTTAGTAAATATATATATATATATATATATATATATATATATATATACACATACTCACAGGGTATCTTAAAATAGATGTAACTCATTAATATGATAATGATTTATTACTGAGACAAGAAATTCAAAAAAGGTTGCATGTCCTTGAAGCTGATATAACAACAATTAAAAATACATTGATTTGATGTCTCTAGCTCAAAGGATGCATTTTTTACAGGATGTGTTCCAAATAGCCACCATTGCGCTGATGACACACTCGAATTTGTCGAGCGAAGTTGTCAATCACCTTGATGCACTCTTTTTTTTGTACGGCATGAATCTTCTGATTGATGGCCGCTTTGAGTTCAGCTATGGATTGTGTATTGTTCTCATACACATTGTCCGTCAAGAACCCCCCCCCCGGATAAAAATCTAGGGGTTTCAGATTGGAACCAAACATCATCAAGGAAGTCAGGATCCTCTTCAATCTTGTTCTTGAGACTTAGGCTCATCACTAAACGTTTTTTTCATACCCGCTGATGTGAGTTTAAACTTGATCTGGATTCTGTATCGGTACAGCTGAAGATCCTTCTTTAAGATTCTTTGCAACGATGCACATGAAAGTCAAAGTTCTTTGGAATGTCTTCAGAGAGACTTTTTCAGACTCCTTCTGACACATCCACATTGTCAGGACATCTTGCAGTCAACTTCCTGCCAGATCTGGGATTTTCTGCTTTCTTGTTGAGGTTATTTACTGACCTTGTGGCTTCAAATTTGTGTACCCAATAATAAATTTGGCTTTTCTTGGAATAATTGTTAAAGTTAAGTAAGTAAAGTTGGCGACCGTAGTCAAGGGTGACCCGAAGGCTCCCTTTTCAATCGCTACTACACCGAGGTGTAGAGGAGGGCGCTACTCCTTTAAGTCTTTGGTATGATGCGACCTGAGATTGAACCCAGGTCTCCCAAACCATTGGCGAACACTCTACCCGCTAGGCCAATGAGTCGGTTGCAAAATATTTCTTGCACAGTTTTGAATGATTTTGTCTCCAAATAAGAGACACAAGATATTTTTTCCTCTTGTCCAAGGCATTGTGATCAAGGATTAATTATTTTTTACTATTTTCAAATCAGAAACAAAAAAAAAGAACACATTGTTATTAGTAGTAGAGTTATTATCAGTCATATGGGTCCCATGTATATTGAGACACCATATATATATATATATATATATATATATATATATAAAAAGTAAAGTTAGGGACTGTAGTTAAGGGTGACCAAAAAGCTCCCTTTTCATTAGCTACTACACTGAGGCATAGGGGAGGGCACTACTCCTTTCTCTGGATTGCTCCACTTTATCCTTAATCTTTAGATCGTAATGCTGAGTGCTAAGCAAGGCAGCATCAAGTACCATTTACTTTTTGAGTTGACCTGGGATTGAATCCAGGTCTCTCGGACCATTGGCAAATACTCTACCCATTAGGCAAATGGGCCAGAATATGTATCATATATCAGATGGAAATTAAATGAAAAAGCAAAAAATATGATTTAACACTTCCTCAGTGGACTTGTACGGTAAAAAAGATAAATTGCATCGTGGCACTCTCACTGGAACTAGGAGTATCAAACACGTACACCATTGAAAAGTAAAACAAAGCAGTTAGACTTTGAATTATAGTTGTGTGTGTAGAACCATTTAACTGTGCATCAAATGTTAAAATATCCTGTTTTTCTGGAAGTTAGATAAAAAAGGTCATACTGTTAATTTAACTGTTTTTCATATATAAGAAATAGAAAAATTTGTCAATTTTATAAACATTAATTCTTTTTTTTTTTTTTCCCTTTTTTCTTTCTTTCAGTTGAGTTTATGCATTTTATAATTGCTTCAAGGTCATTAAGTAAAGTAAGTGATTATTTTTTTCCACATTTTTTCTGATTTTTTTTAGTTTCAATTTTTCACTTTTCTTGTGTTGTTTTCTTTTTCACTTCCTTTTTTTTTTTCTACTTTTTTCTTTTTTTAGTTTCAATTTTTTTACTTATTTTTTTTTCACTTCCTTGGGGTATTTTTTTTTCCCACACTTTTTTTTATATCTTATATTTTTCACTTTTCTTATTTTTTGCTTTTTCTCCGCCCATACCTTTTCACTTTCTTTTTCTTTTTTTTCATTTTTTCTTTTATTTTTTCACCCCCCCCATTTTTTAATAAACTTCATTACTTTTTATTTTCTTTCACTTTATTTTTTTTTTTACTTTTTAAAAATGTACATTTTTTTAATATTAATCATTTGTTCTACATTTTATCTGTTTTGCAACAATTAATCTTAAAATCTGTAAATATTCATAAAATATCCTTAAAAATTTATGGGTGAAAAATGAGAAGAAAATTTCAAAGAAAGAAACAAATTTCATTGGACTGTAGTTAAAAAAAAAGAATAAAAAAATAAAAGCTGGTGTAATGGTAATCGTCGTAAGAAATGGACATGGCAACACGAGTTCAAATCCTGGACGAGACTGATTGCATTTAACATAGCACTTATAGCCTTGGGAAAGGTATGAATCCAATTATTCTCCCTCCAGCTATGGGTAAATAGTAGGACAGACTGGGTTCTTCAGCCATAGTGAGGCAATTAGTCTAGGAGAAGGAAAACTCTGAATTCAAACCTGTTAAACTCCGCTTAAAAATTGACCTAGTGTCATTTCCTGCTCGAGCAGAGGGGTTGGTAAATATGATAAAAAAACAAAAGCTGCATTCTCATTTAGTAAAATTAGCACAAATCCAGAAGTGTGGGGCACCCAGTGAGAAGCAAGCTGAATTGTAAAAAATGTTCAACATTGAATAATTACTTGAGAAAGAGCCTTCCATGTTGATATGTGAATATTTATAGAAGGTAGTGGATGTTTGATAAAAATGAGCTGGAGCTGTTTGCTGTTCAAACATGACGAAATAATTTTGAGAGTTTTTTTTATTTATTGTATTTATTTTAATATATTTATTTCAGGTGTTCATCTCAATCAAAGGAATTTATTACCAAGCAGATATCAATGGTGTCAAAGTAAATTGGGTTGTACCGCACAAGTTTGCTCATAATGTAAGTAAAAATAAATTCTCTAAATTATTATAAGTTGCAAGTTATTTTATATCTTAGAATATTTTATCATTGTTATGTTGGGATATTTTTGGTCAACACTTTCATCTATTAAGTTCAGTAATAATTGGTTTTATTACAATTTTAGTTATTATCTAATGGTGAATAGACCACTTCAAATTGTGTGTGTGTGTGTTGGCTGACTGTTGTCAAGGAAAACCTGAAGGCTACTTTTTCAATAGATACTACACCGGTGTAAGGGAGGGCACTACTCCTTTCTTTGGATTGTTCCACTTACTCTTGATCTGTATGTTATAATGCTGAGTGCTAAGCAAGGAGGCATCAAGTACCAATTTTTTAGTCTTTGGTATAAACTCAACCTGGGATTGAACCCCGGTCTCCTAAAACACTAACCATTATGCCAACGAAGATCTATTTATTCATATATGACAATATGCCAGTGTTTAATGTTTAATTTTTCTTTTTTTTTGTTAAACTATCTTTAGGGCAGTCTTAAAATGCTTCATCCGAAAATTATTTTCAAACAATTAAATTTTTAGCATGCTATTATTGTTAATAGCATTTCATTTCAAAATGTAGTGATGTATAGTTGTTGGCTACCATAGTCGAGGGCGACCAGAAGGCTCCCTTTTCAATAGCTACTACACCAAGGTGTCCGGGAGGATTGCTCCATTTTACCCTTGATACCTACCTTATATTGCTGAGTGTTAAGCAAGGAGGTATTAAGTACCATTTTTAAAGTCTTTGGTATGATGCCCTCGGGATTGAACCCAGGTCTCCTGGACCATTGGCGAACACTCTACCCACTAGGTCATTGTGCTAAAAAAAATTTTTTTAAAGGATGATGTCTGCTGTAGATTTTTTTTTTTTTAATTAAAAAACTTTTATGAGAATTTAAAAATTTTTGTAAAATTTTAATGCAAACAAAATCTAGTTTTTGAAAATATTTTGATTAAAAATCATATTGAAAGTAAGAATAATCTATTATTAATAAATAAAAACTAATTTAAATAAGGGATGTTGTAACTATTTAATTAAATAAGGAGAGGAATTGAAAGAAACCAGGTCTTTGTTTGATGATATTATAATTAGAAATAATACTAGCTTCAACAATCTTTGTGTTTTTTATTATGTATATCAACTAACATTTGAGAATTTTGAAAATTAAAATTTTACAGAAAAGGCTGTATTCTACAGCCCCAGCTTGGTCCAGTCAACTGGGGCTGTAGAATACACCGACTGCATCTTTGTGAAGGAGTAAGACTCCCCCAATGAGTATCCTATTATGACACTAAACAATCTGATGGTGAGGTTCCAGTAATACTGGAGCTTTGGGGAATGTGGAGTACCTCTTTATTGCCATCGCTCCCAGGTTCACTCTGTCCTGGAGTAGTAGCACCTGATAGGGTTCTATCTATGAATCAAATAGAAGTAAACTGCGTACATATGCTGAACTGAATTGTTTGAAATAGGACTGTTTTGACATCGAAACTGCATACTTATGCTAAACTAAATTATCTGAAATAAAGCTGTTTTGACATTTAACTGTGTGTGGACAAAAACTATACTGAATTGTTTGAATAAACTTAATTGTTTGAAAGAAAAATATTTGTGACAATTAAACTGTCTATTTATACTAAAATGAATTGTTTGGAATAGAACTGTTCATTTCTATAAAAATGGATTTGGCATTAAATAACCTACAAAAGTTGATATGCTATAAAAACCAAACAAACACTTCACCCTGCATGTTATCCCATCTCCAAAAAATTGAATTAATCAGTAAAATATTCTTATATTTTTTTTCCATTTTTTTATCAACATTCTAGTACCGTGAATTGTAAGGTATTTTATATTTGAATAATTTCTTTTTCTTTTAACAGTACTCTACTGGAGTGGACTACAAAATAATGCAGATCTTCTCTGAGATTTACACAACTCTACTTGGATTTGTTAATTATCGGCTATACAATTCCATCAACTTGTATTACCCCCCAAGGGTAAGGAGTTTGATCAAACCTTATGTTTCAACACCCACATCAAATACCTAAAACTAGTGCAAAACCCTATACATGTTTTTTTTTTTTTTTTTTTTTTCTTGTTTGTTTTTTATTTTTAATATTATACAGTGGTGGGTCAAAAGTTTTGCAATATTTTTATAACATGAGGCATAATTTGGCAGCTGCAGATGCTATTAATAAGATTATGAAGGTGACTACACTGAACTGTAAGATGCCGAGCTCACCTGATACTCTCTGAGTGCTACTCACTAGATTTGCCTCTATAGCCTGGAATCTACACTTTTAGGCCTAACTGACATTGTCGAGGTCTCAATAGTGATAAACTACACTGGACTGAGATGCTGAGCTCACCTGATACTCTTTGAATTCTACTTACCAGACTTTTCCCTTTGGCTTGAAGTACAGCCTTAGAATCCATGCTTTTAGGCCTACCTGAGACAAACTATACTGGTTTGTGAGATGTTGACCTCACCTGATACTCTCCGAGTGCTACTCGTTGGATTTGCTTCTATGGCTTGGAGCACGGCCTTAGAATCCACACTTTTAGGCCTACCTGACATTGTCACCATTTTGGAGGTGATAAACCATACTGGATTGTGAAATGTTGACCTCACCTGATACTCTCCGAGTTCTACTTGCCGGAATTGCCTTTTTGGCTTGGAGCACAGGCTTGGAATCCGCAGTTTAAGGCCTACCTGACCTTGCCTGATTGTCGAGGTTCTTGCAACCTGAGCAAAATTTCTTGAATTGTTTAGTTACTGTAATGTGAACAACTGCAACTTCACCTTTTGCAAAACAAATATTTTTGGTTGTTTCTGTAGCATTATCATCCAGTTCATTGCATGTTCCTTTGTATCGCATTCAAATCAGGCATAGAGTGAAGCAGTGCATAACATATTAGCATACCAACTACCACAATACTACCACCTACTGCAGGTACATTCCGCTGCTAGAACTGTTTTGGTTATGTGATATACACACTACAAACCAGCAGTTACCAAAATATTGCAAAACTTTTGACTCACTCTTGTGAATTTGTTATTCTATTCTTTATCATATTGCAAAACTTTTGACTCACTCTTGTGAATTTTTTATTCTATTCTTTATCATATTGCAAAACTTTTGACTCGCTCTTGTGAATTTGTTATTCTATTCTTTATCATATTGCAAAACTTTTGACTCGCTCTTGTGAATTTGTTATTCTATTCTTTATCATATTGCAAAACTTTTGACTCGCTCTTGTGAATTTGTTATTCTATTCTTTATCATATTGCAAAACTTTTGACTCACTCTTGTGAATTTGTTATTCTATTCTTTATCACATTTTGCCCATAAATGAAAACATCACTGACAATTTTTGAAAGAAAATAAATTTTCCTAACTAAAGATACTAGTGTTTTACTATTTCTAGTGGAACTTCATAAATCAGGATAGGTATTATTAGATATTATTTATGACCAAACTCAATTGTATTGAAAATCTGTAATCAAGAAAATGAATATGTAGCAGTCCAAAAATAAGTATTCACTTTTTATGTAATATTTCATTTTTATTACAGGTCTTTTACAATTTTATTTTTGGTTCCAGATCTTCAAATGCGATTGAGTTTGGTAATTGATAATACCTAATGATATCATATTTTGATTGTATAATGTTCCACTATGAATAATTAAATCCTGGTAACTTTGATTCAAATGAAAATTAACTTTTTATGGAAAATTATTTGGGATGTAGTCACCTATGTGCAATATCTCAGTCTCTTAATCTATTTCCTTTTCTCTCTCTCTCTCTCTCTCTCTCTATATATATATCTGCTGCCTATATATATATATATATATATATATATATAGGCAGCAGATTCTCTTGGAAGCATGTTTTACTGAAGATGAAAACAGGGAATTAAGTGTTTAGCTTTTTATTCAGTTTTCCATGTTGACAAACGAGACGTTGCAAAATTGCCTGAAGAATCAGTTAATGTAATCAGAGTATGTGTACTTCTGACAGTTTTCAGGACTTAGGTGCTCCTGTGTTGTGGAGTCTTGATTCTTCTGTGTTCAAGGAATTTTTTGGTTGGTGTAACATCATGTGTGGACATGATGGCCATTGGTGCTGGTTTGAAATGTAGAGATAGTGCCTGAGGATCAAGTGACTCTTAATTGACCAAGGCTGTCAGATTTTAGTACCTATATCAAATGCTTTTAAAAACTCCCATTCCCAAGCTAAAAAAAGATTTTCTTAAATCTACAGTGTTTATTCTTTATAAGAATCACTTCTAATACATGAAGCCATTTCTTGCAATTAATGCTATGTGATATTTTTGTGTTATCAACTGTAGAATAATAACGATAACACTTATCGCCGTAAGGGTCTCAGCTTGCGTCCAGCCGGCAGACAAAAATAAAGCAGGCTGTAACTCAATACGAGAATTTGTCAAATGTTTGTGGGAGTGTTTGGGTCTTGGATGATGTTTTTGTTAGTGTGTAAACTGGTAGCACTAGTGTTTAATAAAAGGCAAGTTAAATACCTTGAATGCAAAATCAATCAAGCACTCCACAACACAAGAACAACTACTGTTATCTAAATCATACAAAAATGTAAATAAACACTGACATCTCACTTAATCAGATATATTTACCAAAATTACATGAAAATATCTTAAAATACTCTAGATTGAATTTATTGAAAGAAATCACTATTGACTTCAACCACAACCTCCAGATGACTTTGGAACCTCCTGCAAGTCTTTCTGATAGTCTCCTTGTTTGAATTCATAAATGCTTTTGTTATCCTTGCCTTCAGTTCATTTTTGGTGTTGCACAGAGTTTTGTTGGACTTTTGCTCAAGAATTTCTCAAATAATCATGGGAGTTTTGGGGTCTTCTATGTATTTACAGATGTGTGTACAGGTGGGGCACTAGTGTTCGATAAAGGGCAAGTTAAATTTCTTGAGCACAGAATCCAGCCAATACTCCACAGCACAGGAGCACTTACGTCCTCGAAAATAACCAAAGATGATCAGACGTACCTGTCTGTACTCAGATGACGCTAACACAAACTTAGGACAGTTTTTAAACTACCTTCAACCACAATTTCGACATCTTGTTTGTCAAAAAGAAAAGATGAATAGAAAGCTAAACTTTAAATCATCATTTGTCATTTTCAATTAGATATGCCTTCAATAAGTATATGTCTAAGTCTGTTTCTATGAACCTATATATGTCTGTCTATATCTATTTTTCAAACTCTTAAGAAAACGTATATACTTTCAACAGATATTCATCAAATATGTTTGCAATTAAGCAAATAAGAGGAAAGATGTTGATTTTTGGAATTTTAACGAAAGGCACTTGTAATGTAGGGGTTATTGAATTATTATTAGAATTGGATTCGGCTACATGAGTTCTAATCCTGAACAAAGCTATTTGCATTTCACATCGCATTGTTACCCTTGTGAAAGACATGCATCCAACTATTTTCACTCAAAGTATTGGTAAATAGTAAGACAGTTTAGGTTCTTTAACCTTGGTTTGGCAACTGGTCTAGGAGAAGGAAAACTGAATTCAAACCAGTTGTTGACCTAGAAAGAGGTGGGCTCTGCTCACCCAGGGTATATTTTATGAGTAGTGTCCTTGTGACAAAACTAAGTTATTAGACTGGTGACCGATCAAAGTCTGACAACATCGTACCATTTTTCTCTCTTCACAGTCTGGTAATATCTCTCTCTCAGTATGTTCACATCTATCTCCATCCATCCATATCCTACCATTTGTCTCTCGTCTCAACGTTTCCTATCTATCTCAGTCTGGTAATATCTATCTCCATCCATCCATCCATATCCTACTATTTTTCTCTCTTCTCAACGTCTGCTATCTCTGTTGATATCTATCTTCGTCCCTCCATTTTTCTCTCTCTCCTCTTAACGTCTACTATTATGATAAAGTTTAATCCACTAATTTACTTCATCATGTGTTTTGTTAAGGTTGCATTTATAATTTCTAACATTTAAGTTCATGCCTTCAAAGGGAGGGGGGTTCAACTGATGACACATTGTTTCAGTAAGTTTTCTAGAATGACCTTTGCTGTATGAGTAGAATTCAGAGACTCCATGTATTTTTATTTTTGTTTAATTTGTTTCTTCATTTTTTTCTCCTTTTGTTACAGCTTGCCATTAGGCATAAAAAAACGTCAGAAATTGATGAAAAATGTTCAAAGGAAGATTTTTATGAAGAGGTCAGTTTATTTATATTTCTTCTTCTTTATTAATCAAATTGTTAAGTTCTGTTATTATTTAACTCCTAAACTGATCCCCCTCTTAATGTTGTTGATCAACTCCTTCTGGCCAATAAGGTTCAGTTTTGTAATTATTTAACTCCAACACTGATCCCCCCACATAATGTCGAAAAAGTCTAATCAACTCTGTCTGGCAAAGAGGGTTCAGTTTTGTTATTATTTAACTCCTAAATCGATCCCCCACTTAATATTGTCTAAAAAGTCTAATCAACTCTTTCTAGCCAATAGAGTTCAGTTTTGTTATTATTTAACTCCTTAACTGATCCCCCACTTAATGTTGTCTAAAAAGTCTCTTCAACTCTTTCTGGTCAAGAGGGATCAGTTTTGTTATTATTTAATTCTTAAACTGATCCCCCACTTAATGTTGTCTAAAATGTCTAATCAAGTCCACAGGGTTTATTTACTTTCTTTTTTTTCCCCTCTTCTCTAGCAACTTGGAGCTTTGACACAAGAATTGAAGAAACATGGTGACACCACTCAGGATGAAGCTGAGATTGATCATTTTCCTTTAACAGATGTAAGTTTTTTTCATATTTTAAATTTTTTGTGTTGCCCAGTTGGTTGGGGCTGTAAAATATGCTGACTGCTTCTCTGCAGAGTGGTAAGATTCCCCCAACGAGTGTCCTGTTTATGACCTAAACAATCTGATGGTGAGGTTCTATTAATGCTGAAGCTTTAGGTAATGCTGTGTACCCCTTCATTGCCATCGCTCCCAGGTGCACTCTGGCCTGGATTAGTAGCACCTGATAGAGTCCTATCTATGGGTCAAATAGAACTAAACTGTGTACTTATGCTAAATTGAATTGCCCAAATAATACTGTTTTGATATTTAAATTGCGTACTTATGCAAAACAGAATTGCTTGAAATAGAACTGTTTTTGACATTGAAACGGTACTTATGCTCAACTAAATTGTTTGAATTAGAACTGTTTGACCAAACTGAATAGCTTGAAATAGAAATGTTTTTGTCAATTAAACTGTGTACTCATGCTAAACTGAATTGTTTGAAATAGGACTGATTATTTGTATTAAAATGAATTAGGTTGATATGCTAAAAAAACAACCAAGTCAAAGCACAGCTTTGGAATCTACAGTTTTTTAACAACTTGAACTTGTTTGATGATCAAGGTTCTTGCAACCCAAGTAAAATTTCTATAATCGTCTGTTAACTGCAATCAACTGCGCATTCACTTCTAGCACAACAAATATTTTTATTGCCTCCACTGCATTATGGCTCACTTTGAACTTGTAAAGCATAAAATTCCTGAATTAGACTACGTTGCTTGTTCATCTGCCCGGTTTTCAAATTACACCAAGAGTGCAGCAATGCGCAACCTGTCAGTTCACTAACTACCACAACACTACCAACAAAAGTGAGTACCTTTAACAGCTTGATTTGGTTCGGGTTTTATGGCACATCAACCATTGTAGGTTATTTAATGCCAAATCTATTTTTATACATATAAACAATTCTATTGCAAACGATTCAGTTTAGCATAAATACACAGTTTATGGCATATCAACCCTTTTCGGGTCATTTAAAGTCGAGTCAAGTCATTTTGATAAGTTTCAAACGATTCAGTTTAGTATAAGTATAGTTTTTTGTTGAATTACTTGAAAAAGAACTATTTTTGACATTTAAACTGTATTTATGCTAAACTAAACTGTTTGAAATAGAACTGTCTGAACTTTTTCTAAACTGAATTACTTGAAATAGGACTGTTTTTGATATTGAAACTGTACATTTATACTAAATTGAATTGTTTGAAATAGAACTGTTTTGACATTTAACCATTTGTAAACAAAAACTATACTTATACTAAACTGAATTGTTTGAAATTTAATTTGCCATTAAATGACCCGAAAAAGGTTTATATGCTGGAAAACAACCAACTAACCAAACAACTCTTTGTGATTTGATTAATAATCATATAATTCCCCAAATGTCTATCCATTTGACTCTGACTCCACCATTTTTTTAAAGAATTGTTAATCATTACTGAAAAGGTTTGAAACTATATTCAATAAAGATTCCACCCTATCAGGGGAGCTTAGAATATATAGTTTGGTACTCCTTCATTACATTACTCCCAAGTTCACTTTGAATCGGAGTTGTAGTACCTATTAGGGTTTTATCTATTAGTCAGATAGTTCTGTATAAAAATTATTTGTATTAAATAGAAAATTGATAAATTTGATACCATATAATTAAATTATTTGTATTAAGGATTGTTATTGGAAGCGATAATTGTTTACTAAGGATTATTATTAGTTACTTGAAACCATTTAACTGTGTGCAAATTATTTGTATTAAGAATAGTTACTTGAAGCTCTAATTGTTTAATAAGGATTATTATTAGTTACGTGAAACCATTTAACTGTGTGCAAATTATTTGTATTAAGAATAGTTACTTGAAGCTCTAATTGTTTACTAAGGATTATTATTATTAGTTACTTGAAACCATTTAACTGTGTGCAAATTATTTGTATTAAGAATAGTTACTTGAAGCTCTAATTGTTTACTAAGGATTATTATTATTAGTTACTTGAAACCATTTAACTGTCTGTAAATTATTTGTATTAAGAATAGTTACTTGAAGCTCTAATTGTTTACTAAGGATTATTATTATTAGTTACTTGAAACCATTTAACTGTGTGCAAATTACTTGTATTAAGAATAGTTACTTGAAGTTCTAATTGTTTACTAAGGATTATTATTATTATTAGTTACTTGAAACCATTTAACTGTGTGCAAATTATTTGTATTAAGAATAGTTACTTGAAGCTCTAATTGTTTAATAAGGATTATTATTATTATTATTATTAGTTACTTGAAACCATTTAACTATGTACAAATTATTTGTATTAAGAATAGTTACTTGAAGCTCTAATTGTTTACTAAGGATTATTATTATTATTAGTTACTTGAAACCATTTAACTGTGTGCAAATTATTTGTATTAAGAACAGTTACTTGAAGCTCTAATTGTTTACTAAGGATTATTATTATTATTAGTTACTTGCAACCATTTAACTGTGTGCATATTATTTGTATTAAGAATAGTTACTTGAAGCTCTAATTGTTTAGTAAGGATTATTATTAGTTCCTTGAAACCATTTAACTGTGTGCAAATTATTTGTATTAAGAATAGTTACTTGAAGCTCTAATTGTTTAATAAGGATTATTATTATTAGTTACTTGAAACCATTTAACTGTGTGCAAATTATTTGTATTAAGAATAGTTACTTGAAGCTCTAATTGTTTACTAAGGATTATTATTATTATTAGTTACTTGAAACCATTTAACTGTGTGCAAATTATTTGTATTAAGAATAGTTACTTGAAGCTCTAATTGTTTACTAAGGATTATTATTATTATTAGTTACTTGAAACCATTTAACTGTGTGCAAATTATTTGTATTAAGAATCGTTACTTGAAGTTCTAATTGTTTACTAAGGATTATTATTATTAGTTACTTGAAACCATTTAACTGTGTGCAAATTATTTGTATTAAGAATAGTTACTTGAAGCTCTAATTGTTTACTAAGGATTATTATTATTAGTTACTTGAAACCATTTAACTGTGCAAACAAATATTATATAAGAGAAATGATTACACAAAGCCATATAATTATTGCTAATATATAGAAATACTTGAAACCATATGATTCAATGCAAGTATTAGGAATAATTGATATCATTTAATTATGAAGAAAATCCTCTTAAAAATATAAATCTCAGTTTATAATGAATGTGATTCCCTAACTTGTTGGCAAGAAATAACCTTAGGCAGGTTGACATGCCATTCAAATCAATAGTTCTGCTAAATGCTCCTCATTTTTGTGTAAATTGTAATCCCCCCCACCTCATTCTTACAGTCCGAAGGTCTAGATGACATGGAAAAGGCAAAGATTGAAATGAAGAAGCAAGCAGATTTCCAGAAATTGTTTCAAGGTTTGAAATTCTACCTCAACAGAGAAATTCCAAGAGAATATATGGTATTTATTATCAGGTTGGTTTTCTTTTTTTTTTTCCCCTCATATTCTTAATGGTACTATTCTTGGAAATTTTACAAGATTCCTTTGTTGCCTCTTCATAATTCAGTTTGTTACTTAAAATTTCTTTCAACTTCACTCTCTTTCAAACCATAGTGATGGCTACTTGGTGTTGTTAGTATATCTGTTGTTTTTTTTTCGTTTTTTTTTTCTCTTAACATTTACAAACAAATTGGTAAATAGTTTGGATTTCAGCTGAGAAAGGCATAAATACATTTCACCCTGTTATCAGATACCTTGACCTGAATTGTTCCTCATTGGCATAATTGAAGAATACAGAAAATAAATTACCCCCCCCTGCTCATAACTGCTACACCGCCTTTGGGGTAGTCACAGTAAAAGAAGCTGTCATAATTATTATCAGCTTTCGTCACTAGTTTTAAAATAATTATTGCTACTAGCCCATATCAAGGTTGGAGCTAGAAGTAAAACTAATATATATATATATATATATATATATATATACAGACAGACTGTTTCGTTGTATCACAACTCTTCAGTGTGGCTAGACACGTAGGACGCTTGAAGCTGGGATCGAAACCCGCCCAACTTTACGTAAGACTTAGTATCAGACCACTCAGTCCACAAGTGTACCATGTCAGCTAGGGAATTATAAGGTATTAAATAGCAGCAGCGTTTGTTTGTTTACATTTTATACCTTACCACATACCAGAGTGCTCAATTCGTTTGAAGAGCTTTGCATTATATATAAATATCTTGCGGTACATACAAAATTGGGAAATTGCTTTAATTGTGTACTCATATTGAAATATTTTAAACATTCTTAAAAAGAGATGGCCCTGTTGGCTGGGGCTGTAGAATACACTGACTGCATCTCTGCAGAGGGGTCAGACTCTCCCAACGCAATGAGTATCCTGGATATGACACTAAACAATCTGATGTGGTGAGGTTTTAGTAATGCCAAAGCTTTGGAAATGCGGAGCACCCTTTCATTGCCATTGCTCCCAGGTCCACTCTGGCATGCGATAGTAGCTCTTGATAGGATCCTGTCCATTGGTCAAATAGAACTAAACTTTGTAATTACGCTTAACTGAATTGTTTGAAATAGAACTGTTTGATCATTTAAACTGTGTACTTATGCTAAACTGAATTGTTTGAAATAGAACCGTTTGATCATTTAAACTGTGTACTTATGCTAAACTGAATTGTTTGAAATAGGACTGTTTTGCAATTTTACTTATGCTAAACTAAATTGTTTGAAATAGGACTGTTTTGACATTTAACTGTGTGTAAACAAAAACTGTACTTATGTATATTTGAAGATAGGAAGATCTTGAAACAAGCAAACTTTTATCAAACTCACTTAATTCGGCATTAAATGATCAGAAAAGGGTTGATATACCATAAAACAAAACAACCAAACATTAAAAAGGGACACTTTATTTTGATTATGTCTCATCAGAGAATTTTATCTATAATTCTTGTGAAGAATTCAAAATTTGGGTTGTGGCCAATGGAAATGCAAAGAGCTAGAGTAAAAAAAATATACATATATATATATATATATTATAGTATCCGTGCTGATGGCATGACAAGATAATGAGATGATGATAGATATATATACACATACACTAATATATTCTCCAAATTGAATCATTCCCAATTTCTCTTCTTTGGATATATATAAATATATATATATATATCTCTATCATCATCTCATCAGTCGGATATCCCTGACCCTCTCTCGCCACCCCTCCCAATCGTTCATTGCTTCCGGTAGATCCCCAAGGCTACACCCTGTATCCTCAAAGCTGCTGTATGTAGGTTTGTGCTGGCCGCCCTGCTTTTGCACAGCCATGTGAAGGGGTCCATTGGAGTACATCATTTATGAGCTCGTCCCTACTTCTCCAGCTGTGTCCTGCATGTCTGGTTCATCTAACTTGGATAGTTTTTGTGATGGGTGGTTGTTGGCTGTACAGCTGCTGCTTTGTTGGGTGTTACCTCCAGGACTTGTTGAATATTGCTCGCAGTTTGCTTGAAGCATTGCATAAATTTGAAGCCTATTACAATGCAAAATAATTATTCAGAGTCTAATTAATTTTGAACTTGAAAACTTCATCATCATCGACTTTTATAAGATGAATTTGGTGTTGTATATTCAAATTTTTGGGACGTTGTAAACCTGGTGTCACGTGAGGTGTTTAAACGCCATGCAGAAGAGACTTGATTTCAGTTGTCCTAATCCATTCCATTTTTTTTATACTAATAATCAATTCAATGTTAAATTCTAATCTGCTGTTAAATTGAGTAACAATTTGGTTTCACTCTGGTATCTGGTAAGGTATAAAATGTAAACAAATGAACGCTGCTGCTACTTAATACCTTATAATTCCCTAGTTGATGTGGTACGCTTGTTGGCCAAGCAGTCTGATACTAGGTCTAATGTAAAGTTGGGCGGGTTTTGATCCCAGCTTCAAGTGTCCTACATGTCCAGCCACACTTAAGAGTTGTGATACAACAAAACAGTCTGTCTGTGGATGACAATATATATATATATATATATATAGTCCACTATATCTATAACTAAATAGTGCTCAATATCGATGATGGAGCATCTCTTGGTCTGATGATCGCATAGGCAAGAAACTGTATCCTGATTTAGATTATATATGTGTACATAAAAGACAAACTAAAATATTTTTTTAAACATGTTTACCTAACTCATCCATCACAGGCAGGATGTGATTCAAGGACAATTATTTTAAAGCAGAATATAGCTGATTTGAATTCAGAGTTTTCCTTCTCCTAGACTGGTTGCCTAATGAAGGCTAAAGAATCCAGTCAGCCCTACATGTTAGGGTGGAGAGAAGAAATAGATTCATACCTTTCCTAGGATTTGAACTGGGTTCATTGAAACTATTTCACGCCACAGTGTCCGTTAGACTAAGCATAAATCCTGAGTTCGTTTTATATTACTCCCGTTGATTTATTGTCCAAAAGTCAAAGAATTATTACAAAAAGTTATTTTTGTTCTAAATGATAAATTCTTCTTTCAGGTCTTTTGGTGGAATGGTATCATGGGACCGGACAGCCACAATCGGTTATACTTACCAAGAAGATGACCAAACAATCACTCATCAAATTGTTGATCGACCGAATCAAGAGAAGAAGTTTTTATCTCGGTAGGTAGCAATAACAACAACAACAACCATAGCCCACTGATAAATATGGCCCCATATGTCACATTTACAGGCCGATTTCTTTTATTGTCAATTAATGTATATTTTATCTGAAAAATATTAAAATTGTGCAAAAATACAGAAATATTTTTTTCCAGAAAATTAATAATAAAATTATAAAATATTTTAGGCAAACAAACAAATATTAATTAAAAAAAAAATAAGCAGTAATACAAAAACGTAAGTAAAAGGAACTTAACATTTTCTCTTTTAAAATGGATTTTCTTTAGACCTTGGCCTTTTTTAAACATTTCACAGTATTCTTTTGAACTTCATAAGATGAAATTTTTTGTTTATTGTTGTAAAATATATTTACAACAATCTTTATTGCAAATATAAGTCCTTTTTCAATGTGTTTTTCACATCTAAAACTATATTTTGGAGAATATATTCCCAAAACTTGTTCTGCAGACACTTTTGTTGTGGATTCATGATTTTTTACTATAAATTGATCTGCATATTCAAGTATAGCAAAACAAGCACCGCCATTTGTCTAGATGGAACAGTAAGACCTCCTCGAGAAAGTAAGTCAAAGTATTCCTTATCTGTAGCCGTATCACTATCATTGCCTACCATCATCAGGTAACACATTTCACATTGAAAATTAATTAATTTATTTGTGATATATCCAGAAATTGTTTAGGCTACTTCTTTGCTGTCGTGTGACAAGAAGAGCTTATTTATTTCTGATTCATGCTGAGCCAAAAAGTTAAGTATTTTGTGATTCTTTTGAACTGGCTTGAGGTTTTCCTCCCAAAAGTTGATGTTTTGTTTTAAAAGAGACCGACAGGTCAATATTCTCTCAGTACTCAACACTTCTCGAAAACTCACCAAAAATCTACCACCACTCATCTGTCGATATTGGGAAAATCTATTTTCCAGAAGGTCACTTTGAAACGTACGGGTGAAAATAAATTCATACTCTTCATCTAAAAGTTCTTGCATAAGCATATCCTGTCCTCTCAAAGTTATAACAAAAGCTTTGGAAGTTTGCTTTGTCAGACAAAAATCTGAAATTTGTGCCCAAGACTCAATCCAATCATATAATCTTTTGTAGAAATCAATTTTTCCATCATTTAAAATGACTGCATTGTTCAAAAAATTTGCTATTGTCCACCAGCATGATACCAATCTAAGGAAGTTTGACATGTCAGCTTGATCAGGAAAATAGCTCTCACAACCTGCAATATTTGTCTCATGAAAAATGGCAACAGCTAAATTAACATTTTCTTTATTGTCACTAGGATGCAATGCTTTTAAAGTTAGCTTTGGAGCCTTGCGTAATTTAACATTTAGAGCATTATCTTTGTTATATACTTTGTGTAAGTCAGACCAAGCTATATATCCCTCCTTACCGGAAACAGAAATATTTGAGATCTCAAATGTAAAAGCAGGAAATACAAATTTCTTTTTGTTCAGTAAACTATTACGAATATTTTTTAATAAATGAACAGAATCAAAAAACAGAAATATTTTTTGGGGAGGATTAGAAAGAGTTATATAATGCGTTTTGTCCCCCTCAAATTTATCAATTAAAATGTTAAAGGCATTCACATTGGCTGAATGATTGTCTGCAACAACAGCCCAAATAAAAAATCCAGAATTCATCAGTTGAAAAATACATTTTAGGATTTTCTGAGAAAGCCACTCAACATTTACTGTTACTTCAGGACAGGCTTTAACAATTGACGGTATTTTTTTTGTTTTTTTGTTTAGACCAGTAATCATGAATACCATTATTCCTTTATAAAAGCTCATCATTTTCATTTGCACCAATATACTCCCCACCATGAAATTGTGTTCCTTTTTGAAGGTACGTTTCATCAACTAATAAAACACAGTCCTGAGAAAGATGACCTTTTTCCAAGAGAGATTTTACTGCTGTAATTGATCCCAAACCACCACTTTGGATTTTTTCTAATAAAGAAAAAGATGGTAATGGAAATTTCTCCAGAAATAATTTATAAGCTTGCCTTGATGTATAGTGCAGTAGTAAGGTCTGCAGAAAATGGAGGACGGCCTTTTGGTTTATAATGTTGTCTTTTTTGTAATTCATTTAAAATCAAATATGGGTCTTCTTCCACTACGTTTTTGATGTAGGTTGGAAAATTTTCTAGCATGCTAAATTTTGTAAGGTTAGCATTATTTCCATGTATAAACCATTGTGGTAATGGTATAGGGTTTCCATTACATTGGAGCTAGACATGAAGGTTTTTGGTCAATACGAATACATTCTTTTATAGATGGAAAATGTGTTTCAATGTCAAAGAGTACTCTATAAATTAGAATATAATCATGTTTTTTAAATTCAAAACCAGAGGGACAGCATTTTGCAGTCAATTGGGTAAAATCCGTTATAGTGTCAGTTGAAAGAAAATCTTGTAGTTTATCTTTTACAATCCGTCGTTGTTTTGGGGTTTTTTCTAAAATCTGTTCGAGTCGGCAAAATAGATGGTTTTAATATTTTTTTCTGAATGTATTGTTGGTATTGGTTGTAAATTCCAATTCAATTTCTCTTACCTTTCAAAATATATTTATCCTCAAAATGTTTGATGCAAAGAACTGAATTTTTCGTAGGAAACCAATTATTTTGATTAACAAATTTTATCCATTTTTCAATAAGATCGGATTTTTCAAGAGGAAAAGAAATTGTGGAGACTTTTTCACTGTTAGTATCATATCCACTAGAACAGCCAAATACTTGAAACTCTTTAACTGTGAGGGTGGTGTCCTCGTGGTGTAATGGTTAAAGCGATGGATTGCGAAATCATAATAAACGAGTTTGTACTCCGGTTGCGCTATTACGTTCACTTTCGGACAAATACCTTTGGGAAAGGTATGAACCCCCTTATCCCCCCAGCTAAGGGTTAAATAGTACCACTGCTGTTCTTCTCGGAGAATGGCTTTGGCATTAAATAACCTACAAAGGTTGATATGCCATTAAACAAAACAAACCAAAACCAAACCTTTAACTGTGTGCAAACAAATGAGCTCTGGCTTGTTTAAAATGTTAACTACAAACTATTTGATTACATATTATATATATTTGATATATATATGTATTAACAGGATTTGGCATTAAATAACCAGAAAGGTTGATATGCCATAAAAATCAATTGATTCCATATAACTGTGCAAACAAATAATTATTAGATCAGAATAGTTACTTGAAACCATTTAACTGTGTATTAAGAATAGTTACATGAAGCTATGATTATTTATAAATTATTGTCATTAGTTATTTCTGCCATTTCAGCTGGGGCTGTAGAATATGCTGATTGTACTTCTGTAGAAGGGTTAAGACCCTACCATAGATATGACACTAATCTACATCTGATGGTGAGACTCTAGTCCTGGATCTTTGGGGAATGTGGAGTACCCTTTCATTGCCATTACTCCCAGGTCTACTCTGACTCAGAATGGTATTACTTTATTTAGGTCCCTATCTATGAATTAAACAAAACCGTTCAATCATTTGTGAAGAATGAGTTATTTGAAACTATACAGCTATGTGCAAATTATGTTTCAGAGGAATACTTGATAAATAAAATTGCTAATATTAAATAACAATTCTTGAAACTATTTAACTGTATACAAATAGATGATCACTATTAAATAGAATTATTAGTGTTAGATAGAAATACTTGGAATTATCTTTGTGCAAACAAAAATGAACTCTAGGAACTTGTTTAAAAATAAAGTTACCCACAAACAAATTGTCGGATTACAATCCATTATTTACTTTGATTCTGGCCGATTGACTAACAAGATCCAAACCCATTCTTCCATTCCAATATTTCATATGGATGATATCAAGATGGTTCGTAGATGCAAAGACCGACTCATCAGTGTCCATTCCTTCAAAAACAGGACTTTTCTAACCAACTAATATACAAGAAAAAAATCCTACCTACGAGCATGTCCAATGTTCTTCATCCATCCCAACATGTTTACCTGGATTACATGCGCCTGTACCTTGAGGCTTCTATTCATGATTTAGATTTTTCTGTGGCAAATATAATTGAAAAAATCCAGACTTATAGGATTAGAACTTCGTTGAAAACAAGGAATGATTCGAAATCTTTCTCAACAAACGGAACATAAATTCTACAGAATATTTCTAATAAGTCAAATGACGTAATTTAAAACAACAAACGCTTATTCACTAATTACATGGCCAACTTTTTCTTATCATAAATGGCCAACTTTTTCTTGTTATACAAATTTTCCCTGGGTTTTTATATATTACACTTTTTACACATCCATTGTTGATTTAACGTCATGAATATCACCCCTCACAGTCCTGATGATGGTTCATTGGAACCAAAACGCTATAGTGTCAACTTAGCTCCTCAATAAATCTCTTCTACTCGGATTACTTTATCAATTTTTCTTTACAAGTCATGTATATATAAAAATAGAATTTGACATTGAATAATCCACAAGGGTTGAAATTCCATAAAACACCAACCATTTGTTATTTATTAATATTAGATAGGAATACTTGAAACCATACAACTGTGTGCTAATCATTTGTATTAGATAGGAATACTTGAAACCATACAACTGTGTGCAAATTATTTGTATTAGATAGGAATACTTGAAACCATACAAATGTGTACAAATTATTTGTATTAGATAGGAATACTTGAAACCATACAAATGTGTGCAAATTACTTGTATTAGATAGGAATAATTGATTCAACTGTGTGAAAACAAAATATAGTTCAGTCTTTTATAAATGAATCAAATTTTGGCATTAAATTACCCATAAGGAGTTGATATGTCATAAACAAACTAAACCAAACCTTTTTTTCTTTCTCTCTCTCTCTCCCCCTCTCTCCTTCTTTGTCTTCTTTTTCTCTCTTCTCCCTTACACTAAAATATTTGCAAATGAATCAAATTTTGGCATTAGATAACCCATAAAAAGTTGATATGCCATTAAAGAAATAAACTCAACCAAATCACAGTGAAACCTTTACAAATAAATCAATTTTTACATAAAATAACCCATAAGGAGTTGATATGCCATTAAACAAACTAAGCTAACGTCTAAATGGATCTACTTTTTACTGAGAATTTTTCTTTCTTTACCCCAGATATTATATCCAGCCGCAGTGGGTTTTTGATTGTGTGAATTGTCGTAAGCTTCTCCCAGTAGCGGACTACTTCCCTGGGGTGCTGCTCCCACCTCATTTGTCACCATTTGTGACTGAAGAAGATGGTGAATACATTCCCCCGGAGAAACTCAGCCATATGTACGAAGAAGGAGGTATGTATATAGATTTTTCTTTTTATAGATACTGAACACGGAGGAGCCAGTTAAATGAATGCTAGTCCTGTCATTGGGGCTTAGAATGCACCGTCTGTAATCCAAGAGGACTAAGACCCCCTCCCAGTAAGAAGGGTGTCCTGGGAATGACATTAAATTGCATCTGGTGGTGAGGCTCCAGTTTTAGAGATATGGTGCATATGAAGTCACTTCCCTTTGTTACCATTATTCCCAGGTCCACTCTGACCTGAAGTGGTAGTACGATGAGTCAAATTGAGCTATTTAATGTCATAGGAATACTTGAAACCATATAACTGTGTGCAAACATGATTATTATTAAATAGAATTATCAATGTTAGATAGGAATACTTGAAACTATGTTACTGAACAAATAAATTATTTAATAGGAATAATTACTTGAGACCATATAATTGCATATAAATTATTAGTATTAGATAGGAATACTTGAAACTATACAGCTGTGTGGAAACTAATCATTATTATTTAATTAGAATTGTTACTTGGGACTATATAATTATATATAAATTATCAATATTAAATTGGCTTAGTGGGTAGAGTGTTTGCCAATGGTCTGGGAGACCTGGATTCAATCCCAGGTCGCATCATACCAAAGACTTTAAAAATGGTACTTGATACCTCCTTGCTTAACACTTGGTAGTATAAAGTACATATCGAGGGTAAAGTGGAGCAATCCAGGGAAAGGAGTAGAGCCCTCCCCTACACCTCAGTGTTGTAGCTATTGAAAAGGGAGCCTTCTGGTTGTCTTTGACTACGGTCGCCAACTTTAATTACTTTACTTTTCATTCATCCAGTTATATCCAATTTGTTTAAATCAATACATAAGCTTTGCTTTAAGATCAAAAGTCATTTAAAAAAAATTCTTCTAAAAGTGTCTAAATTTGCACTTTCCACTTTAATATTGTTGGTTCATTCAAATTTTTATAATGAGTTGCTTGTGAACAGCACATTACACGTGGCCATCAGGCGTTCTTTTAGGTGTACAATATTTTGCAACTATTTAACATAATCCTGTGATTTTGTCTTCTTCTGTTATAAAGGGATTTATACATTCAAACGAGTAAATTCACTCCCTGTGAACCCCTATGATTTCATTCCCTCAGACAAAACTTTATCCATCTCTCAATGTCTGTATGGACCACTTTGGGAAGCCCAGTACTTAGACAAAGCTAAACTTACTTCAAAAAAGCTTCTGCCTTGTATTTCTCATACGACTGGTTGGTGCTAAAGTTCAAATAATGTTGATTTTCCAAGCAGGAAACTTAGACATCGCAACAGTCTTCCTAACTTTATTAAAAAGAGAACCTGCCTTGTGGTCAGGATGGTAGCATGTCGGTGATCTCATTTTTTTTTTTTTTTTTTTTTGGCTGCTGTTGGAACAACTAAACATAACATTAAACAGCATTTCAACAGATCCATTCTACAGCCTTCTTCAGGTGTACAAACTTTAAGCTATTTTAGCTATTGAAAAGGGAGCCTTCTGGTCCCCCTTGACAACAGTTGCCGACTTTACTTACTTTTATGAATATTAAATAGAAAATATATACCTACAAACAAATGTTTATTAATGACAAAACAAAAAGTAAGATTTGAATGAACGATTACAGTGGCATGTTAGAAATATACATTGTTATCAATATAATTAATCATTTTGCCAAATGAATTAAATTCTGGCATTAAATAAGGCATAAAGGGTTGATATACCATTAAACAAATAAACCTTGGCCAGGGCTGTAGAATACACCAACAACATCTCTGCAGAGGGGTAAAATCCTTGTCCTCAATGAGTGTCCTAAATGTGACACTAAACAATCTGATGGCGAGGTTCCAGTAATGCTGAACCTTTAGGGAATGCAGACTACCTCTTTATTGCCATTGCTCCCAGGTCCACTCTGACCCAGAGTGGTAGCACCTGATAGGGTCCTATCTATTGGTCAAATAGAACTAAACTGTGTACTTATGCTAAACTGAATTGTTGGAAATAGAACTCTTGACATTTAAACTGCACACTTATGCTGAACTGAATTAGTTGAAATAGAACTGTTTTGACATTTAACTGTGTAAACAAAAGCTATACTTATACTAAACTGAAGTGGCTGAATTAGAACTGTTGGAATAAACTGAATAGCTTGAAATAGAAATATTTTTGACAATTGAACTGTGTACTCATGCTAAACTGAATTGTTTAAAATAGAACTGTTTATTTGTATAAAAATGGATTTGGCATTAAATAACCTACAAAGGTTTTTATGCCATAAAACCCAAACCAATTGAACTAATGAGAGAAGATTTTACATAGAATAGACCAATTCTATCAGTAATACTTGCATTCATTCCTGACCTTTGACAATCCCTTTCACACTGATTTTGGCTGAATTTCTATAGTAAAATTATTATCAGTGCATTTACTTTATATATAAACAAAAATATGTGCCCTTTGCTGGGCACAAGTATTTAAGGTTTAATGTTATGAAATATTAAATTCAAAAGACTAACAAAACTTTTATTTCAATTGATTTCTATATAAAATTATACATAGGATTGCTTTTAAGATGTTTGAGAATAAAAAAAAACAATGTGTGTAAATGTTAGGGGAAAAAATGAATATTGGACAAAACAAAAAAAATCATAAAATAAAAAATAGCAATTGATATTTTTTTAAATCAAATCATTACATTAAATTTATTTGAAACAGAACGAATATTGTCAAAGAATAGGATAACTTGGATTCTAGCTCTTCCCATCACTCCTGGCTTTCATTGCTAAATTTCCCTAATTCATCTTTCACTAAATTAGACAGTAAAAATTAAAATTACAGTTATTTCTTTTTATTAATGGATTTCTTTCCAGATTTATCAACAGATTTTTTGTGGGTATTTATTGAAATAAAACCAATCAATTAGAAATCAATGATACCTAGCAAATATTTTCAGGATCAATAAGCAAATGAGCCTTCCTGTACCTACAGTAAACCACTGTTTGGTTGTGTGTGTGTGTGTGTATATATATATATATACACACACACACACACACACACACAATTGCATGTTATTGGTGTGTAGATAAAGCCAGTCGTATTAATAATATAAAATAATAGAGATTGAGATAAAAGAATCTGATGTAAATAAGTAAGGGAATTATGACGGTGGTGGTGACAGTTAGGGTTTTACAAACACACACACACACACACCCAACCTTCCACCCAATCTCCATTATAAGATATATGTAATCTAATCCTATCAGTAATACTTGCATTCATTCCTGACCACTGACAATCCCTTTGTGATTTTCAATGCATTTCTATAGTAAAATCTTTTGCAATGCATTTCTATAGTAAAATCTTTTGCAATGCATTTACATTTTGCATATTTTTTCTTCTCTTTGGCTGATGGGGTCGTTTCTTAACATTTCTATTTCTCAACTTGATTTTTTAAAAATGTTTTTCTCAGATGAGGAAGTGGAAAAAGTGGAAGAAGTTGTAGATGATGATGATGAAGATGAAGAGGAGGAGGAGGAAGATGAGGAAGAAGAAGAGGAGGAGGAGGAGGAGGAAGATGAGGAAGAAGAAGAGGAGGAGGAGGAAGATGAAGAAGACAAAGAATCAAACACTGAAGAAATGGAAGTAGAAACAACAAAAGTTAAAAAGAAATCCAAAAACAAAGAAAATGAACAAATAAATAAAAAACGTAAGTAAAAAAATTCTTATGAAAAGGTTTAAATTTTTGGCTGTATATTTATTGGTCAATCAACCTTGATGGGGGTTGTGTGTCAATGAGAAGTGATTAAGGGTGTCAAGTGATTTTAAATCAATTGGGATGTCTGTCCTTGTAGTGTAATGGTTAAAGCGCTGGACTGTGGAATCATAGTGAGTAAGTTTGAACTCCAGTCGCGCTATTACGTTCACTTTCAGACAAATACCCTTGGGAAAGGCATGAACCCCCTAATCCCTCTATGTTAGACTGCAGCCTCAAAGTAAGCAAGTTCAAACTCCAGTTGTGCTATTACATTCACTTTCAGACAAATACCCTTGGGAAAGGTATGAATGAATCCCCTTGTCCTCCCAGCTATGGGTTAAAAAATACCACTGCTGCTGTTCTAGAAGAATGGATATAGCATTAAATAACCTGCAAAGGTTGATATGCCATTAAACAAGAAACCAAATTCAAATCAATATAACAAAATACAGGCTTTGCATTTTTTTTGTCAGTTTTAGTTATTCTTATCTTGTAATATGACGACTGGGACTCGTTAGCAAACTTAAATTCCTCTTCGATATCAATTGAAAGATAAATTGAGTTAAATTTTACAAACAAGACAAGCTAGGCATGGTTGGAGAGGCAGGGACAAAATTCATTGGCAAAATGTTCCTGTGGGATCTTCCTCACATGGACATACCAATGTTACATTAATCAGCTCTGTGCAGACACTTATTGCCGTCTAGGAGACCAGCCAAGAACAATGTAGCCCAGTCGGCTGGGGCAGTAGAATACACCGACTGCATCTCTGCAGAAGGGTAAGAAGCCCCCTCCAGTGAGTGTCCTGGATATGACACTAAACAATCTGATAGCAAGGCTCCAGTAATGGTGAATCTTCGGGAAATGTGGAGTACCCCTTAAAAGACATCACACCCAGGTCCACCCTGGCTTGGTGTGGTAGCACATGATAGGGTCAAATTTATGGGTCAAATTGAACTGTTTGACATTTAAACTGTGTACTAACAAATAACTTATGCTAAATTGAATTGTTAGAAATAGAACTGTTTGATCATTTGACAGGGTATAAACAAATCTTTAATTGAATTGTTAGAGATTCATAGCAATACTTGGAACCATTTAACTGTATGCAAATGAATGCGTAATTTTGAATAGAATAATTAGTGTTAAATAACATTTGAAACCATTTAACTGTGTGCAAACAAATGATTAATTGTAAATAGAATTATTAGTGTTTCGAGTTAAATAATTGAAACCATTTAACTGTGTAGAAACGATAGCAATACTCATGTGCTAATAAATTAGTTCTGACACATTTATAAATGAAATCACCCTCAAATGCAAATTATATGTATATATAAATTTAAATGTGTGCAAACAAATGACTGATGTTGAATTGTTTCTGTTACATATTTGAAACCTTTTGACTGCGCGCAAAAAATAAAAATGTGCATAGGCTCACTTAAAAATGTTATCTATAACGTGTTTACAAATAATATATTGAATATATATGTATAAAGAGGATTTGGCATTAAATAACCTACAATGGTTAATATGCCATAAAACCCTACCAAACCAAATCCTATATATTTAATATATATGTATAAAGAGGATTTGGCATTAAATAACCTACAATGGTTGATATGCCATAAAACCCAACCCAACCAAACCAAATCATATATTTGATTTATATTTATAAAGAGGATTTGGCATTAAATAACCTACAATGTTTGATATGCAATAAAACCCAACTCAATCTGATATATTTGATATATATGTATAAAGAGGATTTGGCATTAAATAACCTACAATGATAGGGATAGATGGTAAGAGACAATCAAGAGAATCTGTGATATGAACACAACTCGATAATAATTGTTTTAGAATAGTATATATTTTTAACTTTTAAGATACTTCCTGCATTTAGGGTCCCATTTCTGACATTTTTTTCAGGATCAAAGTCAAGTATCTGTTTTCTTATATCAATGAAACATACCATTAAATTTTGTAATTGAAGTGTCTGGCACCTTCAGCTTATGGATCTTAAATGACAATTTTGGTGTGTTTGTGTGGGGGAAAAGGTTAAAAAAAAAAAGATGTTTGGTGGTTCGTTTATCATACCGACATATTTTGACTTCAATGTTTTGTTTGAATACAAATAATGAAAAATGATTATAATTATTTGATTCAGTTGGAAATCTTCGTTTGTGCTAGTAGATGTTATGTGAAAAATGGAATAATAATATTATTTCGCATAACCATATCTATTAGCCCTGGTTAAGACTTCTAACTTAAAAAAAAAAATAATAATCTTTGATAATTATTTCTCATGCAAAAAAATGATAATTTTGATAAAATATTTTTATATTTAGACTAAACTTTGAAATCGAAATCCGTTGGCACAAAAAAATGAATCACCAAACATATATCTTCCTTCTGTTTTTACCTTTTTCTACATGCATTCTGTCAGGTTCAATAATTCCCTTCTTACAAATAGACACACACACACACACACACACATATATATATATAATGTGTGTGTGTCTAGTTGGACAGCAGTCTTTCATTTAAGCATGATTGATTAAATAATAAATGCACTATATAATTTTATTAAGATCCTTTCAAGTTTCTTGGTTTCAGGTTGGAATTGGTGGATGAATTTACCAAAAAATGTCCCAAGTGCTTTCGGACCTTTCATAGGCCATCATTAGGGGTTGTTTGAGTTCAAGAGATTTCTTTTTTTTTTTTTTTTTTTTTTTTTTTTTATAATATTATAAAACTATATAAATGCAAAGTTTTGATAAAACTGAGATGCTAATGAGGTTGAATGAATTTAAAAAAACAGAATGCTATCAGCGGAAATAGAATATTATCAAAACAAACAAGCTTATTGGCATTTCAATATATTGTCGCTATTTTCAAAATTAATTCTATCGATTCTAAGTTTTTTTGTTTTTATATGTAGGGCCTCTAGGATTTGTAGTCATAGCTTATTAATTTTGTGTGCTATTATAGTGGTGTTTCCAACTAGAATTTATCGAAATTTGGATTTGGGAATAGAGTGGATTTTAAGATGTAAGGCTATGGAGCTAGAATCATTAAGGTGCATTGTAAGTCGTCTGGAAAGAGTTGTAGAGGTAAGACCAACATATGTATTATTTTCTTTGGAGACAGTCTTCCAAGGGACATTTGAACATATATACGATGATGTTTGTCCTATCAAGAAGTTTAGTGGCGGGGGAAGAATTATTGGAAATAATTAAATTGGAGGTTTTAGATTTATGAATGATAAATCTTACTTTTTTGGTAGGACCAGTAGGGAGAACATTTTTTTTTGATAAGGTTTTTTTTTGTTTATGAATTTCTATATCAACAATGTAGTTGGGGAAACTCATTATTAATTAGTGTTTGTTTTATATTTTTAAGTTCATTAAGATAATAGTTTAGTTCTGGCAACAAGTGTTTTTATGATTGTTCTTTTATAACAGAAGAGGCATTTACTATGGAAATTGGCGGTGCAGGGATTAATGTTGGTAGGTTTTTTTATGTGTGGAAGTGATAAATCAGTCAATTTTGCTTATATCAATTAGTACACCAAGAAATGGGATTTTATTGTTGATATTGATTTCTTGTGTGAAGTTAACAGTTATTTTGAAAAGTCTCTTGTGTTATGTTGATTTCATCAGTGCTATTAGTGGAGAGTATGTTGTCAGCATACCTTAAATAAATATTAGGTTTATTGATGGTATTAAAAACCTTATTGCAAGGTCTGACATGTAAAAGTTACTGAAAATGGGCCCCATTTTCATTTACGTAAATTTTTAATGCTATAAAAAAAAACTTGAAAAAAAAAAAACCCTCTTAAAAAGCGCTCTTTACACATGCAAACAACCTCTGATGATGGCCTATGAAAGGGACATTTTTGGTAAATTCATCCACCAATTCCTGACTGAAACCAAGACACTTATCAGGAAACTTGAAAGGATCTTAATAAGATTATATAGACGAAATGTGTCTTTATTATTTTATCAAACATGCTTAAATGTTGAATTATTTGATACAAATGTGTAAATGCAGCCTGCCCTAGTTATCTCCCCTTTCTCATTTATGATTTTTACTTTCAACTAAGACAATTGTTATTGCCTTGATAGTTATTGTTGTATTAATTCTTTTGCAGTGTCCAAGAAACAGAAAAGAGCCATAAGGAAGAGCAAATTGGCAGAACAAGATGTCAGTACGGTGCCAAAGGTGAGTAACCACTTTTTTTTTTTTTTTTTTTTTTTTTTTTTGCTACTGCTTTTTCATTTTGTTAAGTCTTTATGCAAGCAACCTGATATTTTTACATCTGATATCTCGAGATCTTTAGTGATTTTTTTTTTTTTTTTTTTTTTAAATATTTTTTGAGTTTAGTGTAGCCTAGCACAAGTTCTCTTCATTTGTGGTCATTAAAGTTCACAATCATTTTAAACACAATATCAATATTTTAAGAGTCAATATATCAATAAAGTTCACAATCCTTTTAAACAGCGAAACACTTCATACTTAGTTGCAATATCAATGTTAAATAAAATGATTGTGAACTTTATTAATACATTGCCTCTTAAAACATTGATATTGCAACTAAATATGAAGTGTTTAGCTGTTTAAAATGATCGTGAACTTTATTGATCCATTGACTCCTATAACATTGATATTGCAACTAAATATTTAAACAGATTATGAAGATATAGTTTTAATTGGTAACTGTAATTGTTCAACTGACTGGTATAAAAGTTGTCATACATAAAACTAACCAATCAACAATAGAATTTAAAATTTAAGAAATATTTAAAAAAAGAAAAAAACAAAGAGAAAAAATGGAAATCATGAAGTTAGTTAATTTTCCAAATGTGTTTTGTCTAAATGACTCAAATTCTGTTTTTTGAATTTTCAGAAAGCAAGTACGAAAAAAATGTTGGTGCTTCCTGGTGCTGTAGAAACTGAAGATGTACATAGCAAAGTTCTGCAACGTGCCCGTGAGGAATTGAAATTAGCTGAAATGATGATTCCAAAGAAGAAACGGCGCCTCTATGATAAAATTGTCACTCGCAAGAAGAAGATGGCACAGGAGGTTCGTATCAATGAATAATTTTCTTTACCAAAGAGTTTTTTCTTTAAATCTATTCAGATTACTTTATGCAAATTTCTTAAAATTTGCATCTGTGATTTATTGGACTTTTTTTTTTTTCTTTTTTTTTTTTTTTTTTTTTTTTGTTAGTTTTCTTTGCATTTGTCTATCTTAATTTTTTTCTTTCCATTTTTCATTCATTTGTCTCCCTATCATCCATTTTTCTTGATGTTGTCTTTTTGTCTCCCTTTTCATTCCTCTCTCTCTCTCTCTGGCTTTCCTCTCTTTATTTTCTTCATCTGTATTCTTCTCTCTACCTTTTGTTCTTTTTCATTCTCTTCCTTTTGCTTATCTCTCTTTCACTTTCCCCTCTCTTCCCTCCCTCTTTTTATTTTCCTCTCTCTTCTCCCCCAACCCTTTGCTTTCATCTTTTACTATCCTCTCACTCTCTCTTTTACTCTTCTCCCCCTTTTGCTTTCCTCTCTCTCTGCTTCTCTGTCTCTCTCTCTCTTTGCTTTCCCCTCTCTCTCCCTCTCTCTCTTTGCTTTCCTCTTCCCTTTTGCTTTCTCCTGTCTCTTCTCCCCTCTCCTTTTTTGCTTTCCTTTTTCTCCTCCTCCTTTTCCTCTTATCTCTTCCCACCCTCTCTTCTCTTCTCTTCTCTCATTCTCCTCTCATCTCTTACCTCCTCCTTTCACTCATCTCTTTCTCTTTCTGTTACAGACAAAGGCCTTGCATATGAAGCGTGAAGCCATTGACAGAATGCAAAGAAAAAAAAAGTCGAAAACATTCTAATATCCAAAAAATCTTCCTCTGTTTGAAAATCCAGAAATATTGATGGCTGCAAATAAATAAATGATTTTGACTGTAAAAAAAAAAAATTTCTTATTTTTTTTCAATTAAAAAAATTTTTTTATTTCTTTCTCCACTTTCCCTCCTATCATTTTCACCCTGATGGGTTTTTTTTACATCCCAAATCAACTCACTTGAAACACTGTCGTGTCTCAAATGTTCTTGTAAAAATGATGCTATTCATTTTCGTATTTTTACTGAAGTTACAAAAAATGGAACGGATTTCTTTGCCTCTTTTGTCTTTAAAAATAACCAAAATATCCCAGTCGGATTAACCTGCTGTTTTATATATATATATATATATATATATTTTTTTTTTTTTCTCCTAATCCATTCTTATTACAGCAGCTGCTAAGTGTTATAATATCCTGCTTCTTTATCATATTTTAACTCATTTGGCCGGGGCTGTAGAATATCCATATTTACCCAACCCCTCCGCTCAGGCAGGATATGACACAAGGTCATATATTTAAGTGGAGTTTAACAAGTTTGAATTCAGAGTTTTCCTTCTCCTAGTCTAGTTGCCTCACCAAAGCTGAAGAACCCAGTCTGCCCTACTATTTTACCCATAGCTGGAGGGAGAATAATTGGATTCATACCTTTCCCAAGGGTATTAGTGCAATGTGTAATGCAATCAGTCTCATCCAGGATTTCAACTTGTGTCGCCGTATCCATTTCCTACGACGATAACCATTACACCATGGGCACCTCCACAGGGGGCTGTAGAATATACTGACTGAAGAGAATACACTTTCTGTAGAGGGGTACGACCCTCTCCTCAAGGAATGTCCTGTATATGACACTAAACCATCTGATGGAACTTTGGGGATTGTGGAGTACTCCTTCATTGCCATTACTCCCATGTCCACTCTGACTTGGAGTGGTAGTACTTGTTAGAGTTCCATCTATGGGTCAAATAAAGTTGGCGACTGTAGTTGAGAACTAACTAAAGGCTCACTTTTCATTAGCTATTACACCATAGTGTAGGGAAGAGCACTACTCCTTTCCCTGGATTGCACCACTCTACCCTTGATCCCTGCCTTATAATGCTGAGTGTTAAGCAAGGCAGCATCAAATACCATTTTTTTTTACGTCTTTGGCATAACTTGGCCTGGGATTGAACCGTGGTCTCCTAGGTCATTGACAAACAATCTACCTACTTGGCCAATGGACAGCTGTTTAATCATTTACTATACTTGAAGCCATGTAACTGTGTGCAAACAATAAATAGCAATACTTGAATCATTTAACTGTGTGCAAACAAATGAGCTCTGACTCATTTGAAACATAATGTTACCTACAAACTATTCACTTAAAAATTATGTATAATATATTAACAGGATTTGGCATTAAATATCCATCAAGGGTTGATATGCCATTAAACAAAATAATGTAACCATCTTTGGAAAGATCTATCCATAACTCAGGTTCGGCTTTTTTTTAATCATTGGAGGAGTATGTGCAAAAAATCTTGAAGCAACATTTTTGTTTGTAAAAATGTAAAGTTGGCGACCGTAGTCAAGGGTAACCCGAAGGCTCCCTTTTCAATAGCTACTACACCAAGGTGTAGAGGAGGGCGTTACTCCTTTCTCTGTATTGCTCCACTTTACCCTTGATACGTACCTTATAATGTCGAGTGTTACGCAAGATAGCATCAAATACCATTTTTTGAGTCTTTGGTATGACTCGACCTGGGATTGAACCCAGATCTCCTGGGCCATTGGCGAACACTCTAACCATTATGCCAATGTCTGGTCCCGGGCCATTGGCGAACACTCTAACCATTATGCCAATGTCTGGTCCCGGGCCATTGGCGAACACTCTAACCATTATGCCAATGTCCGGTATTTTTTTTATTTGTAGATTTCTCTGAATCATTTGATTCTATACACAGAAGAAAGAGGGAGCAAATTCTATTCGAATATAGTCTACTCAAAGAAATTGTTGTCACTATAATAATGTTCTACAAAAACATGAAAGCAGTGGTTTGCTTACACAATGGTGATACCAATTGCTTTGAAATTGTCCCTGGAACCTTGCATGGAAATAAATTGGTTCCATTCGATTCATAATTTGCTGAGATTATCTACTACAAATGTCAATAAATCTAATTAGAGAAAATGACTTCACTCGAAAAGAGGGAAGAAGCAAACAATATCTGGCAGAAATTATTACTGATGCAGATGATGCCAATGACATAGTGCTCCTTGCAAATACACTTGCTCAAGCCGAATCTGCTACATAGCCTGGAGCTGGCTGCAAAAGGCACTGGTCTCTACGTGAACTTTGATAGAACAGAGTTCATGTGTTTCGAACAAGATGGTACCATCTCGTTAAGTAGCAAGTGACTAAAATATGGAGGCCATTTCACATACCTCAGTAGCAATATCTCATCTACTGAAAGCAAGTAAAAGTAAGTAAAGTTGGCGACCATAGTCGAGGGTGACCAGAAGGCTCCCTTTTCCATAGCTACTACCCTGAAGTGTAGGGGAGGGCGCTACTCTTTTCCCAGGATTGCTCCACTTTACCCTTGATATGTGCCTTATATTGCTGATTTGGTTTGGTTTCTTTGTTTAATGGCATATCAACCTTTGTAGGTTATTTAATGCCAAAGCCATTCTCCTAGAAGAACAGTAGTAGTACTATTTAACCCATAGCTGGGAGGATAAGGGGTTCATACCTTTCCCAAAGGTATTTCCCCGAAAGCGAACGTGATAGCGTGACTGGAGTATGAACTCGCTTCCTAAGATTCCGCAGTCCATCACTTTAACCATTACACCACGAGGACACCCCTTATATTGCTGAGTGTTAAGCAAGTAGGTATCAAGTACCATTTTTAAAGTCTTTGGTATGATGTGACCTGGGATTGAACCCAGGTCTCCAGGACCATTGGCAAACACTCTACTGACTAGGCCAATCTCTCTGATGAAATAAAACACCATTTAGACTTTAACAGAACAAAAAAAAAGCTATATGGGAACTACAGAAAGATGCTGCTAGCTGTTTTGAATAAATCCTGAAAGCAGTACCAAACAAAGAAGTTGTATGGCCACATACCTCCCATCTCGCAAACCATCCAAGTAAGATGAGCAAAACATACTGGACATATATGATAATCTTCTGTGCACACATCAGCAAAAACTTTGATTCATCTACTTTATTTACATACTGGCTGTTCTCGATAGAGGACTGGCCAAGAGGGACAAACTGGGAGAGAAAGTCGAGGGAATCTGTGCTATCAATAGGATAATGATGGCTTATCTCTTCCAGACACTCCAGTTAGATCTGACCAGTTGAAAACTCACTTTTGTTTACAACTGAATCTATGATAATACAAGTTGGCCTTAGAGGTGGATACACTCTAGAATCAGAATGTATACAACCAAATCTATTAATACTAGTAAGACTGATTTGAAAAATAAAATATTAATGATAAATTAATACCTTACTGTTGAGTCATGATAAAAAAAACAGTTCTCATGCAATCACTGAAGTTAAGCAACAGTGAGCCTATTCAGTACTTAGATGGGTGACTTTTAAATAAGTTAACTAATGAAACGTGGTGCATTCAATAGGTTTCCAGACTTTTTTTGTACAGGCATTTAAAATTGTCGTAGACTCTTGAAAATTCACTATGTTATTGTTATACATTTTTTGAGATGACTGACCAATTTTTATGATTTCAGCTTCAAGTGAACAGCTACAGCTGCAATTGAAATACACCCTACTAAGGCCTGATTGTCACAGCTGGTGAATTTCAAAAATGCAATCTGGACGTGAGGACACTTTAGAAGAATGATATGCAATAAAATTGTGTTTTAAACTTGGAAAAATGATGCCACAGAAACGTATGGAATGCTTCAGACTGCTTTTGGAGCATCTTGAATGAATCGAGCATCAGTTTTTGAGTGGCATAAGAGATTCAAGGAAGGCAGGGAGTCTGTGAGGGATGATGAGAGGTGTGGTTGGCCAAACGGTTAGGGTTACTATGTTGAGGTTTTAAGGGAGTCCAAGAAGAGATTCCTAGGGAAGAGGCCAGCACTCTTCAAATCGGCTCAGTGGCATTTCGACCAGGACAATGCACCAGTCCACAACTCCATCCTTGTCACAGACTATTTGACCAAGATGGGCATCAAGACAGTTGCTCACCCTCCCTATAGTCCAGACCTTGCTCCTTGAGACTTTTGCTTATTCCCTAAGCTCAGAGGCTGTCGTTATGAGACAATTGAGGAGATGAAAGAGGCTGTGACAAAGGTCACTAACGCGCTCACACAAGAGGACTTCCATAGGGCCTTCCAGAAGTTGTTGGAACGGCACAACAAGTGCATTGCAGCCGGAGGAGATTACTTTAAAGGGGACTAGAGTTTCATGTGTGCACTATCAATAAAAGTGCCCATACGAAAAAAGTTTGGAAATTTATTTAATCATCCTCGTATATTGCCCAATCAGATTTGGCTGTAGAATACACCGACTGCTTCTCTGCAGAGGGTCCTGGGTATAACATTAAACAATCTGATGGTAAGGTTCCAATAATGCTGGAGCTCTGGGGAATGCAGACTACCCATTCATTGCCCTCGCTCACAGGTCCACTCTGGCTCGGAGTGGTAGCACCTGATAGGGTCCTGTCTATGGGTCAAACAGAAATAAACTGTGTACTTATGCTAAACTGAACTGCTTGAAATAGGATTGTTTTGACATTTAAACTTGGTACTCATGATAATCTGAATTGTTTGAAATAGAACTGTTTTTGACATTGAAACTGTATTTATGCTAAACTGAATTGTTTGGAATAGAACTGTTTTTGACATTTAACTGTGTGTAAACAAAAAACTATACTTATACTAAACTGAATTGTTTGAAATTTAATTCAGTGTTAAATGACCCAAAAAGGGTTAATACGCCATAAAACCAACCAACGATAAGACTGGTCTATAATAAAATGGGTGACCCCATAATAACAGCAGGTTCTGTGAGTAACGAGAAGCTGTTGTGCTCGGCTTAGCAATATTTAGTAACTAACAAGTTAAGCACTCATGGAACTGGTTAGTACTTAGATGGGTGACCCCGTTAGTAATATCAGGTACTTTAAACAAGCTGAAGTCTTTGTGCTCGGCTAAGCAAAGCTTGGTATATAACAAGTTAAGCAATGATGAGCCTGGTTAGTACTTAGATGGGTGACCCTTTAGTAATATCAGGTATTTTAAACAAGCTGAAGAAAATAAGTATTGGTCATGGACAGATCTACGTAATGGTCAGACTCAAAACTGGCTAATTTAATAAACTTTGCAAACTGGCCTTACTGGACATGTTAATAAATGGTCACCCTAAACAGGCTTGTATTTGCTTAACTCGTTATATACCAAGCTTTGCTTAGCCGAGCTAATATGAGTTAAGCAATGATGAGCCTGTTTAGTACTCATATGGGTGACCATTTATTAATAACATGTCCCGTAAGGCCTGTTTGCAAAGATTAAATAAATTAGCCAGTTTTGAGTCTGGCCATTGCGTAGATCTGCCCTTGAGCAATACTTATTTTCTACTACACGATACATATCTTAATTTGCAGAGTATAATTCAACCAATGATAAAGATTTGGATTTTAACCCTGTGATATAAGTCAACCCCTAATTACGTACCAATTTTTCTTTTTTGTTTTTTTTTTTGTTTTTAGTATTAAAAGGTCAATTTATGTGCCACAACTTAAGGCCGTTGTTTATAATATTCAAGAAGCTTAGTGTAATCTTACCCAATGTTAAATAATATTGTTTAATAATAATGATTATAAAATGTTATATGATAGTAGTCAATATTGCTAAATAAATGTTTTTATTATTGTTTAATGATAAAACTTATATTTTCAGTAATAGAATATTAATAAGATGATATTGTTAAACAGTAAAATAAAATTGATGAATAATATGAGAAGGATATTATCAATAACAGTGAAATAATATTTTTAATTAGCAAATAAAATTGGCGACTGTCACAAAGCACAAACAATGACAGAATACAAACAGAATCGCGTCAAAAAACTGAAATTCACAGACGATATATACAAAGGGAATGAAAAAAAAAAAGGAGAATCAACAAACAAAAAATACAAAGAAAAAGAAAGAATAATGAAAAACTTGATGGTCATTTTCTTAGATGACTAAAAAAACGTGGGATGGTATTTCATTATATCTTCCCAACACAGGAACAATTTTGACACTTGGAGATCTGCGTACAAATTATTTGTATTAGATAAAAATACTTGATAGCATATAACTATGTCCGTAGATTATTTATATTAAGAATAGTTACATGAAACTATAATTGTTTATTAAAGATTATTATTTACTTGAAATCATATATAACTGTGTGCAAACAAATTACTATTATTGAATAGAAATAATTACTTGAAACCATATTAGATGGCGACTTTAGTCGAGGGTGACCCGAAGGCTCCCTTTTCGATAGCTACTACACCGAGGTATAAGTGAGGGTGCTACTGCTTTCCTTGGATTGCTCCATTTTACCCTTGATCCTAACCTTATAATGCTGAGTGCTAAGCAAGGCGTCATCAAGTACCATTTTTTGAGTCTTTGGTACGATGCGACATGGGATTGAACCCAGGTCTCCTGGACCATTGGCGAACATTCTACCTACTGGGTCAATGTGCCGGTTTTGGTGCAGGATTAGCATCTACACATAACAAGGCAGCTTTAAAATCCAAGATTTGCTTAAGTTTGGCACAAGGCTACAGGAGACACCCAATGAGGATCCAACTCTGTACCAATTCATTTGCAAAACTATCTTGTCAACCCCGACTCAGGAACGAAAGAGCCCTTACCACACCTATTCTGGAAAGGGAAAATTATATCTGTCAAAGCCATCCTCGACAGAAAGACACTCACCTTTTACCAACCCCACATAGCAACATATCTCTTCTTTCTCACCCACACCCCACTCTTGATGTGTTGAGGCATCTGCCCTTGAAAAACTGTTTCACGGCCAAATCTTTCACTTTTGATAAGCCAAACAGCAAACAGACTTTCAACATTCATCAACGATTTACTCATATTCTTGGGGATTAATGTCTTAATCTCTCCACCCTCGGATTATAATCCGTCTGCTGTTATGCTAGCCAGAAAGATTAAACCTTCCATGAGTATTACGACAAAATCTTGGGCCCTTGCCATAGAGCAATGATTAACAAACTCTTTTCTTATCAGTCATTTGATGGCCCTATGCCAAACGGAGTGAGGTTTGACAAAATATTTGTTTGTTTTGATGATAGAAAACATCTACAAGAAAACCTGACATAGAATATTGATGTACCAGCTAAACATACAAGACATTGATTGTGGAATGTATTCATGAAAAAAGAGGAAGTTAATATAACCCAGTGTTAGACTAAGCAAACTTTGATAAAATTATTAGTAACAAAAATTAAGATAAAAGAAATACTAGTCAAAAATGAATAATGGCTGACAATGCTTCATCTAATAATAAAATTCAAGATAATATTACTACTAATACTACAAGATGAAAAGCAACTAAAATTAAGATGAAAGAAATACAAGTCAAAAAGGAATAATGGGTGACAATGCTTCATCTAATAATAAAATTCAAGATAATATTACTACTAATACTACAAGATGAAAAGCAACTAAAATTAAGATGAATAGTTTTGTTATAGTATTTTAATGAATGATTTAAATAGATATCAATAAAAAATTAAATATTCAATTAAAAATTAATTGATTAACTTTTTCAATTTGTATTGATATAGACGAATACAATATACATATATTCTTAAGGGCTAATCGGCTCGGCCCAGGTGAAGCGTTTAAAGTCTCATTTACAACACATTTTTTACTCTAATATTTTGTATTGCAGGAAATGTTTCTTAGTTTTTATTGGCATATCAACTTTTGTGGGTTATTTACTGCCAAAGCTATCTTTGTTTAAGAGAATGTTATGTAAGCCGATCATATTCAAGGGCTACCCGGAGGATCCCTTTTCAATAGCTACTACACTGAGTTGTAGGGGAGGGTGATATTCCTTTCCCTGGATTCCTCCACTTTACCCTTGATACGTACCCTATAATGCTGAGTGTTAAGCAAGGAGGCATCAAGTACTATTTTTTGAGTTTTTGGTATGACTCGACCTAGGATTGAACCCTGCTCTCCTGGACCATTATGCCAATGACATTCATACCTTTCCCTAGAGTATTAGTCTAAAAGTGAACATAATAGCGTGATTGGAGTTCAAACCAGTTTACTCTGATGTTGCAGTCCAGAAAGTTAGCCACTACGCCATGGAAACTCTTGTAAGAAATGGGTTCTATGATATTTCTTCTAGATTATTTTTTATAACGCTGTAACCAATGGGCAGAAATTGTTATTGCTTTGTGTATACATTAAGTAAAGAGAAAAGAGTATTTTTCTCTTTAAACTTTTGCAACTAATGAGTATATATTATAAAAACCTGATGAGAAACTATATTTACAGGCTGGAACATGATTCCCTATATGGCTAGAAGATGTAGATTTGCCAAAGTCCAGTCTCACTGAAGGTGCATTCCAATGGGATACTTTCTGCATACACTGCTTGGAAGGTCCCCGGCGTGCTCCCGGCGAGTGCCCCGGGGCCTGTTCTGGACTTCGGTCCGGAGCGTGGCCCTGGAAAAGGAACAATGGCAGACTTGGGGCCTTTAATTAGGCACCTAGTTTCGACTAGGCTACCTTCGGGTGGGCGAGCTGCATTTTTTTCTCCTTTGTCCCCCTTGAACGGCACTAGACCAAGCGTCTAGTTTAAGCCGTTAACTGGCATACGTGCCCGGACCGCTTGCCTCATCAGGCTCACATTGCACTAAGTGAGCCGATGAGCAGCACTGACAAGCAGGGTTCGAGTCTCGGCTCCTTCCCGACCTTCCCCTCCCCTTTATCCCCACTTTAATTGGCCTTCGGGCTTTTGACCTTGTGTCAAGTCGTGTCTGGTGGGAGGCAGCGACAAATACTACTGCTTGGAAGGTCCCTGTGTTAAGCCAGCCTGGTGTCCCATTCTACCTGGAGAATAGTTGCTGAGGACTGCTTGGGTGGTGCTCTTGTTGTATAGCCGCATACATATACATATGCAAATATATGCAGAAACAATGTGAACAATAATGACGAACTTCAATGAACGAATGAACACACTTCTTTATAAAAATATATCTCTCACCCTTTATTCTCGAAAGGGTTGATGTTGGTTGTGTGTGAGAGATGAGCTGGAGACGGGGACAGACTGCTATATTGACCCAGCAGTACTTCTTTCTCATCTTTGCTGGGTTGCTCAACCGTGGGTCACTGAGGGCCCAAAGCCCTCTGTCTGCTGGTGGCTCTTAATTCGGCATCTTGTCTCCAACCGACTCCAACTGACTCAAGCCATCTGTGCCCTGGCTATATTATTGTTTAACGTCCACCTGCTTCCGCTGTTCTTCCGCTTATTTACACAGGTGCATCTCTTGATTGGCAGCCCGGTCATGGGTCAATATGTTACACTCTGTGTTAAGCCAGCCTGGTGTTCCATTCTATTGGAGAATAGTTGCTGAGGACTGCTTGGGTGGTGCTCTGTGTTAAAAAGGCATGGTGTCCAATTCTACCGGGAGAATAGTTGCTGAGTATTGCTTGGTTGGTCCTCTGTGTTAAACAGGCCTGGTGTCCCATTCTACCTGGAGAATAGATGCTGAGGACTGCTTGGTGGATACCCGTGTTAAGCCGGCCTGGTGTCCCATTCTGCCTGTAGCATAGTTGCTAATGACTGCTTGGAAGGTGTCTGTGTTAAACCGGCCAGGTGTCCCATTCTATGTTGGTGATGGCTAATCGACCGATGGGATAGAAACATGAAAACTTAACTCACTTCATATATTGAACATTTGTTGTTTTATTCCCTCCATTTTTTTTTCTAAGACAGTGAAAGTATGGGAAAGTGGATAACGGATACAATGTGTGGGACTGAATTTTTGTTTCGATAGACACCAGCACTTCTCATATTTGAATGGTTCAATTGCTCTCTGTCCCCACTATCACTGGTTTCCTCAAATCCCCAACCACCAAAGAAAAAATAAACCCAGCTTTTTTTATTAGGGTTCATAAAAAAGTGAGCCCCAATTTTTGCCTTGTGTGGGTGACACCATCTTGCCAGTCCCTGGCAACCACTTAAATAACCAAATGAGTCTAGTGACCACAGCAAATTCTGGCTAACTACTGTTTTCAGTCTGGTTTGGTTTCTTTGTTTAATGGCATATCAACCTTTATAGGTTATTTAATGCCAAAGCTATTCTCCTAGAAGAACAGTAGTTGTACTATTTAACACATAGTTGGGAGGATCAGGGGGTTCATACCTTTCCCAAAGGTATTTGTCTGAAAGTTAACGTAATAGCACGACTGGAGTACGAACTCGCGTTCTATGATTCTGCAGTCCATTGCTTTAACCATTACACAACGAGGACACCCCCTCCTTTATTTGGTTTAAGACACAAAGAAATAAAAAACAATAAATACTGGATACTTTAGTCTTGATACATCAACCAGATTTGGAGCAGGAAAAATTCTGAATCCTCACCAGATGTACTCCACTTAGACTACTGGAAAAGATGTTGAACTCTGTTAAGTCATCCTATTTTGATAACTCATTTATACATACTAACCCTATCACTAGCTTTCAATGTTTCATTGCCACTGTTGTGGTGATCGGAGACTAAAGTAGTTTACGTGAGATTAATGGAAATGTTCGTAGCATCGTTATTTATACGATGAAAGAGAAATCTTAGACATATTTTTTATATTCATTGCTATACAGTCTAGCCAGCAGGGGCAGCAGAATATACCAACTGCATCTATGCAGAGGGATAAGACTCCCCCAGGAACGAGTGTCCTGGATATGACACTAAACAATATGATTGTGAGGCTACAAGAATGCTGGAGCTTTGGGGAATGCAGAGTATCCTTTCATTGCCATCACTCCCAGGTCCAGAATCGTATCACCTGATAGGGTCCAATCAATTGGTCAAATAGAACTGAAAGCAAACAAATGAATTATGCTAAATTGAATTGTTAGAAATAGAACTGTTTGATATTTAACTGCGTAAACAAATGACTGATGTTTAAATGAATTGTTAGTGATACATAGCAATACTTGGAACTATTTAACAGTGTGCAAAAGAACGAGCTTGGCTCATTTAAAAACATTATCAACAAAATGTTTTTACAAATCATACATATTTGATATATATGTATAAAGAATATTTGGCATTAAATAACCTACAATGGTTGATATGCCATAAAACCCAACCCAACCAAATCATATACATTTAATATGTATGTATGTATGTATGTATGTATGTAAAAAGAGTATTTGGCATTAAATAACCTACAATGGTTGATATGTCATAAAACCCCACCCAACCAAATCATATATACTTATTATATATGTATAAAGAAGATTTGGCATTAAATAACACACAATGGTTGATATGCCATAAAACCCAACCCAACCAAATCCTATATATTTAATATATATGTATAATGAATATTTGGCATTAACTAACCTACAATGGTTGATATGCCATAAAACCAAATGAAACGAAACCAACCATTGCCACTGTAGGGGTGATAAGTTTGTTTAATGGCATATTAATCCTCTTGGGTTATTTAATACCAAAACCATCTTTCAAGAAGAACAATAGTGGTACTATTTAACCCATAGCTGGGAGGATAAGGGGGTTCATACCTTTCCCAAGGGTATTTGTCCGAAAGTGAACGTAATAGCGCGACTGGAGTTAAAACTTGCTTACTACGATTCCACAGTCCAGCTCTTTAACCATTACACCACAAAAGAATACTTTTCCAATGTTTCTGCTCTATTTTAGATTAAAATCACGTGTATGAGATTAATGGAAATGTTCCCAGTACAATCGTTTATACCTTGCATGAGAAATCTTAGAAGTGTTTTTTTTTTAAATATTTTCGCAGCCCTTTTCTCGTATTCGCATACACTTTTAGAGTTATTTGTTGATGACTACTTGTTCTGGCACACTATTTCTGTGACTAAGCAAAATAACAACGAGCCTTTTTAGAGTTGCAACTATTTTATCAAATTAAAGGGTGACCTCGTATTAGCCAAGAACTACTGAGGTATAACACTTACATCCATAGCAACCAAAATATAAAATGCCTTACTATGCAACCGCATAGAACCCAAAATTGACAACATTCTTAGGAAGAACCGAAATGGTTTCCGAAGAAATAGATCCACGACCTCACAAATATTGACTATCCGTAGAACCCTTGAAGGCGTACAGGCAGAAAACCTACAAGCGACAGTACTATTTGTCGACTTTACCAAGGCCTTTGATTCCATTCACAAAGGGAAGACGGAACAAATTCTACAAGCATATGGCATACCAAAGTGAAAGTACGTTCGCCGGATGGAGACACAGACTACTTCGACATTGTAGCAGGAGTACTTCAAGGGGACACACTAGCCCCATACCTCTTTATTATCTGTCAAGACTACATGCTTAGAACATCGATTGATAAAATCAAAGAAAACGGTTTGGAGCTGACAAAGAAAAGAAGCAAAAGGTACCCCGCAAAAACAATTACCGACGCCGACTACGCCGATGACACAGCGATTCTGGCAAATGCACCCACCGAAGCCGAAACACTACTGCATAGTCTGGAACAAGCTGCCGCGGGCATTGGCCTCCATGTCAATGCTCACAAAACGGAATACATGTGCTTCAATCAAACAGGCGACATTTCTACACTCGGCGGTAGCTCTCTGAAACTGGTTGACAAGTTCACCTACCTAGGAAGCAGTGTCTCCTCAACTGAAAAAGACATCGACACGTGACTAGCACAGGCACGGACAGCTATCGATAGGCTATCGGTTATATGGAAGTCAGACCAGACTGATAAAATGAACACGCAGTTTCTTCCAAGCAGCGGTCGTGTCGATACTGCTATATGGATGCACTACATGGACACTAACAAAATGTATGGAGTAAAAGCTTGATGGCAATTACACAAGAATGCTGCGAGCAATTTTGAACAAGTCCTGGAGGCAACACCCCACAAAGCAGCAGCTGTACGGTCACCTACCTCCTATCACGAAAACTATCAAAATTAGATGAACCAGACACGCGGGACACTGCTGGAGAAGTGGGACGAGCTCGTTAGGAGAATTATGACACACAAGTCATTTTTTTATTTTTAGATTTGATGAAACACGTGGGTGAAGGACCATTAAAAGTATTTAGACGGTGACTATTTATGAACAGCAGGTTTATTATTATCATTATTATTTATTTGTTTCCTTTTTAATATCTCACAGGACGGTGACATGAGAGTTAGCGAGTTTGAGCTCCAGTCGTGCTGTATATTTAATTAACACACTTTGGAAAGATATGAACCCCCTTATCCATATTTACCAGCCCCTCCACTCGGACAGGATATAACACAAGGTCAATTTTTAAGCAGGGCTTAACAAGTTTGAATTCAGAGTTTTCCTTCTCCTAGACTAGTTGCCTCACCAAGGCTGAAGAACTCAGTCTGCCCTTTTCCAAGGGTATTAATGCTATGTGAAATGCAATCAGTCTAGTCCAGGATTTGAACTCGTGTCGCCGAGTCCATTTCCTACGACGATAACCATTACACCACGGGCACCTCCATGAACCCTCTTATCCCTCTAGCTATGGACTGAATAAGACCACTACAGTCCTTCTAAAAGGATGGCTTTAGGATTAAAAAGCCTACGAAGGTTGATATGCTGTAATGTGATATGATAGGTCCAAGAGAATTAGAGGCTAACTTCTGGGGAGAGATAAATGAAAAGAAATAGGACGATGGAACGAAACAGTAGATAGTGAATCTACGGGACCTCTGAGTGACCCAGGCAAAAGCGCTGGTTGTCAGTCAGCCGGTCAGGGGTGAATAACTGCATTAGTTGTGAATGACTAGAAAAAAAACGGAGGTCCCAAATCTTCTGTGCAGGTGTGGAACCAGCGGAAACGGATGTCTCTCCCGCCAACACCAGGCGGAAGGAAGGGACAACTCGGTTTGAGAGAGCTGGTGAGAAGACGCGAGGAGAAAAAAGCAAGTGAACACAAGCCATGAAAATATAAAGAGATGAAAATTTACGAGGCCCATTTTAGGGGTGGGCTCCGAAAAAGTTCCTTACACAAGATGCAACTGTGTCAAGACAAAATCAACAACAGAAAACCACGAAGAAAATTCAAGGTCAGTGTCTTTTCTCGCTTTCTCCTCATGATATGTTGTTTCTCTTTGCCCATGTAACGCAGTCGACTCAACTCTCATACTCTCTTTCTTTCTCCTGGCGACTACTAACAAATCGAGTTAGAGAATAAACCTTGTTTGGTGAACTAAGATAGAGTTTCCTGTGTTCGTCAGTTTTTCCCACGTAGTAATACAGCCATCAACACGTTTGCGCACGAAGTGGCACAAATGTCTATTCGGTACTGTTATGGTACGTATATAATTAGAAAGAAATAAAAAAATCTTTGCGCTGCACATATACAATATTAACACAATATCTATGCACAGATCAAATTCTTTAAAGTAATTCCTCTGGTTGCTCTCCAAAATGCCATCTAAAATTATTTTTCTTACTATTATTTCTAAAATCACCCAATCAAAAATTTTCCTCACTATAACTGTTCATGATCTAATTAGGCAATTTGTTTTTCAAATATGTTACTCTATTAGCAGAAAATCCTCTGGGTTAATAGATTTCGTTTTTGAAATCTGACTTGACAGCAAATTTCCGTCTTGAAGAGAAAAAAAAAGTTTACTATAATTAGAAATAGAAATATTTTGAAATTTCAACTAGATCACATCACGTCCTTCTTTTAAGTCGTTAATCTCAAGTCCTTTAATCTTAATGCGGGGTGTCTTCGTGGTGTAATGGTTAAAGCGATGGACTGTGGAATCGCAGTCAGCTAGTTCGTACTCCAGTCGCGCTATTACGTTCACTTTCGGACAAATACCCTTGGGAAAGGTGTGAACCCTCTTATCCTCCCAGCTATGGGTTAAATAGTATCACTACTGTTCTAAAAAAAAAAGGATGGCTTTGGCATCAAATAACCTACAAAGATTGATATGCCATTAAACAAAGAAACCAACCAACCAACCATCTTTTCGTAAGTTTAATACTTTACTATCTGTATCAGTTTTGTCACTCTTCTTTGTATGCCTTCCCATTTTGATCAGCCCAGTTGGCTGGGGCTGGAGAATATAGGATTTACACTCCAATATTTTAAAATGGCCGTGATACCACATATTCCCGAAACAAAGATGGCGGACGTCGGTAAACTTATCAGTCTCGGTCACCTATTGGTCAGAAAAATCATGTGATTTGTGCTCACAAATACTTGATTTTTTTTCCCGCGCATTTGGAGCCGACCACATGACAAGAATTGCCTATATATGCTCTCGTCTTCCAAAAACTCATTCTCTCACATTTTGACTTACAGTCAGCACACACACACACACTCTCTCTCTCTCACACACACATTTTGACTTACAGAGAGGGCACACACACACTCTCTTTCTTCATTTCGACTTCAAGAAACAGCTTGACCTTGCCAGTTAGTAAGACACAACTCAATACGCGTAACATGGGTGCGTTTACATTCTGCAACCTTTTTCTTTCCTGTTCTGCCTTTTCGACTTGACTTGTTTCAACCTTGAACACAGCCTCAGAAATTCCGTCCGACCCCGAAAGAGACAAACAACCAACATGGAAGAAGACACGTTCCTCCGAGAATACATTGCTATATTTTTGTATATTGATACCTCGCATGAAGTTCTTAATCCACATACATTTTATAATATACAGGACGCTTTTAATATTGAGTCTTTCACCATAATAATCGTGTGAGTTACATACACACACACACTGAGGAATATTTAACAGACTATATTAGAATATTCTTAATGTTTTGTAATGTTTCCTTTTTTATATATTTGTTGATATATAAATTTAATTTTGTTTGTATTGCTTTGTTTTGAATGTTCTTTTGTCTGCGTCGTTTTACATCGTTTGCTTTTCAATAATGAGTCAACATGAATTGTGGGAGCAAAATATCTACCAAACTGCATACTACCACAAGAATACACTAACTGCATATCCGCAGAGGGGTAAGACCCCTCACTAACAAGTGTCCTGGATATGTCATTTAACAATCTGATCCTATTTATCAATCCCTCCCCTCGGGCAGGATATGACACAAGGTCAATTTTTAAGCGGAGTTTAACAGGTTTCAATTCAGAGTTTTCCTTCTCCTAGACTAGTTGCCTCACCAAGGCTGAAGAACCTAGTCTGTCCTACTATTTACCCATCGCTGGAGGGAGAATAATTGGATTCATACCTTTCCCAAGGGTATTAGTGCTATGTGAAATGCAATCAGTCTCGTCCAGGATTTGAACTCGTGTCGCCGTGTCCAATTCCTACGACGATAACCATTGCACCACCGGGGCACCTCATTTAACAATCTGATGGTGAGGCTCGAATGATGGTGCTGAGTACCCCATTCATTCCTATCACTCCCATTTCTACTAGGGTCCTATCTATGAGTCAAATAGAACTGTTTGACATTTAAAACTGAGAGCAAACAAATGACTTAAACTAAATTGAAGTGTTAGAAATAGAACTGTTTGACATTTAACTATGTGTAAACAAATGACTGATGTTTAATTGAATTGTGGCGCTCTGTTGAAAACCGTAAACAAACCAAAACGCTCTAATCCCTAGAAAACGCTACGTCCGGCTACGTCTGGAAATGATGAAATCACTTGCAGCCTTGACCGGCTGCCCTAGCGAAAAAAAGAAATCAAGTTGACTCTACCAACGACGACGACCATCAACTGACTCTACTATCAACAACGACCACCAGCTGACTCTACCAACATCGACGACTACCAGCTAACTTTACCAACAACAACGACCACCAAATAACTCTATCAATATCGACGACTACCAGCTGACTTTACTACCAACAACGACCACCAAATGACTCTATCAATATTGACGACTACCGGCTGACTTTACCACCAACAACGACCACCAACTGACTCTATCAATATCGACGACTACCAGCTGACTTTACCACCAACAACGACCACCAACTGACTCTATTAATATCGACGACTATTCCACTTGTCGTCTCTACAATTTCAATCGTCAATACGAGTACAAATTGTAACATTTCGACAAAAATAAATTGTCATTTGTTGTTTCTGTTATCTTGCCTTTGTTCTCTTCATTGTCTTCCGGCTTCATTGTTTTACTCACACGCTTAACACAAAAAATAATTTGCGGGGTCGACGTTCTTATTGGCCCCGCAACAGAATTGTTAGAGATACATAGCAATACTTGGAATTATTTAACTCTGTTGACTTATGCTAAATTGAATTGTTAGAAATAGAACTGTTTGATCATTTAACTCTGTGTATCAACAAAATGTATTAACAAATCATATATTTAATATATGTGTAAAAACAGGTTTTGGCATAAAATAACCAACTATGGTTGATATGCCATAAAACCAAACCAAACCAAACCAATCTCAATATTGTAGACAATTTTGTTCTTGACAACATAAAAAGGAGTAAATAACTAGAAAGTTTTGTCAAAAAGGGATAATTTGATTTTATTTTGATGAAAAGTCATAGCTGAATATAAAATAGACATTCAACACTTTACACTTTATGTTTACCCCCCGGGGGGTGTAGTTGGAGTTCGGCAATAAATCACTGAAGCTTTTTGTATATAAGTATAAATCTGACTTTATTTTGATGAAGATCATGGCTGAATATAAAATGGTTATGAAACTTTGTTTATTCTTCATTTTTTTGTTTTTAATCTGGGAGGGAAAAAGTGCAATCAGAGTTCGATTAGATCATCGAAGCTTTTGGTAATGTTGCAGTGAGTGCAAGCATGTTTCACAAATAGCTTGCTGATTTTTAAAAAGATGTAATCGACGACATAGAATGTCCTGGAAATTCTCAAAACTTGAAAAAAAAAAAAGGTATGAATTGTCAAGATCCTTCAGAGGACATGTGAACTTGCAGAAAATTTTGAATTCTTCGGAGTAGCACATTTGAACTGAAAAGAATATCGATTTTGCTTTGTGTTAACGCCCATCCTCTTGTTGCAAACATGGCTCTGTAAACGTTCATAGCTTTGGAAATAGAAAGTTCTTCCTCATGCAGCATATTCTTCAGACCTGTAACTTTCAGACTATTTCGCCTTATGGAAATATTTGTTTTCTGTCCAGTGGTAGCAACCATTTCAAGATATAATTTTTTTTTTAGTAGCTGCCGATATTTTTGCCGAAACCTTGAAGTACATATATCTGGGCGGCCTGAATTCCGATTGAGGAATCCCAATTTCTCTATCGCTATTGCCTAGCAATAATACAGCCAATCAGCTAACAAAATTTTACAATGTTAAAGATTAAACGTGTATTTATTTGAATGGGTTGAATTATGAATCATTGATATACATGTGTATGGGGATCATCATACCCTGTTTGGTCATGAATTAAGCTCGGCTTAGTTTGGCACAAGGCCAGAAATTCGGTGCACTCAATGACAATTGAACTTCCTAACAAAGGCTTGTCAGCCTAATTTTTTAACCATTACCCAACACTTGGCACCCACGGCGTACACAACGTAGGTTATAAAGTTTAGAAACTGTCCGAAAATTAGTCGTGCATTTTTTTAAGATAACAGCAATTTCAACTGAAGTACAGCCAGCCCAAATTGGCCCTAAGAGAAGCTGTGAAGTTGTCGCTTTAAGTGAAAAGATGAACGTTCTCGAGTGAATAAGGAAATATATACAAATCGTAGGCTACTGTTGCTAAAATCTACGATGAACACGAATCTTCTCTGAATCGTCTGGCTTTATTGAAAAATTTTCTTTTAATTGTTCAAGAATCTGGTCATCAATGTTTTGTTTTATGGTACCAAATTTTTATAAATTAAATTTTATTATAAGTATTTATGCACAGGAAAAAACTATATACACAAAATATTCAGTATTAAACGTGGTTTCAGGCGTATATTGAGCGTATTATGAAATATTTACTGTTTATAGAAAGCAGGTTAATGTACAAGAGTCGTTCAAAAAGTTCTCAGCCCAAATCTGAAAGCAGGGCCGCAATACCACTTTTTAAAAAAAATAGAAAAACTAATTCAGATTTCTATCTTAATTAATGTGCTGGTGAGGCCAAAAAAAGGTGAGAGGTGTGTGACAAATTTGGGAAAGTCTTAGAACTTTTCAAACGATTCTCTAGTATATATATATATATATATATGAGGTTTATGGTTCTTACTTGCTCACTTGATGAGTTAGGGAGGACCAAATGTTACAGTATTGTTAAAAATAGTGCCTGTGACCCTGGATTTCATGCATTTTGCTATTGCAAGAGGCATGAAACCCAGGGTTACAGACACTATCATGTAATATATATACATATATATATATATGTACATGTCACACTTGGTTCGCCACAGACCCACAAAGTGAATTAGTGACAACCAACACTGTTACAATATATATATATATATATATATATATATATATATATATATATATATATATATATATACACCTATATTTTTATGTAAATTTGTCAAAATATAGTGAAAGCCGTTAAATAGAAGTATTTAATTTTTTTTGTTTCCGACATTTTGAGGAAACCTGTCTTCTTCGTGCAGCGATGATAATAAAAATGTAATTGATGTGACATCATCAACAGGAAGTAAGTTCCATTTGGGTTTTTAAAAAGTCTTACTCGAAATATCATAAAAGAAAAAAAAAAAGTTTAGTTTAAAATACTTCCATTCCAACGGCTTCAAATTACATTATATTTTTCATCGTTTTCTTTGAGATATTACTGGTATATATATATATATATGTGTGTGTGTGTGTGTGTGTGTGTGTGTGTGTGTGTGCGCGCGTGTGTGTGTGTGTGCATTTATAAACACATCTAAATATAGATAGTCATTTTGGACAACTTGGTCAAATTTTCTCCATATATAGATAGATAGAAAAAATTCAAAATGAAATGTTTGATAACAATCAATATAAGATTAATTGCTAAATGTTATATATATATATATATATATATATATATATAACCGGCCCATTGGCCGAGTGAGTAGTGTTCGCTAATAGCCCGGGAGACTGGGGTCCAATCCCAGGTCGAGTCATACCAAAGACTCAAAAAATGGTAATTGATACCTCCTTGCTTAACACACAGCATTATAAGGTATGGATCAAGGATAAAGTGTAGCAATCCAAGGAAAGGAGTAGCACCTTCCCCTACACCTCGGTGTAGTAGCTATCGAAAAGGGAACCTTCGGGTAACCCTCGACTTAGGTCGCCAACTTTATATATATATATATATATATATATATACCTTATCATTTAATTCTGCGAATAGACTTAGAAGGAACAATCCAAATTGTGTGTTCAATTCTTGGGTAATCAAAATATATAGAAAAATGAATTTTAAAAATTCACATGAAGAACTAAAAATATCATTAATATAAATAAAAATCAATAGATATAATCCATTATAAATTTATTTCACTTGCTACTTAACTGGATTATCAGATGGAGATTTGAACAGAAACGGGCTTCTAGCCATCTGATGATCCAATTAACTAGATGATAGAATAAATTTATAGTGGATTATATCTATGGATTTTTCTTGATGTTAATGATATATATATACCGGTTGCCATTTTGCTGTTTAATTACATGACTCTGTGAGTGTATGATATATATATATATATATATATAACCAAAATATAATTTAAATCTCTTTTTTTGTGTTGTTTCATTACTAATAGTCATATCAAATCTTTTCATCTGATGATAGAGTTTTCTGTTTTATTGAAAATATATGAAACTATTTGTAATGAAACAAAAATAATTATATATTTAAATTGTTTTTAGTTTTTGCACAGTTCTTGGTGGCTAGAATTTGAGCACTTTTGATTCAACAAACGCTTTTTAAACAATTGTTTGTTCTAATCTGTTTGTATATATATATATATATAGAGAGAGAGAGAGAGTGTGTGTGTCTCAACATACACGGGACCCATATGACTGTTAATAACTCTACTAATAATAATGTTGAGTTTTTTCTAGTTTCAGATTTGAAATAGTATATTATAACAATTATTAATCTTCGATCACAATGCTTTGGAAAAATATTTTGTGTCACTACTTATTTGGAGACAAAATCATTCAAATCTATCTCAAAATAGATGCATCCTATTAATAAGTGAATGATTTATAACTGAAAGAAGAAACTCAAAAAAAGATCGCATGTCCTAGAAGCTGATATAATAACAATTAAAAAAACATTGATTTGATGTCTCTAGCTCAAAGGATTCATTTTTTACATTACATGTTCCAAATGACCGCCATTGCGCTTGTCTCAGTAATAAATCATTATCATATTAATGGGTTGCATCCATTTTGAAACACCGTATATATATATAAATATATATTTGATAGACCGGCCGAAATCCAGGAAAAGGAGTTGCACCTTCCCCTACACCTCGGAGTCGTAGCTATTAAAAAGGGGACCTTCGGGTCACCCTCGACAACGGCAGCCAACTAACTTAACTCATAGAGTAATATAGTTGTACTACCAACAAAACTTAAATTTTCTGTCGTTTTAATTTCTTTTTTCGGTAATTCTTGATGAATATCTCTTCCACAACTTATATTCTTGATAATGACCAAAACTAGTGGAAAGTACTCGTACCAAACTTTAAAATAAAACTTCGGACAGTTTTTTATAGCGTCCTTGAGTCACACTTGTGATAGCTTTCTCGCCGACAGGAAAACTTGAAAAAAAATCTGACTAAACAATCTTTGACAATCTCATTTAAGGAGACATGTTTATAAGAGAATTAAAACTGGTTATAGGATAAAGAAATCACCTACAACTTGCCGTCAAATGATAGTGGTTGAACTATGCGTAAAACTACTAGACAGAAAAGACAAAACGGTTGTAAGTAAATAATACATCCATTTTTATATTGCTCTGCTTACCGGCATTGAGCACTTGTTATTAAAACGATTGTTTTTTTTTTTTTTTCGCATATCATTTTTTCTTTTTCATTTTTTTCTCTCTTTATATGTATATGTGTGTGAGTGTCTTTGAGACTTTAGGAATATTTTTATGTATATCCAAAACGTTTTATGAGATGTGTATATATTTATGACTAAATGTATCGGAGGAGCTGAGATTTTGTGGGCTTGAACCCGAACGGTACGATGATCATTGAATAAGTTTCCAGACTTTTTTCGTATGGGCATTTTTATTGATAGTACACACATGAAACTCTAGTCCCCTTCGAAGTAATCTCCTCCAGCTGCAATACACTTATTGTACTGTTCCAACAACTTCTGGAACGCCCCATGGAAGTCCTCCTGTGTAATCGTATCAATGACCTTCGTCACAGCCTCTTTCATCTCCTCATTTGTCTCATAACGACGGCCTCTGAGCTTAGGGAATAACCAAAAGTCACAGGGAGCAAGGTTTGGACTATAAGGAGACTGAGGAACTGTCTTGATGCCCATCTTGTTCAAATAGTCTGTGACAAGGATGGAATTGTGGACTGGTACATTCTCCGGGTGGAAACGCCACTGACCCGATTTGAAGAGTGCTGGCCTCTTCCGATGGAATCGCTTCCTGAATTCCCTGAAAACCTCAACATAGTAACCCTAACCCTTTGGCCAATAAACTCTGGTGTATTGACTTCCTTACTCCTCACACACCTCTCATCATCCCTCACAGACTCCCTGCTTTTTTAGAATCTCTTATGCCACTCAAAAACTGATGCTCGATTCATGCAACATGGTCGAAAAGCAGTCTAAAGTATTCCTTACGTTTCTGTGACATTTTTTCCAAATTTAAAACACAATTTTATTGCATCTTGTTCTTCTAAAGTGTCCTCACGTCCAGATTACATTTTTGAAATTCACCAGCTGTGACAATCAGACTTTAGTAGGGTGTATTCCAATTGCTGCTGTAGCTGTTCATTTGAAGCTGAAATCACAAAAATTGGTCAGTCATCCCATAAGATGTATAGCAATAACATAGTGAATTTCCAAGAGTCTACGACAATTTTAAATGCCTGTACAAAAAAAGTCTGGAAACTTATTGAAGGCACCACGTATAAGTTAATTTAACGTACCTACCATTCCGCATATTTACCTTTCAGTTTAAAACACTTGGCGAAAAAGTTTCTAAAGTTCATTTAACTTTCCCTCCTCCCAGAAAAAAAAATCTATATTAAAAAAGTAGCAAAAAATAGCGATCTTCGTCTTGTTTAGGCCGTGAAGGAAGTGATCTTTTTTTAAAATAATTTTATCGATTTTTTATTATATATATACGAGAACAGTTAAAAAAAATTCTAAGCTTCAGCAAGAAAGAAGAGACATAGATGAACATTTTTGTGGCCACACACTATCACTTCTAATAAAACTAGAAAAAACTTATTCAGATATCTGTCTTAATTTCTCTGCGGGTGTGGCCCATACAAAGTGAGAGATGTGTGAGAAATCTAAAATCTAGATGAGGCTTAGAACTTTTTAAACGACTTTCGTGAATATATATATATATATATATATATATATATATATATATATATATATATATATATATATATATTTGCAGCGTATCTTCGTTAATACAAATTTCATTAAACATAATGGACATTTTCTGTCTACATATTTTCTTCTGGATCCGTTCCTATTCCCGTATTACTTTTATCGTATTCAGCGGGAATTGATTTATGTATTGTCCATTGTTGTATGTATCCCTAGTATTTTCTGCTCGACTTTAGGCCATCATCAGGGGAGGATCTATTACAAAAGTGATGTAACTTTTGCTTTAGCATATTACTACTATGTAAGAGCGTCTTTACCGTTGAAGATTATAGCGTTTGCTTTTAAACGGGTTTCTATAAATAGTGTCAGTAGCTAAAGACATTTAAGTACATTCGCAATGTTTTGAAAATTAATTCTATTAAGTGTCAGTTGCATGTTTCTAATATGTAGTGCTTCGAGAATCTGTAGTTTTTGTTTATTATTTTGATGTCCTAATATTGTGTTGTCGGTGAGAATTTTCCGTAATTCTGTTGTTGGGCATGAATGTTTCTTTAAATGCTGAACCATTGAACTTATATCAGAGAGGTGCATTGTAATACTTACAATGTAGTAATATGCAAAAACAAAAGTTACATCACTTTTGTAATAGATCCTCCCTGATGATGGCCCAAAGTCGGACAGAAAGTACTAGGGATAAATACGATAAAAACAATACGGCAATGCGAATGGATCCAGAAGAAAATATGTAGACAGAAGAAGATGTCTATTATGTTTAATGAAATATATATATATATATATATATATATATATATACCAGTGACGACTCTGGTTATAGGGCTTTTCGGTCTCATCCCGAAGAGCTCGTCACTCAAGTCTATCTTTTTAGAAGCAATAAAGATTCTCTCTGAACAAGTCATTTGCCTTCAACTTTAGTTAGATTCGACGTCCCGATATTCGAACAAATGTTTTCTGTTTATTTTAACATTATACACAAAAATTTAACAATCTGATATCGAGCCACATAAATGTTCTGTGCATGGCGTGGGTGTGTGTGAGTGTGAGGGGGCTGTGATCTGTACCGCTGACCCAGACATTGAGCAGTTAATACCAAAGATTGTAGTGGTCTCTGAGACAAGTGCTTAACCTGGCTCAGAAACATTTGTTTTGAAAAAAAAGAAAAAAAAGAAATATCACTTTGGTTTTTGTAGAATGGTCAGTTGTCAAATATCAACGGTGCTAACCTGCACATGAGCAGAGATTTGATGAATTGTATTTATAAAAAATGTAGTTGGATGCAAAAATTCTTATTATATTCTAAATTATACATATTGTAAATCGTGTTAAAAAAATAGGAGTCCAATTAAAACTGATGACCTAGACCCACCTTTGATATATATATATATATATATATATGTGTGTGTGTGTGTGTGTGTGTGTGTGCAGCTTAAGTCTTGAATTTTGCACTGTCAACCAACTTAGACTGCAGCTTTAACATCGACATGCGCTTTATCGTCAGAACTATTTCCGGTATTGTCATTACTTTCGTTATCTTGCGTAATTGTTTTGGCTGGAGAGGAGGTAGTACTGCTCACAGAAAGACTCACAGAACGCCTTCTTTCGGCGACCGCATCAGACAAGAATTTCCGAAGAGCAGCCGGTGACCCATCATCGACCCTTTTACTTCTCGAAGAGCACGGAGAAGAGGTAGAACCCCTCGTCTGTTTGGTTCCCGCCATAAAAACAGGCTTAGTGGACTCATCCGAGAGATTCCTTGCTACTAATTCTTCATAAAACCTTCGCATAAACACAGGCGACCGTTTTAGTACGTCGACATTCTCGAGACTTTTTTTAAGCTTTGCCGACGTTTGCGGGTCGAATTCATCTTCGATTTTTTTAAGGATCTTTGGTGATCTTGGGGTTTCGTCTTTTGGTGATGCAGAAACATTCGTTTCCTCCGTTTTCTGATTTTCAGTTTTGGAGGTTTGAATTCTGCGACTAAATTCTGACTCCAGTTTTCTAAATTGTTCTCTTTCCATCATGGTTGCCTGTAAGGATTTTACTTTCTGAACTGGAATGGTCCGTGGTGGCACAGGAGGTCGGTAAGAGATGTCATGGCCACTAGCGCTGATATCGCTAGCTGAACGAGAACAACGGCTCCTGTCCTTCAAGTTTTGGGGGAACATAAAGGGTTGTGAATCTGTTAACCAACCCAGAGACGATGCAGTGCTGGATAAATCTGTCAGATTGTTAACTCTTAAATCGTTTGTAGCTTTAGATAATCCTGGTGGGAATTCTTTTGTCTCGCTATCCACGTGTGAAAAAATTGATTCACTCGAGACGCTTCGATAAATTCGCCCGGAAGACGTATTTGAAAATTCTATTAATAGTTTTTCATCTTCCATTCCCGAAGTGCTCTGCTCGCCAAGGCCACTGTCTGAACTGTCCACAACGGAAGAGATCACTGCGGTTGTGTTAAACTTTGCTAACGTTTCCTTCGTTGGTTTTGGTGGGGGCGCTGTAGGAGGAAGTGGCGGCGGTACGAGCGGCTTTGCTGGTGCCAAGTGAACTCGCGTATAAGGACGGCGTAGAGGTTCGGAGCGTTTCTCTGCCTGGTTCTGCAGTTTTTTGATGATTTCGTGAGAAGCTAACAGGTCGTTGGTGATGAGCGACGAGCGTTTTTGTCGATCAGAACCGTCCGGTAGGAGGCGCGACATGTCCCCCGTGACCGATATGCTAGATGCTTCGCTCTTGACGCTCCGCGGTGATTCCGACACGTCGGTGACTCGGGCCACATTTGTCAGATACTGATGACTCTTTGTCGGAGGTAGGGGTGGAGGAGGCGGGGGAGGAGGCGGAGGAGGCGGGGGTACGGGTTTTTTGATCACCTTTGGCGGTGGGATGCGTCTCGGCACTTGTGGTGACACGGAGTGCCCGGACGGACCCTTCTTTTTGTCGATGCCCAGCTCCCGACGAGCGTCTGTGTCGCTTGTATCCTTTAGGGGCGCTTGTATTGGCCCCTCGCTATCACTGCTGCTTTGGGATTGCAGCCTTTTCACGATTTTATGTTCGGAGAGTATTTCAGGATTTATTGGCCTTTTCACGGGGCTGTCGGCCAGGTCAGCCGCCATGTTGGTCACTCCAGTCGGGGAAGATGCGGGTTCTTTGCCGAAGTCTTTAGGGGTTGCCGGTGGTGTTTCTTTCGCTTTCTGCTTTTTAGCTGCAAACGGTTCTGTATCATCCGTAGTACTGGAGGCATCTACAAATTCTTCGTCACTGTCATCACTGTCGTAATTACGAAGTTTTCGGATGATTTCGTGCGAGGCTAGTTCGTCATTGGTGATGTGAAACTGTTTGTTGTCCGGGTCGAGAGCCGAGCGATCTTTTAAAGTGTAACGGGGCACCATCTCACCATCTTTCTCGTCGCTACTACCCGCAGCCTTATCGCAGTTCACTTCGGAATCGGAGTGCTTATCCCGATCGTCTGTTAACTTCGTCGTTTTCATTCGTCTCGATCTCAGGCTAAGTTTTCGAAGCTTGACCGCAATTTTTGTGAAAAGTTTAAATTTAGAAGCAGTCTTAGGGGAAACCGTTCCGTAAGCTGATCTGGAAGAAACTGCTTGAAGAAAAGATTCGGAGCGGGTATAAGGGTTTTTTGTTTTGGAAAGCTGACCGGCCTGTAAAACTTTCGGTTGAGATATCTCATCACTGGTAACACTACAGCTTTCGGAGACAGGCTCAAAATAAGGTCCGGCACCACCCTGACAATCAAAGCTTATTCCGCTTGGGATGTCAGGTCGGGATTTTGATTGCGATGTCCAGATTTTCATTTCTGTTTTAGCAGGTGGTTTTGGAAGGACAGGAGGTTTCTTAGACACTGATACTTTGTTTTCATCAATACTTTTTGAGGTGACCCCGAAATTTAGAGCTATTGGTGATGCCCGACCACGTTTTTCGGCGTCGACACTTTTCATTTCTATAACTTCAGTTTTTTGCTCCTCAATTGGTGGGTCTTTTGGCAGCGAACTGACTTCAAGAACGGCGTCAATGTCTTCGTCATCGTAAAGCTCCAAGGTTGTCATTTTACTTTCAGATTCTGAAACAACTGGCGAAGAGGTCTTGGATCGGATTTCTACAGGCCCAGAAATATTATTATTATTTGTATTGCCAATTTCAATAGGTTTGGGGGTTGGTCTCACTAGATTGATTAGAGGGGTCGCATTGTTAGCTAAAGCAGCTTCTTCTTTCAATGTGGGGGCAAAACGTTGGACCATCGGTGACCCCTTGCTGATTCGGGGACCGGAATTCCGGACCATGGGCCCGGGCTGAAAAGTTGTGCTGCGTCGGGAGGCTGGCGTGGATTGTGCATGCACATCGGCCTGGACCTCGGTGATTGTACTCTCGTGCTGTGGGGATGCACCTTCGGGTTCGTTAGCTAAAGCTGTAAGGGAGGAGCCCTTTATCATTACCGGACCACGGCCTTTCGCCTGGGCTATCTTGGCTTCCATGACCTCGACAGCTTTTTGTCTCTGTTCCCTAATGTGAGCTTTCAATCGGTAGGACTGCAATTTGCAGGTGTTTTCTGAAAAAAAATAGAAGAAAATTGTCGATTAGATTGATTCATATTCTCGGACGGCTCACAAATGATCACAACTTAATCCTTTAAAACAAACACATACACACATGTCGACACACACACACACACACACACATATATATATATATATATGTGTGTGTGTGTGTGTGTGTGTGTGTGCTAACTAGTATTATCCTGATGATCTGGTGGGTGAAACTGAGGTAGATTACTTCTGGCTCTTTAGGTATTCCTTTTATTTCTACCTATATCTGTATCTATATTTGAGTAAGGCATGAGGTTTAATCAAACAGATATGTTGTATAAAGAAAACGTAAAGAAAAATACATATAAATGAATGGGAAAAGATTTATTACTAAATATCAATTTAGTTCCACCAACGCGTTTCGACAGGATTATTTAAGATATGAAATAACGAAAATTTCCGGTAGAAAGTGTTTTAGGATATCTTCAGGGTGGGAATTATGAATTTAAAATGCTTGTGTGTGTGTGTGTGTGTGTGTGTGTCTGTTGGTGGTGTTACTTCGTATTTGAATAATTTGAACAAAAAGACTCCTTCTGATCGCTTGGTTTTGAGATTTAAAAATAGGAACATTACACAAGTAGGATTTCTTTTTGCAGCCACAATAGGGTGCTGATTTTAGTCATGTTTGGTGATTCTGGATGTTAAGTTAACTGAAATTTACTGTTTTTTTTCCTATTCTTCTAAGATTTTGCTGAAAATCGATCAAGGAAATTGAAAAGTTTATCCCAAATTTATTTTCGGAAAAAGTTTCAACGCTAGAAAGTTAAATTGGATAGTCCCGTAACATGCTAAAGAACTCTTCATTATCTTTACGATCTTTGGCAATCAAACCGACATTGGTCTTGTTCAAATACTTGTTCCATATTTGTACATATTACTAATGAGAAATAGTTACGTCACAAGATATCCCAAATAAAAAGCGTGCGTATATATATATATATAGAGAGAGAGAGAAAGAGGGAGACAGGGAGGAATATATATATATCAATACCGGGACATTGGCCCAGCGGTTAGAGTGTTCGCCAATGGCCCGGGAGACCTGGGTTCAATCCCAGGTCGAGTCATACCAAAGACTTTAAAAATGGTACTTGATACCACCTTGCTTAACACTCAGCATTATAAGGTACGGTTCAAGGGTAAAGTGGAGCAATCCTGGGAATGGAGTAGCGCCCTCCCCTACACCTTGGTGTAGTAGCTATCGAAAAGGGAGCCTTCGGGTCACCCTCGACTATGGTCGCTAACTTTACTTTTACTATATATATATATATATACGTAGTGCCTTCAATAAGTTTCCAGACTTTTTTGTTCAGGCATTTAAAATCGTCGTATGCTATACATCTTATGAGATGACTGACCAATTTTTATGATTTCAGCTTCAAATGAACAGCTACAGCAGCAATTGGAATACACCCTACTAAAGCCTGATTGTTACAGCTGATAAATTTCAAAAAATGTAATCTGGACGAGAGGACTCTTTAGAAGAATGATATGCAATAAAATTCTGTTTTAAACTTGGAAAAAATGCCACAGAAACGTATGGAATGGTTTACACTGCTTTTCGACCATATTGCATGATTCAAGCATCAGTTTTTGAGTAGCATAAGAGATTCAAGGAAGGCAGGGAGTTTGTGAGGGATGATGAGAGGTGTGAGAGGAGTAAGGAAGTCAGAACACCATAGTTGATTGTCCAAAGGGTTAGAGTTAGGGTTACTATGTTGAGGTTTTAAGGAAGTTCAGGAAGAGATTCCTTGGGAAGAGGCCAGCACTCTTCAAATCGGGTCTGTGACATTTCCACTAGAACAATGCACCAGTCCACAACTCCATCCTTGTCATAGACTATTTGACCAAGATGGGCATCAAGACAGTTCCTCAGCCTCCCTATAGTCCAGACCTTGCTCCCTGTGACTTTTGATTATTCCCTAAGCTCAGAGGCCATCGTTCTGAGACAAATGAGGAGATGAAAGAGGCTGTGACGAAGATCATTGACACGCTCACGCAAGAGGACTTCCATGAGGCCTTCCAGAAGTTGTTGGAACGGTACAACAAGTGCATTACAGCAGGAGGAGATTACTTCGAAGGGGACTAGAGTTTCATGTGTGTACTATCAATAAAAGTGCCCATACGAAAAAAGTTTGGAAACTTATTTAATGATCCTCATAAATATATATATATATATATATATATATATTACATGATGGTGTCTGTGACCCTGGGTTTCAAGCTTTACACATTCATCAGCCAGAGTGAAAGGTTATAAAAACTGTTAAAATGGTCAATTTTTTGTGTTGGTGGTCTTGGAAGAGGGGCATTGTTTCTGCGTTTATGTGCTAAAGTTTGTGTACGTTTGAATATTAGTCTATTTGTGAATGTGTAAAGCATGAAACTCAGGGTCACAGATACCACCATGTAATATATATATATATATATATATATATATATATATATATGTGTGTGTGTGTGTGTGTGTGTGTGTGTGTGTGTGTGGGTGTGTGTGTGTGTGTATGTATATAACAGCACTATCATTGATATTGAGCACTATTTAAAAATACCGCAAAATCTGGTCAACCATGAACTCACCAAGTGAGCTAGTGATAACCACAAACCATTACAATATACATATATGTGTGGGTGGGTGTATGTATATGTGTGAATGAGTGAGTGTGTATATATTATGCGAATGTGTACACACACAGGATGTATACGTATGAACGTTAAGTGAATGTAAGGATGCTTTTGCTGATGTGTGTGTGTGTTTTAATGGGTCAAGTTGTGATCATTGATGAGCCATCTGAGAATATGATAAGAATCAGTTGCAATGAACAAATCTATGAATGTATATATCTATGTGTACGTGTGTGTATACGAGTGTGTATATATCATACGAATGTACACACACACACACACATACATACATACATAGATTTGTTCATTGCGACTGATTCTTATCATATTCTCGGAAGGCTTATCAAGGATCACAACTTCATCTATTAAAACACACATGCGCAAAAACACCCACACATACGCATAACGTATATATACGAGGTGCCTTCAATAAGTTTCCAGACTTTTTTGTATGGGCACTTTTATTGATAGTACACTCATGAAACTCCTGTCCCCTTCCAAGTAATCTCTTCTGGCTGCAATGCACTTTTTATACCGTTCCAACAACTTCTGGAAGGGCCCATAGAAGTCCTCTTCTGTAAGCGTGTCAATGACCTTCCTCACAGCCTCTTTCATCTCCTCAATTTTCTCATAACCACAGCCTCTGAGCTTAGGGAATAACCAAAAGTCACAGGGAGCAAGGTCTGGACTATAGGGAGGCTGAGGAACTGTCTTAATGCCCATCTTGCTCAAATAGTCTATGACAAGGATGGAGTTGTGGACTGGTGCATTGTCCTGGTGGAAATGCCACTGACCCGATTTGAAGAGTGCTGGCCTCTTGCGACAGAATCTCTTCCCGAACTCCCTTAAAACCTCAACATAGTATTCCTTGTTGACTGTCAGTCCAGTGGGAACCCAGTGCATGTAGATCATGCCAGTGCTGTCAAAAAAGGGATCATCAAAAGTTTGTGGGTGGATTTGCTCTGTCTAGCCTTGTTGGGTCTGGCAGAGCCAGCATGCTTCCACTGGGAACTCTGTCTCTTGGTCTCTGGGTCATAGCAGTAGATCCAGCTTTCATCGCATGGCATTTTTTCAAGTTTAAAACACAATATTATTGCATATCGTTTTCTAAAGTGTCCCCACGTCCAGATTGCATTTTTGAAATTCACCAGCAGTGACAAATAGGGTGTATTCCAATTGCTGCAGTAGCTGTTTATTTTAGACTGAAATCACAAAAATTGGTCAGTCATCTCATAAGATGTATAGCAATAACATACTGAACTTTCAAGAGTTTGGGACAATTTTAAATGCCAGTACAAAAAAGTCTGGAAACTTATTGAAGGCACCTCGTACATGCGCAAAAACACCCATACAAACTCATAACGTACATATATATATGTATCCGGTATTTTGTACTTGAATAATTTCAACAAACAAATTCCTTTCGATTACTTGGGTTTGAGATTTAGAATAGGAATATTACGCAAGAAACTTTTTTTTTTAAATCAGTTTAAAAAGATGCTGAAGTTGAGTCTTATTTTGTGATTCGGGTTGTTAAGTGAAGAGAAAAGGAGTTGGAACATGAAATTAAAATCTTAAAAAAACAACAACCAGCCAACCAACCAAACAAACAAACAAACAAACAAACACACGAATAAACAAAAAGCAGTTTTATTCCTATTCTTCTAAAATTGATCAAGGCTATTGAAAAGTCGAACCCAGATTGATATTTGGAAAGAATTTCTATTGCCCAGTCAGCTGGGGCTGTAGAATACACTGACTGCACCTCTGCAGAGGGGTAAGACCCCACCAAACGAGTGTCCTGGATATGACACTAAACAATCTGATGGTGAGGTTCCGGCAGTGCTGGAGCTTTGAGGAATGCAGAGTACCCCTTCATTGCCATTGCTCCCTGGTCCACTCTGGCCCCGAGTGGTAGCACCTGATAGGGTCCTATCTATGGGTTAAATAGAACTAACAGCATACTAATGCTAAAATGAATTGTTTGAATAAACTGAATAGCTTGAAATAAAAATATTTTTGACAATTAAACCGTACTTACCTTTAAACTGCGTGCTTATACTTGACTGAATTATTTGAAATAGAACTGTTTTTCGACATTAAAACTGTATTTACACTTAACTGAATTGTTACATATAACTGTTTGAATAGTTTGAAAGAAATGTTTTTGACAATTAAACTGTGTACTTATCCTAAACTGAATTGTTTGAAATAGAACAGATTATTTCCATAAAAATGGATTTGGCGTTAAATAACCTACAAAGGTTGATATGCCATAAAACCCAATAAACCAAACCAAACCAAAGAATTTCTAAACTAGGCAATTAATCTGAATAAACGCTAAAAGCTGAACATCCTTATTGACATTTGAGATCTAAATAAAATAGACTTTGTAATTGTGTGGCAGAATGATAAATGACTCAAGCTAGGATGTGTTTTGTTGTTTTAAAAAAAAAAACGATTAGTCGAAACAGAATAAGCCACTGGCAAGATAGAAATAGAAAGAATTTAAAGCTGAAATAAAAAAAAGAAGAAGAGGAAAACGAAAGAGAGGAAGAAAAAGACAGAAAAAACGGAAGAGAGAAAGAAGGTGAATCTAAGAAAGAGATTAAAAAGAATTTAAGTTGAAGTAAAAAGAAGAAGAAAGAAAGAAAGAAAGAAAGAAAGAAAGAAACAAAGATGAAGATGTCATCTAAGAAAAAGATAGAATTTAAAGCTGGAGTAAAAAAAAAGAAGAGAAAAGCCAAAGAGAGGAAGAAAAAGACAAAAAAGAAAGAAAGAAAGAAAGAAAGAGGGAATATAAGAAAGAGATAGAAAGAATTTAAAGTTAAAAAAAAGAAGAGAAAAGCGAAAGAGAGAAAGTAAAAGAAAGAAAGAAAGAGGAAAACTACGAAAGAGGTAGAAAGAATTTAAAACTGAAAAAAAGGAAGACAAAAGCGAAAGAGAGGAAGACAAAGACAAAAAAGAAGCGAGAAAGAAAGAAAGAAAGAAAAAAAGAAAGAAAAAAAGAAAGAAAGTAAGATGAAGAGGTCGTCTAAGAAAGAAATGGAAAGAATTTAAAGTTGGAGTAAAAAAAAGAAGAAAAAAGGGAAAGGGAGGAAGAGAAAGAAAGAAAGAAAGAAAGAAAGATGAAGAGGTAATCTAAGAAAAAGATAGAATTTAAAGCTGGAGTAAAAAAAAAATAGAAACGCGAAAGAGAGGAAGAAAAAGACAAAAAAGCAAGAGAGAGAGAGAGAGAGAGAGAGAGAGAGAGGCGGGAACAGAAGGAAGAATTAAAACAATGGTCTTACCCTCTTCGCAAGCAGAATCGTCACAGCAGAATATCTGTCTACAAAGATGAGCGAAAGCATGTCGGTAACGTCCTCCCATCCATAATGTCAGTGGAAAGAGGGTGAACTCCATCACTTGGAGCCATTGTACTGTTAACATCAAAATTTCCTTGTGCACCTGCCGGCTGAACAACTGCACGAATTCGATGCACTGCAAATAACAAAAAGTCGTACCGATAATTATTAGAACACGGAATAAAACCTCAAGACACTTTCGAGAAAATTTAAAAGAAAAAAACAAAAAAACAAAACAAAACAAAAAAAAAACAATAAATTAACGAAAAAAGAACATTTATTTTTATGGAAGCTGGAATACTGAGATCTATTACGTTCACTTTTGGAATAATGCCCTTGGAAGAGGGATTAACCCCCTTATTCCATCCCCTCAGCTATGGCATAAATACGTAGTACATTCAATAAGTTTCCAGACTTTTTTGTATAGGCACTTAAAATTGTCGTAGACTCTTGAAAATTCAGTATGTTATTGCTATACATCTTATGGGATGACTGACCAATTTTTATGATTTCAGCTTCAAATGAACAGCTACAGCAGCAATTGGAATACACCCTACTAAAGCCTGATTGTTACAGGTGATGAATTTCAAAAAATATAACCTGGACGTGAGGACACTTTAGAAGAATATGCAATAAAATTGTGTTTTAAACTTAGAAAATGCCACAGAAACGTATGGAATGCTTCAGACTGCTTTTGGAGCATCTTGCATGAATCGAGCATCAGTTTTTGAGTGGCATAAGAGATTCAAGGAAGGCAGGGAGTCTGTGAGGGATGATGAGAGGTGAGGCAGGAGTTAGGAAGTCAATACACCAGAGTTGATTGGCCAAAGGGTTAGGGTTAGGGTTACTATGTTGAGATTTTAAGGGAGTTTAGCAAGAGATTCCGTCGCAAGGGACCAGCACTCTTCAAATCGGCTCAGTAGCATTTCAGCAGGATAATGCACCAATACACAACTCCATCCTTGTCACAGACTATTTGACCAAAGTGGGCCTCAAGACAGCTCCTCAGCCTTCCCAAAGTCGAGACCTTGCTCCCTGTGGCTTTTGGTTATTCCCTAAGCTCAGAGGCTGTTGTTATGAGACCATTGAGGAGATGAAAGAGGCAGTGACGAAAGTCATTGACACGCTCACACAAGAGGAGGACTTCCATGGGACCTTCCAGAAGTTGTTGGAACGGTACAAGTGCATTGCAGCCAGATGAGATTATTTCGAAGGGGACAAGAGTTTCATGAGTGTACTATCAATAAAAAGTCTGGAAACTTATTTAATGATCCTCGTAGAACCACCGTTGTCCTGCAAGAATAGCTTTGGCTTTAAATAACCCACGGACGTTGATATGCTATTAAACAAACCAAACCAAACTATTAAAGAGAGGCTCTCCGTGGCTAAAGTGCGTTGTGGTTAACGAGCTGGACTGCGATATCGTAATAAGCGAATTCGAACTCCAGTGGTGCTATCACGTTCATTTTCGGACTAATACCCTTAGGAAAGGCATGAAGCCTCTTATCCATTCAGGTATGGGTGAAATTCTACCATTTCTATTCTACAAAAATAGCTTTGGCTTTGAATAACCCAGCTAGGGTTGATATCCTACTAAAAACAAAGAAACCTTAGTTAATAGTTTCATGCATTTTTTTTCGTTTTTGGTGGGGGAGGGTTAGAAGAAAAAAACACAATCATCAGACAGAAATATTTGGGAAGCAATAAAAGTTTTTGAGGACACGCACGCACGCACGCACCCACGCATACTCAGTCACACACACACACACACACACACACACACACTCAGTCACACATACACACACACTCACTCCCTCACTCACACACGCACACACACACACACACACACTCACTTACACACACACACATTCATTCACACACACGCACTCACACACACACATGTTACGACAGCCACCATTACACTTTATTGACACAAATATTTTCCTATTTGCATCAGTATTAAACAATACAGCGTAAAACAGGCCAACTATTAATTAAATGATGATAATATTAGTAACCGGTGACAAACAACGGCATGTTGAGACTTGCTCTTAGCTTTTCACTTCGTTCACGGGACGCCATTTCAATTTACTTTCGATTTTATCAGCCCTCATTGACAAACATCTCCTAACGACGCCAATTCGATTTATCAATTCAGACCGGGAATAACTACTTTGTTAATCCACAAATGAAACTTTTATTCCAGCTGACAATCCCGCTTGGAAATCTGAGTCGTCCAAGCTGGTGGAAGGGAACGAACTTTGAGAAATTTCCATTTGGTAACGAAGCTGAGATCAAATTCAAATTTGATGAGCTTTCTATCTTTTCTTTTTCATTTAGAAGTGTCTGGTTGATCATATTTACCAACCTCTCCACTCGGGCAGGATATGACACGAGGTCAATTTTTAAACGGAGTTTAACAGGTTTGAATTCAGAGTTTTCCTTCTCCTAGACTAGTTGCCTCACCAAGGCTGAAGAACCTAGTCTGTCCTACTATTTACCCATAGCTGGAGGGAGAATATTTGGATTCATACCTTTCCCAAGGGTATTAGTGCTATGTGAAATGCAATCAGTCAGGTCCAGGATTTGAACTCGTG